>PISX010000070.1:71444-421423 GCA_004024625.1 Mellivora capensis | reverse complement strand
GCCCCCGCCCCTCCGTCGGCCCCGCCCCCTCGGTCTGTGGGTCTCCGACTCGACGGCGGCCGCCGTCAGTTTGTCCAGAGGAACAACCAGCCGAGGTGGGCAGACGACACGCTTTTCAAGCAACTGGCGCAGGCAGTGAAGAAGGCGCACCAGCCCCCCGATCTGCGGGAACGAGGCGCAGGGGGGCCCGGCTTTCCTGGGGGTCCGAGGCGGGAGGTGTCCCGGTAGGGGGGTCAGGAAGCAGGACCGCTCTCGCGCGCAGGGGTCAGCCTCCCTGTTCTAGTCGGGTCGTCTGATGGGATGCGGCCCGCACATCTGCGCCGCTGGCCCGCTGAGCTGAAAGGACGTAGGAACAGCTGGACACTGTGGGCCCCCATGGCCCGGTCACACCGGTCGTGAGCAGAACCCTACAGGATTTGTCCTTTCGTGGCATAGTCACTGGGCACAGCGCCCGCCAGCTTCATCCACAGGGTGGCAGGTGTCTTAAGTCCCTTCCTCGTTAAGCCTGAATATTGTCATTATTACTGCGTCATTGTTACTCGTGTGTTATGTTACTGTCTTGCTACCGTTACCGCCACAGTGTTGTGACTGCCCTCCGGAGGGACCACGGCTAGCGCGGCCGCTCCTCCAGCGACGACCGCTTGGGTTGCTTCCACACGGTGGCCGCCGTGAGGGACGCCCCGTGGAGCCGGAGGGACTGCGCTCCTGCGTGCAATGCTGCCGGCCACTTACTCGGAGGCGGCCTTGCTGGGCCACGCGAGCTCAGAGTTTTGTCCATCGAGCACCACGTGGGGCACCTCCCTCACCCTCGGAGACTCTCTTCCAGCTGGGATGGAGAATTTACCCTCCCACCTGAAGCCCTAAACGAAACCAGACAAACAAACAAAAAACATGAGGCTGGACACTAGGTGACACGCAATGACGGCCGCTGAGAGACGGGGGCAGGAATGGGGTGCGCCCTACCCCTGTCCCAGCTCACTGCCTCAAGGACAGTGGGACAGGCCCCTGGATGACAGTCTGGGGGCCAGGTGGCTAGAGCTCACATGAGGGAGTGTGACGGGGGAGAGCCACACAGAGCGCTGGCCGTCCCCAGCCCCCAGTGGAGGACTGGCCGGCCTGGCCTGGGAGGGCGTGCCCAGGCGCAGGGGAGGAAGCATCTGCCTCAGAGGGTACCATGCCCCAACCCAGCCCCGGCTCCCAGTGGCTGCACCAGAGACTCCCTGTCCGCAGGGTGTAGGCTGAGCTCTCAGGAAGGGCTTGCCTCTGTGGTGCGGAGTTACTGGCCCCCAACTGGGCACCTACCCAGCCAGAAAAGCGAGGGTAGGAAGGACACCCCGTTCCCAGGTAGCGCACCTGCTTCCTCAGAACCAAGCTCAAGACTGACAGAAATGCAAAACACCGGCACCCGGCAAGGCAAGACTCAACGTCTGGCGTCCAAGCCAAAGGAGAGGACACGCCAGGAAGCAGGAGAAGGTGATGCACAAGGAGAGGGACCAGGCACCCCAAAGCAGCCCAGAGCTGACGCAGGTGTCCCAGCCGGTCAGCACCGGGGGCCGTCGGGGCAGTTCTGAGACCTGGATTCCGTACCCTCAAAGTCAAGTAGAATCACGGTGACACACCACTCCCGCCCCAGGAGGACGGCTACTGGCCAGACTCAGAAACTCGGCGGTGGCAAGTGGGAGCCCGTGCACGGCGGGCAGGAACGACCAGGACCGCGGTGGCGGCCGGGGGCAGAGCACGCAGTGTCCTCAGAATATAAAATCAGAGTCACCACACGACCCAGCGATTCCACGCTTGGTGTCTGCACAAAAGAATTCAAAGCAAGGTCTGGGAGAGATACCCAAACCCCACACTCACAACAGCCCAGAGGTAGCCGCAGCCCAGGTGTCCATCGGCCGGTAAATGGGCAAGCAGACGTGGTCCGTCCACGGCATGGAACGTGGCTCAGCCTAGAAGGTGGGAGCCCACGCGATGCTCCGTGAAGGACACCGCGCTCCGTGAGAGCAGCAGGACGCAGAGGGGCCAACGCCGCAGGATCGGCCCCCGTGAGGCTCCGGGACCTTGGGACCCACAGACACGGGGAGGGGAGCTGCTGTCTCGTGGGGACCGGTTTCCTACCTGCCCGAGGACAAGTCCCGAGGTGGCCGGTGGCCGGTCACTTGGCACCACTGAACCACAAAACTTCAAAAACGGTCAAGATCGCAGACGCGATGTTGTGTTTCCCGCAACACAGGGAGAGCGGGAAGAAAAAGACGCAAGAGGCGGAGAGCAGGCGCTGGGGCCGCGGACTGGGGACAGGCGGGGGCTGGGAAAGGGGGCCCGTGTGTACCGGGACTCAGTCCAGTCTGGGCAGAGGACCACGGTCTGGGGACGGACGGAGGGGACGGACGGAGGGACGGCGCACAACAGTGTGAATGGCCTGACGGCCCCGGACTGTGCACTTAAAAGTGGTGAAGATGATGAATTTTGTGTATTTTACCACAATTAAAAATAATTTTTTAAAAAGTGAAGTGGACACAGGGAAGGCATTACCCGAGGGAGGAGCGGCCTCCACCATGAGGAAGACCGCGTGGGCGCACCCGGCTCCGGGGCCTGCGCCAAGACCAGGCGGACTGAGGACTCTTCTGGTGTGACCCAGGAGGACAGTTTGAAAAGCAGCCCCAGGGGACACCCGGCTGGCTCAGTCCGAAGCACCCGAACCTTGATTTCGGCTCGGGTCCCGGGACGGAGCCCCGTCCGTGAGTTCTCCCTCTGCCCTCCTGCTTGAGAGCTCTTTCTCAAACAAACAACTAAATAAAACATTTAAAACAAAGAAATAAAATAAAACCAGACCCGAACCCTCTCCTGAGCATGGTTAGCAAGGAGCCCGTGCTGCCGTTCCATTTTGACGTTTTTGACCCAGAAGCAGAAACTTTGAGCTGCTGGGAGGGCAGCTTGGATTTTGGGAGTCTGCCCTGCTCCGGCGGCCCCGAGGGCCCGTGAGCGGCAGCCCAGCTGCGGGCACTTTAAGTGAAGGGTTTGTTTTAGGATAAAGCTAGACTCACACTGAAGCCGCAGAATGGTGCGGTGCGAGGTCCACGTGTCTCCTCCCCACGTCCGTCATTAGCACCTTCCACTGGCTTGGTGCGCCGGGTAGACCTGGCCCCTGGCCCCTGAATGTACATTAATCATTCGCTCTAAGTGTGCTCTGTTCAGATTTTCTTCTGTTCAGGGTTCCCTCGGAGCCCCCCCCATACACGCCCCCCCCATACACACCCCCTCACATTTATTTGGGGGGCGAGCACTTCCTTACTTTCCGGCGCTGAGAGGTTCTAGGTTCCCCGCGCGTGCTTCCCGCCCCCTCACAGGGTCAGCGCTGCTGCAAGGAGCCCCGGTCCCTCCCGTGGGGGGCGGCGCTGGACACCCAGGCCTGGATGCGGGTGCGCTCGCTGCCACGGGGAGCCACAGCTTCCAGACGCGGGTGAGCAGGGCAGTGGATATGTACCCAGGGACCTGTGTGTGGACACTCGTTTCCACAGGGAGCCCCCCCACCGCATCTATAGGAGCCTAACATGAGTGCCCTGTGCCGACCTTTCCCCACGTGGGGCACCCCAGCACCCCCCGCTGTGCTGTCAGTCCTGCCTGCCTCCTCTGGCCGCTGGCCGCTTCCCTACTTGCTCCGGGTCGCGGCGTCGTGGCTTCAGAACTGCTGCCTGTGCTCCCGTGGGGAACAGTCCCACCCCTGCACTGTTCGCGGTACACCTGCAGGTCCTTTTAGTGCTCAGTGTAGCCCCGGACCCAGGCAGTCCTTACACCGAGCTGCCCACCCGCCCGCCCATGCTCGATGGGCTTCCGTGTTCTGGCTCTTCTGAATGAGGCCTCCTGGAACGTTCTAGTACAAGGTTTTTGGTGACATAGTAGGCCAGTTCTAGGACTGGCCCTGATGATCTGGCCCTTGTGTCCCCTCTGTGTCAAGCGTGGTGGGACCTGTGCATGCCACCAGATGCTACTCCTGCCCCAGGTTGCTGCATGGGGCCAAAGGAGATCGTCTGGGTGAGAATAATCTAATCACACAATTTTGTTAAAAGCAGGTTTTCTCCAGTGGAAGTAGGGAGGGACTCTATTGCCGGCTTTAAATATAGGGGTGCATCTGCCAAGGAGTGAGGGTAGCCTGCAGGCACAGAGACAACCAGCAAGGAAATGGGGGCCTGGGTCCTGCAAAGCAAACACTGGGTTTGGTCAACAACCTGGATGAGCATGGGAGCCAATTCTGCCCTGAGCCTCCACGGAGCCTGACCCCGCCTTCCATCTCAGCCTTGTGAGAGCCAGCCCAGATGGGACTTGTGACCTGCAGATCCCTGAGCGCACCAGTGGGATTGCGCTAAGCCGCCAAGCTGGTGGCAATTTGTTACCCAGAAACAGATAACTGATAGAGACACGTGTTTTCATTTCTCCAGGAGGCATACCTGATCGTTGAATTGCTGGGGTTTAGGGCAGTTGCACACTTAACTCGGGAAACTTCTCCCACAGAGTCTGAGTGGTTGGATTGTCTTAGCTCCCATGGACAAAATCCTCATACTGCCCCTGCCACAGGTCCTTACCACGAGTCGGCGCTGTCAGCCTGGACTTCAGCCCTTCCAGGGGTCCGTACTAGTGTCTCACTGTGATTTTCCTGTGCATTACCCTGACCTCGGTAGGTCTAGGCACCTTTCCATGAGTTACTGGCCATTTGTGCATCTACTTGTGAAATGCTGATTCCAATATTTTGTCTATAAATAAATATTATTTGTCTATAAATAAAAAAATTGGGTTGTCTGTGTTTTGTCCATTGGTGCTTTTTGCATGTTCCAACACAAATCCTTTGTCAAAGACTGTGCTGTGAATCCCCCCTCTCAGATTTTCTATTCACTTTGTTAGTGGTATCTTTTGAGGAGTACAAAATTTTTACTTTGATAAGAACCAATTTATTGACTTTTCTTGTATCGCTGGTGCTTTTGTGACCTGAAAGAGATCTTCGCCCCAAGCTTGAGAAGATTTTCTCTTATGCTTTTTTTTCTGGAAGGTTCTGGGTTTCATGTTCAGGCCTATGATCCACTCCAATTTTGTTTTGGGGCAAGGAGGGGACTGAGAGTTGAGGCCCAATTTTTTTCTGTGTGGATATCCAGTGGTTCCAGCACTGTTTGTTAAAAAGATTTTCTTTCCCCACTGAGTTGACTCGGCTTCTCGAAAATCAGACGGCCACGTGTTTGTGAGTCTGTTCCCGGAGTCCTCACTCTGTCTTCACGAACCCCTTCATCTGTCCTCCACCAGCACCGTGTTGTCTAGACAACCTTTGCTTGGGGGTCTTTACGATGTAGGCCCTTTGACCTTGTCTACTTTTTCAGAATTCTCTCAGCTGTTCTAGATCCTCTGCAATTCCAATTCCAGTTAGAATCATCTCATCGAAAACTTTGTTTTTAATTAATTTATTTATTTTAGAGAGAGAAAGAGGGACAGAGGAAGCGAGAGAATCCCAGGCTGACTCCCCGTGGCACGTGGTGTCTGACGTGGGGCCCGATCTCAGGTCACCAAGATCACGACCGGAGCCGAAACCAAGAGTCAGCCGCTCAACCGACTGAGCCACCCAGGCAGGCCGTCCCTCTTCGAAAACTTTAAAAGCCTGATGAGATTTTGATAGAATTTGCAGTGAGTCTACCCACTATTTCAGAGAGAATCAGTCTCTTAGAAACACCGGGTTTTCTAATCTCGCTGAGATCTCAGGCCTTTCGTGGTTTCTCTCAGCCAAGTTTCCTGTTCAAAATTCTTCTCTGCTTGTTTTCCTCATTATTTTTTTTTAAGATTTTATGTATTTATTTGACAGAGATCACAAGTACGCAGAGAGGCAGGCAGAGAGAGAGGAGGAAGCAGGCTCCCCGCCGAGCAGAGAGCCCGATGCGGGGCTCGATCCCAGGACGCTGTGATCATGACCTGAGCCGAAGGCAGAGGCTTAACCCACTGAGCCACCCAGGCGCCCCTTGTTTTCCTCATTATTTTATTTCCTATGCATGTGATGTCTTGATGTTATTGTAAAGGTTTTCAGAGGTCACTTTCCAGTGTTTAATTATTAGCCAATAGAAGTGTAACTCCTTTTCCTAAATTGGCTGCTGGGCCATCTTGTTCAGCTGCTGTCGTGATTTTAGGAGGATCCACCCATAAGATCACGTCTCCTATTCCTGTTCTCACCTTCTTGCCGTGGCGGGTACCTCCTACACTAGGTCGAACAGAGGCGGGGAGAGCCGACGTCCCCACCTTGCTCCTGGCCTCGGGGGCTGCAGCTTCTCACCACGAACGAGACTCGAGCCATCAGTTTTATACAGAAGCTCTCGGCATGTTAGTGGGTTCCCTTCCCTTCCTAGTTTGCTAAGAATCCGTACCACGCATGGTGCTGGATTTTGTCAAATGCTTTTCCCCACCCGGTGAAAACATCATATGGGTTTTCTTGGTGAGGAAGTAGCGTGGTGGTTTACACGGATTGGTTTGAGGACGTTGAACCAGCCTTGCCTTCCCGGGGGAAACTCCCTGGTCAAGGTGTAGAAGCCCTTCTGTACCTTGTTGGATTAGATTCCCTGTTTTGTTAAAGGATGTCTGTGTCCATGTATATGAGGGATATTGGTCCTTAATTTCCTCTTCTTGGGATATCTTATCTGGTTTTGGTCTTGGGATATTGTGGCCTCGTGATATTTAATTTTCTTTAAGAGTCTCCGTGGAATTGGTATTTCTCCCGTGAGCGTGTGGTTGCATTCACCAGGGAAGCCTCTGGGCCAGGAATTTTCTTTGTGGCAAGTTTAAGTTACATATGGAGTCTTTGTAACAGACGCAGCTGGGTTCTGGTTAGGTGCGCCTTCTGTGCCTGTCCTCGCCATTTGTGTCTTTCAAGGAGTTTTTCCCTTCTTCCCTTTTTCCCACCTGGAGGTGGGCAGCCAGATGTGGGATCCAGGGTTCCCCGTCCCCGCCTCAGACTGTCAGAGCAAGGGGTCCCAGTCTCGCCAGGCTCTGCCCTCACCCAGACCTTGGGGTCTCCATACCTCACGTGGCTTCCACCCCCAGGGCAATCCTTGGAGGCCCTCTGGGATTGGGCAGCTGAGTCTGAGCAGCCCACCGTCAGGAATCAGGGGTTTGGTGGTGGGGGAGTAGGGGATGGGGGGCCAGCACTGGGCCAGGAAGAGCAGGGTGTGTGTGTGTGTGTGTGTGTGCCCAAAGCTCTCACAGGACTCCTCTGACCCGTCCCATCTAGGCCCCTCCCCTCCTGAGCACTCTCCTCATCTGAGTGTCTCCCTTCCTCAGCCCCTCCCTTCCTAAATCCCCCCATTCCTCCTCTCCTGAGCCCCTCCCCCAACCCACTCCCCCTCAGCGCCCTCTATTCCTGAAGCCCCAGCAACACCGACTTGGCCCGGCAGGTGGCGTCAGGAGCTTGGGAACAGATCCCGAGGGCAGGTGCAGGGTGGGGTAGGGGAGGGCTCTGTGGTAAGAGGCTGGGGACTGCTTCCTCTGAACTGGGGGCAGAGCCCCAAGAGCTGGTCTAAAGTGTGGGGGTGCTTCCAGGCCTCACTGAGATGTTTTCCCTTCCCATAGTCTTTAACAAATCACCCTGGCGGGGGCAGGGGGAAGGCTGGGACGAATGGGGCCTGGAGACAAGGACTGGGGGTGCACCTGCCAGGTAGGAGTCTCAGACCCCACCAAGTGGTCTCCCAATAGGGACAGAGCACAGGACCTCCCCCCTCCTCCGTGGGGGGTAGGGGAGCAGAGGGACCCGCCCAGCCAGGGAGGGGAACAGGGAGGAGCCTGGGGGCTTAGGGCTCAGGAGGGGCAGGGCAGAGCAGGGGGGGACCCCACTGGGCTGTGACCTGGGCTCCGTCCCTGGGGGAGGGGGATAAGTTGGGGGCCCTGGGGAGGAGGCCATGCTTCAGGGAGCCAACACTTGCCCTCCTCTCTCCAGGGCTAGAGCAGGGCAGCGCACCCGCTGGACTTAGCTGAGCCGCGACCTCGCCAACGGTGTGGCGTGGATCCCACCCCCCAGGCAGCCAGGGAGGGAGCTTGGTTGGCTGGGGGGAGTCTGGGGTTGTGGGACCCCTGAGTAGGGAGGCCTCCACAGGCTCAGGAGAGCTTGTGGTGTGTGCAGGTGGGCGGGTGGGGCACGCCGGTCCCCGCTGTCCCAGCCCAAACAAATCAGAGCAGCAGCATATGGTCAGTAGGCCCTTTGTTTGCCCAGAAAAAAGCTGCTGGAAAGCTTCCGAGGTCCTGGTCGTCCAGTCTGTGCTTAGGGTCAGGGATGCCACAGGTCCTGGTACTGCCCAGGAGACCGAGGTACAGGGTTGGAAGCTGGTTAGGGCGGTGCCTGGGCTAGGGTCCCCCCAGCAGGATGCAGGGAACCCTGGAACAGACGGCCTTGAACCAGCACAGCTCCTCCCTGCCTGTCCAGCTCTCCAAGCACTTGTCAGTGGCCCCATAGTGTCCCCATCTATCTGGGGTGTCCAGCCCTCTCCCACCTGTGTTCCTCTCCTCTGCAGGTGCAAAGCCGAGGGGAGGCAAGTCTGGGAAGTCTGTGCCCTAGTTTTCTCATCTGTCAAACGGGATGGCAAGTCCAGCTCAGGGTCCACAGGGCCAGGCTCCTCCTGGGAAGTATTCTGGTTGGGGGCTCTCCCCGGGGTCAGCAGGACAGAGAGCTGTCGCCTCCAGGCCCGGGCAGCCCTGCCTCGGGGTCCTCCTGCTGGGTGCCTGTGCTCCCCTGAGTCCAGTGGGAGGTGGGGCAGGCAGCGGAACGTGGGAACTCGGAGAGCGGCAGGTGTTGCCAGCCTGATTGATGGCGGTTTGGCCAAGGGATCCGGAAGGGGGAGGGGAGGCGCTTGTTGGTGGAGGGGGGATCCGGGCCCGCAGCCAGCCCCAGGAGGGAGGGCAGAAGGCGGCAGAGCTCTGTGTCTGGGAAGCCTCAGTGGGGAGCCGCCCTGCCCCCCCATCTTCCTCCCGGAATGCTGGGTGCAGACCCCTCAGCCGGATAGCTTCCGCCTTTCCCCCCAGGGCCACAGGTCCTTCCATGGGCCGCCAGGAGCCTCCCTGGAGCCCATCTAGCCCAAAGTTTCCTTGTGCAGGTGGGGAAACCGAGGCCTGGGGCAAAGTCAGCCTCCTGCTCACTCCCTTTCCTGCCGAGACCCCTGTGTCTCCTCCCATACCCTGACAATCAGGCTGTGACTTCAGCCTCCTACCCTCACCTCACAGCCACCCCCACGTGTCCAGTAGGCTCCTGCTGAAGCCCCCCGGGCCATCACACAGCGTGTGCCCAGCCCCCGCCCCTGGGAAGAGGGCGGCTCCCTGTGCCCCTCCCCTCACAGGCCCCATCTCAACCTCCTTACCTGGAGGCCTCCCCCCTCCAGGCTCTGCCCAACTCTAGGAGCCCCCCTTCTCCCTTCCCCCCTCCCCCTGTCCCTAGCTGGCTCCTCCCCAGTCTGGGTCCCGGTTCTGGTGTCACATCTTCTGAGCTGCTTGCCTGACCCCCAGCCCAGGTCAGGCCCTTCCTTGGGGCCTCCATGTCCCCAGGGCAGACTCCTTCATCACGCCCAGGGACTAGGGCCCAAGAGACTTTCAGGGACTCAGGGTAGTCAGGAGAGGAGAGGGGGGTGCCTGGGGGGCTCCGTCGGTGAAGCGTCTGCCTTCGGCTCAAGTCATGATCCCGAGTTGCTGGGATCCCCTGCTTGCGCGCTCTCTCTTCTCTTTCTCTGTTAAATAAATAAGTAAAATCCAAAAAATAAAAAAAATAAAAATAAAATCGGGAGGGGGCACCTGGATGGCGGGGGCGGTTCGGTGTCTGACTCCCGACTCCAGCTCAGGTCGCGATCTCGTGGTGGTGAGACGGAGTCCCAGCGTCTCCTCGCCAAGCCTTTAAAATAAAGTCAGGAGGAAAAATAAGAAACTTTTAGAACAAGAAAGTGCTTTCACATATAATATTAATATATTTGTCTTTAGACCAATGCAGCCATAGAGTCCTACTTTCACTGTTTTTGTCTTTTACGGAGGTGGGGCCCGGGAAGGCCAGGAGCCCGGGCCCACCCCGGCCTCGCTGCAGCCCAGGTCCTGAGCTGCCCGAGTCCATGCTGGCCACATGGGCACCCTCACCTGGGGCGGGCCTGCCTGCCCAGACCTGTGAGCCTAGCCCGGGCCCCACACGGCGCCCACTGGACCAGCGGAGGCCCCGTGTGGGTCCAGGCCCCTGTGAGGTCGTGAGCTCGGGGAGCCTTGCGGGCGGCTCCCTTGGGGCTAGAGCCTGTGAGCTGGGCCCCCTCGGCCTCTAGGAGCGGCAGGCAGACACCCATCGCTGGGGGCCCAGGGAAGGTTGAAGCGACCCAGAGGCCATGTAAACTGGGTGATTAAACCCCAATAAGCCCAGAAGGAAGAGTAGTCGGGGCGGGGCTGGGTGCGGGCCGCCAAGCACACCTCGTGGCAGGGCGGGCTGAGCCCCACTCACAGGAGGGGCCGGGGCAGCCTGGGGGAGGGAGATGGACAAGGGCCCGCTGGGCTCAGTCTCCCTACACCTCTGTGATGTGGGGCCCCAGGGACCCCATTTAGCAGCTGGGAAACAAGATACACAAGTTCCATGCGGGCTCCTGGAACATCCCAGCACCGTAGCCCCCAGTGCGCGCCACCTCCTTTGGAAAAGCTCGGAGCCCTGGCTGGGCCCGGCCTCCTCCGGGAGCATTGCTGGCGGCAGCCCAGGGGAAGGGGCCAGGGCCGGGGGTGGATTTTCCCAGCACGCAGGTGTGGGCCGGTTGGCGCAGCCATTCCTCAGCGCTTTCCTATGAGAACGGCCTCTCTGGCCGCGCCCTGGAGGACGCTATCGGAAGCCAACCTTGGAGCCGGGCGGTGTCAACACCGCGGGCTCGCCACCTGGCATCTGGTGCCCGCGGGACATCCCTCCAAGCCAAGACGCTCCTTGCTATTTGTCACGCCGCTGGGAGAAGCCGAGCAAATATTGTCAGCCCCTCCCCACCCCCTGTGACCTCTGCCGTGTCTGAACTCTCAATGGGCAAACAGGCAGCGATAAGGCACAGAGATTAGAGCAGCAAACAAGCAGCTGCCCCCCCCCCCCCCCCCCCCCCCCCCCCCCCCCCCCCCCCCCCCCCCCCCCCCCCCCCCCCCCCCCCCCCCCCCCCCCCCCCCCCCGCCCCGCAGCCCAAGCACAGGATTCCCAGCCTGGACCACGGGAGGCCCAGGGAGCTGGAGCTCGTGGCTGCAGGGACCTTAGAGCCCAGGCTGAACCCCCGCCCCCCGTCCCGCTGGGACTGGGACTTCCCAGAGGGTGTCTGGCTGCGCCTCCCTCCCCCGAAGGCACCCCACCCTCCCCAGCAGCCCCTGCTCCACGCGGTAAGCAGCTGACCGACCCGGCTTCGGGTCACACTGAGTGGGGCCACGTGACAATTGCACAGCACTGACCCTGTCACTGACCCAGGTTCCTCTTCCACAAAGTGGGGTGGGCACTCGCCACCTTTCAGGGCTGGCTGGGAAAACAGCCTGTGGAGGGACACGCTGACCCACACTGAATGCTTAGCAAACAGCGGGTTCCACCAGGGTGACCCAGTCTCCCACCTGCACACCGGCCAGCCCTGGCTCCCTCTGCACCCTGGCCCCTGCCCTCTGGTCTCCCCTCTGCCCCCCGCTCTAGCTGGCCTGAGTCCCCTTTGAAAATGCAGGACCAAGAGGGAACACAACACCCAGCAGACTGGACGGTCACCTTCCAGGTGCTGGGGCTTGGCTTCTGCTGACACGGCCCAGGGTGGTCTCCATCTGTGAGAAGACAAAGAGCCCGGGACGGGGCCAAAGGAGCTGCCTGAGGTCTGCAGACACAGGGCTGGAGCTCTGCTTGGAGCCAGAGTCCGTCCGTGCCCGGGAATAGGAGCCAGTCTGCTGGGAGCCAGGCCCAGTCTACAGCTGGGATTAGGGATCAGTCCATGACCTGGATCAGGGCTCTGCTCAGGCTGAGGTTAGGGTTCAGTCTGTGACAGGGATGATGAGTCAAATTGTAACCGGGACCAGGAATCAGACCACGCTTATGGTCAAAGCTCAGTCTGTTCCTGGGATGGCAGCTCAATCTGTGGCCAGGGTCGGTCTGTGGCCGGGGTCGGGGCTGCCTGGGGTCAAGGCTGGCCAGGGTCAGTCTGTGGCTGGGGTCGGTCTGTGGCCTCGGTCAGGGCTGGCCGGGGTCAGTCTGTGGCCGGTGTCGGGACCGGCCGGGGTCAGTCTGTGCCCCCAGTGACTCTCATTGAACTGCCGCGAGATGCTTTGCTTCCTCTTTGGATTTGAGTGACCTTGGCTGGCGCCGAGCCGCTCATTCCCGGGGGAGAGGCCTGCCCCCGCCGGTCACATTCCCACGCCTGCCTGGGGAGTTGCTGGGGAACTCTGGGGTGTCGAGGGGCTGCCTCCCAGGGGACCCACGTCTTGCCCTCCCCAGCCTCTGACAGCAGCCCAAGACTGCGGCAGAAGCAGCTTCTAGCCTGTGGGGTCCCTTGCCCAGAGCCCCATACCCTGGCGCCCGCCTTCCTGCCCAGCGAGGGGGCAGACGAGATGGGCACCTGAGTACTAAGGCCAGAATGGCCAAGTGCTTCCCCAGGGAGGCTCAGCCTGTCTCCTGGACCCCGTTGGGGCCTGCACCGGCCCGGGCCTCAGTTTCCCCATGTGACACCAGAGCAGGGAGGGTCTGTCCTCTGCATCCTCCAGCCTGCCCCGTGTCCCACCGCAGCAAGTCTGACAGCCAGGGGCTCACGGGAGCTGCAGTGGGGGTGCCCAGAGAGGGGCCTGTTGGTCTTTAAAACCACGGACCCCGCCCCTCAGGACCTGGTGGGATGCACAGAGACCCATGGGCCGTCCTGACCTCAAGTGCAATGGATTTGCTTGGGGATCTTGGTCCCTCACCAGGAGGGTCGGCAGCTTCGGAAGGACTGGCTGGTGACTGGGGTAGGGCCCCTCTGGTGGGGCCAATGCCACCAGCTCTGGCCAGACGGATCCCACGTCTCAGCCTGGGGTTGGATGAGGCCCAGGAATCGGGGGCTACCCGGCTCTGCCCCCACACCCAGCCCATCAGAAAGGGGCCCTTAGGATGTCCTTCCTGCTCCAGAGGCACAGCCAGGAGTGCCAGGAGGGTGAAGGCCTTACACACATGGTTTTCTTCCTGGAGTGTCCCCACAGCGTGGGTGACGACCCCAGCACCCCACTCTCCGGAGGGGAGCTCTGAAGTCTGCAGGGTGAGCCCAGCACAGGCTCTGTTGAGGTGCCAAGTCGGGGGCCTACGTCACCCCATGGAGGTGCCCAAACCGCTCCAATGAGCCTCAGTCTCAAAGGGGAGAAACTGAGGCCTGGAGAGGGTCAGGGCCTTGGCTGGTGTCCCTGCATCCGGTCTCAGAAGGATGGGAACTTCTCCCCCCTCTGCCTCCTCCCCTGGCTCATGGGGGTGGGTATCAGGGCGGGCCAGGGCAGCTGCTCAGCCGGTGTTGCAAGCCGGCCACCCCCCTGCCCGCCCCAGGCCGCGTCTGGACTTGCATCGGCCCCTGCCCTTGGGCCCAGAGGAAAGCCTCGCCCACCTTCCTGGGATCGGGAGGACAAGTCCCAGCCTGGCCTGCTCTCCCATGCCAGCTTCAAGCGTGAGAAAATCCAGAGCCGAGGAGGCCCGTGTGGCAGGTGGCAGGGGTGTGGGTCCCAGCAAGCCCCCACCCTCCTCGTGCCCGGAGGAGGAGGTCAGCCCCAGCCCTGGCCCTTCCTGGAGCTGGCCTGGAGACACCACGGCCATCTCCGGCCCCTCCAGACCTGGCCCCTGGCTGCAGCTCCCCCAGTCCTCTCTGCACCCCTAAGTACCCCCCAGCAGCCCTCAGCAGGTGCTCGGTGCCTGTCTCCACCAGGAGGCCGAACCAGGAAGCGTGGCCCACTGGCCAGCGAGGGGCTGCCCCGTCGCCAGAGCATTTCCTTCCTGGCCCCGGTCACTGAAGTCTGAGCTGTGCTGGCCCCTGAGAGGCACCAGAGCCCCTGAAGAACCCCCTGCCCCCCAGCATGAGGGGAGGACAGAGGGCCCCCAGCTCCTGGGTGGTGTCTCGGGGCCAGGGGGCACCGAGGTCTGTGTGTGTGTGCTGTGAGTGGTGCTGGGTCCTGTATGCATCGCTGGGACCCTGGGGACAAGGAGTGAGCAAGGGAGAGGGGCCCAGAGCCAGGTGGGTATGACGCGTGGGTGGGCAGCTCCTTGAATGCCGACCCCTGAGGGGGCATAAGCCAGCGGCGGGAAGGGAGTGCCGTCCTCGGAGCTGCTGGGTGCAGAGGCCCTGCCCGGGCAAGCGTCTGCTCTCTGAGCTGCCTGGGAGCTCGGGTTGGGCAGGCCAGAGGGCCCAGCAGGGTCAGCGAGCGAGGTTGCCTCACAGCAGGACCCTGGCCAAGGGCCTCCCATGTTCCCCGAGCCTCAAATGTCCCGAGAGCCCGGCTAGGCCCCACAGAGGCCCCTCAGGAGTTGCGCGACCCTGGGGGAGATAAGGGCTCTGGCCAGGAAACCCAGGGGGCTCCCGGGAAGAAGTGGTCTGTGTTCCGCCTCCCGAAGGCCAGGATGGACTGGCGTGGCAGCCGAACAGAGCTATCCCTGAGGGACGGGCAGGCCTTACACCTGTGGCCGGGTAGGCACCTCCCAGGTTCGGGCGTGGGGACGCCCAGGCCCCTGCACAGAAGGTCTGGGCTCTGCTCCCCACAGGACAGCAGCAGGGGGCCTCCGGGACCTAGAGCAGGGGCTGTCCTCAGGCCCTGCCCAGAGGCTCACTCAGCGCCCCAGTCTTGGGGGAGGGGGAGAGATGTCTCAGCGGGCATAGAGCCAGCACGACCTATTCCCCCTGAGGAGCCATGCAGGGAGAGCTGCGGGGCGCAGGCCAGCAGAGGATGCGGGGTGCCACGCTGGGCTGAAGCTGCTCTAGAAAGCTCTGTAGAAAGACGCCTTATGCAGGCAGGACAGTGGCACCAACAACCTGCAGTCCATGAGCAGTGCCCAACCTGCACAATCACACAGGGCAACCCTGCCTGGTTCAGTGTGGGCCGCAGCCCAAGGCCCTGGTCCTGGTGTGCAGAGATGGCTGGCCTCCAGAGGGCTTCTGGCCACACGGCCGACCCCCTCCTCCACTGAGCCCACCTGGGAGGGGCCTTGGCTTGTTTATCTCCAGTTACCACTGTTCCTTCGCCATCTGTAGTGGAGGAAGGAAGGCTCTTGTCACCAGCCCCACCTGCGGTGGCCATTTCTGGGAACAGGAAGCCAAGGGCAGCAGGTCACCTGCCCTTCCACCCGGGAGGAGCAGGAAGAGGCGGGGAGGCTGGGCCTGGGGCTGGAAGGTCCTGGGGGCCCCCAGTGCCCACTCAGCCACCCACACCTGCTGCTTCTCCCCAGCTCTGATCACACCTGTCCTGGAGAAGCCTCCTGGACATGCCTGGGCAGAACCCGCCATCTCCCCTTGGCTTCCAGGGTCCCCTTCCCGTGGGCCCCACCTGACAGCGGCTCCCAGGAGACAAACAGTACGTGGGTCCCGAATGTGAGGGGTCAGTGCCAGAGGGCAGGGCGGCACAGCTTGCCCCCTCCCTGTGGCCGGGGTGCCCGCCGAGGCATCTGACAGGGCTCTTGGGCAGAGACCCAGGCACAGGGGGGCGGGGAGTCTGAGACGTGGAAGTGGGCTGATTCAGACCCAGACCCCTTCCTTCACACCCCTACCCACTGGCGGGACAAGGCCTTTGTGGGGACGCAGGGGAACTGAGCCCCAGGTGCGCCCTCCCTATCCTTGCCTAGGGAGAAGCCCCCTGGAGACAGAGTAGCCAGGGACACGGTCGGCCCAAGGGGACACGGTCTCCGGAGCTGGGACTCAGGATTATGCCACAGCCCGGCACTCACTGGTCTCATGAGGGCAGCAAGGCTGGCGGGAGGGTGGGCCCGGTGTCCCCATGGGAAGAGGGGTTTTCTGGGATCCCCCAAGGGGGGCTGGCCTCACTCTGCTTTCTCCACTCCCAGGCCAGGCCCCAGGGCTCGAGGTGGGCCTATAACAGGTGTGGCCTTCCCCCTCCCCGGCCACAAGTCACACGCAGGGCCTGGCACGGAGGAGGCACTGCCTCGGGCACCGGCTCGAGCCAGCCGTGCCAGGCAGAGCTGTGCGGCCGGGAGCCGCGTGTGGGGCTGGCGCCATGGGAGCCTGTCCCCTCCGCCCTGCAGCTCCCTCCCGAGTAGAGAGACAGCACCCAGCCAGTTCCTGCAGAGGCCAGGGTCCTGGGAGGAGGGCGCTCTGGGCAAGGACCCAGAGACCAAGCTCTAGTCTGGGCCTGCTCAAATACCCTGGTGGCCCCCGGCAACCCCCTTCCCTTTTCTGGTCTCTCCAACAGACGCGCAAGCTCAGCCCCGCGGTCTTGTTCCTCGGACCCAGTCTGCGAAGCCCCTCCCAGCGCCCACAGCCCTTCCCGCCGGCCCCAGCTGGGAGCCAGCCCCGTGGCAGGGTTCCCAGCCTATCTCTGCTTGGGGCGGCTATCTCCGGCCAGCCGGGCGAGGCTGCCGGCACGGGGCGGGCTGGGAACGCCTCGGGCACCCCCACCCCCGGGCCCGACGTGGGCCTGGTGAAGTCACGCTGGCAGAGGCCCCCTGATAACTGGCTGGGCTGGGGGCTCTGGGCTCTGTATCCAGCACCCTGTCAGGGGAGCCTAGATAACCAGGTCTCTCGCGGCCCCTCCCAAGCCCAGACCCAAGCTGGCTTGGGCTGTCCTCTGGGGGGCCATCACACCTGGGGGTGCCCAAGCCATCTTGACTCTGTACCAGGGCAAAGACTGGGAAGGGTCGTGCTGGCCGGGCGCTGTGGGAGGAGCACTGGCCTCCCACCACGTGTTACTGGCACCGGCGGTGGATCCGGGGCAGCATGGGCCTCCTCCGAGCGCCAGCTGGGCAGAACTGGGCCCACCTTCAGCTCCCTGGCCTTTGTGTCACGACCCCCGCGGACTGATCTCTCCTGGCTCCATCCACATATGCTCCACCCAGAGCCGTGCTGGACCCCCTCCCGGGTCCCCTTTTCCAACAGGAGCCCTGAGGGCACACCTGGCCACGGGCATGGCCCTGGGCTGGTGTGTGGCCCTGGCCTTGTCTCAGGGCTCTCTTTCTGGCTCTGTGGGTGAATCTGTCCATGACCCCCAAGTACATAAGTGGAAAGGGTCTTGCTGCAGACTTTGGGCTGGGTCTCCAACCCAGGATGGCTCTAAGACCAACTCCCCCGGAGGGCCAGGCTCCTGCTATGTGCTGGGGGGTCAAGGCACAAAGGGCAACGGGACACAGGCTGGCGTTGCTCAGCGGGAGGACAGTGGCCACACGCGCCTGAGTGGGGAGAATAGCCCTCGGAGCCCACGGCAGGGGGCACTGAAGCTGGGGCAGGCACTGGCCTCGGCAGCCAGAAGGGCCGAAGGAGCTGGGGTCCCACTGGCCCCAGCTGGGCGAGGGTGACCTGTGGCAGTCCAGGGCGCAAGCTGCCTCCCGGGTGACCCCTGGGCTTGCCTGTTGCGTGCGGCCTCAGGCAGCCAGCTTCCCGGATTGCGTTCATTGCACAAGCTTGTGAGATCGCAGACACGAAGGACCGAATTGCACCAGCCCCACTTCCTCTTTGCTCTGCGGACGCCTTGCCGGGAGCCAGCAGAGACCCAGCTCTCCCAGTCGGGGCTAGTGGGGGTGCGGCCCTCCTACTGCTCAGCCTCGTGAGCCTATGGCAAGGCCCTGAGGCTGGTCCCGGGCTCGGTGAAGCAGGCCGGGGGGATCCCCAGTGCCAGCCAGCCTCAGTCTGTCCAGGGCTCAGCCTCCAGGGTCCCTGTGTTCACTGGGACACAACGGCTCTGGGATCCCTTTTGCACATGGTGTAACAGAGGGGGGAGGGGTGGGTGGCGGAGAAGTTTTTGGGCCTTCCTGACTATGAGCTCACCTGCTCCTTTCTATGAAAAGCCCATGCAGCAAATAGGACAAGCTTCTTTTCTCATCTCACAGGGGAGAAAACTAGGGCCCAGAGAGATGTCTAGCCTCCAAGGGCCCCTGAAATTCCTCCTCCTCCAGGAAGTCCTCTAGGACTACTCCACCTAGAAGGGGTCTCAGCCTCCCTAAAAGTGGAGTCTTGTCCTAGCCGCTGCTGCCCCTCTGCTCACAGCCACCCTGAGCCCTTCTCTACCCACTAGTGGTCCCTTTGGGGCCATTTGGAGCCTGTATGTACATCTGGCTTTTCCCTGTCCTCCTTCACCGGATTTGGGGGACATGAGGCCCTCCCCAAGCATTCACTGATCTCCCGAGCTTCTTCACCGGTAGAAGGGGTGAGGACGCAGGAGGTGACGGGGCTGTCTGAGGCCAGGATGCTCCTGCTGCTGGGTCAGCGTGCTGGTGGGGGGCTCTGGGCTGGGAGCCAGGCCTCGTGGCCCTGCACGTGGGCTCCGAGCCCCGGGGGAGGGTCACCTCGTGAGGACCTACCACAGAAGCCGGACAGGCAGCACCGTGGAGAGGTCTCCTGCCGGGGAGTGAAGGGGCCTGATCACGGCACAGCCAGGCCAGGCGGTGGGAGGCAGGAAGGGAGGAAGCTGGGACCCCGCGCCCCCACCATCCCGCCACCCCTCCCGCCCCCACCAGTTCCCACAGAACCAGGCTGCCCCGTCGCCGGTCCTGCTCTCCATTTTACAGAGGCTCCGACACACCTTGCCTGATAATAAATCCGAGTTCCCAGCATCTTTTCCTTTGAAAGCATGAAGCCCTGTTCAGACCAGACCCTCTCCACACCTCTCCCCGCCGTAATGAGCAGGGCCGACCAGTAGCCCACGCTCTCGGTCCTCTGGCCACTGGGTGCATTGCCTGCAGCCGGGCAGGCCCGGGCCTCCCTCTCCTTCCTCCCTTTCAGCTGGTGGGGAGTTTCTTGCCCTGAAACGCCGGTTCCCCGCCTCGCCCGGCTTGGCCAGCCCTGTACTCAGACCCCGTCCAGGGAGCCCCCGGAACAGTTGACCACAGGGTCCAGGCTCAGAGGTCAGCTCTTCCGGGAAGGCCCCTGATCATCCCAACCCAGCAATTGCCCTGCAGCCGCGCCCGATGGAGGACCCCTTCTCCGCCATCTCCTTCATTTAGCAGCTGCGCCTGCTCCCAGCAGAGGAGCTCCCACCAGGGGGGCAGATGCACTAGTCACCCGGCGGATGGCACACTCCCCCCCCCCCCCGTGCCTCTTTCTCACCCACGGCCTCTGTGAAGCACTGAGACTCACACCAATGCCCCACGCCGTCCCCCAGAGCTCCTGACGGCCTGCTCCGGGCGGTGAGCTCACCCGCACCAGGCAGCCTGTCCAGGCAGCCCGGGCCGCGGCAGCACCCATTTCTGGTGGACTGAGGACTCCACCAGCGGCCGCCTGGGCCACCCCCTCCTGGGGGCCCCACCCCTGAACCCTGGGTTCATCAAGTCCTGCACCCAGCTGCCCTGTCCCCTCCCTCGGAGGGTCAGGAGCCACCTATCCTGGCACGTTCAACTCCATCCATCCCTGCTCGAAGCCCACCCCTCCCGGAGGAGGCCCCCTCGGGCCCGCTGTGGTCCCAGTGCCTGCTTGAAACACGGACAATCCCACGTGCACCAGCACTCCCCCCAGGGAGGGCCCCACTGCAGAAGGCCGCAAAGACCATGGCCACGGGCGGCGTGTCCACTCTCCGCCGTGGGTCCCACACCAAGCTCAGAGCCACGCGCCCCACCACGTCTCCCCACTAGGGGGGTTTGTGTCTCCAGGCCTGCCTGGGCCCAGAGCCCATTGGACCCCAAGGATGACCCCTGCCTCCAAAGCCATCCCTCCCCTGTTCCTACACACCCTCGTGGTGGCCCAGAGCTGTGGGTCTCCCCCGCCTCCCACAACCGAGGGTCTCCCCAGCCCAGGGCTTAAACCTGACCATGGTGGCAAACCCCGGCCAGGATGAGGCAGACTGGAGTCCAGGCCAGTGTAGGGGGGACTGGGCCCGAGGCCCCGACTGCTGATCCCACCCTCTGGCCGCTCCCCAGCAGCCGGGAGTGGGGTCAGGCGGTCTCCTCCCCAGCCCCTGCAGAGTGTTTGCACAGCTGGAGGTCCCAGAGCTGGCCTGCGACCTGCCGGGCCTTGGCTTCAGCTTTAATGGGTCTTTCTGGAGGCCAGCATGGGAGGACTGAGCAGAGGAAATCGCCTCCATCGGGAAGGGCAGCTCAGCTGCAGGGAGGAGGGAGGGCGGGGGCTCCGGAATTTGCTGTCGGTTGGGGGTCTGGGAGGACTCAGATGCAGGGCCTGCAGGAAGATGGGGGGTAAAGCGATGTTTTCCTGACCCCAGAAAGCAAAGCCCCCCGACATCCTTTCCATCGCTGTCCCCTCTGGCGGGGGGTGGGGCAGCAGCCGAGGACAGGCACAGGTGCAACGGAGAAACTCCTGCCCTGGGCCCCCCACCCTCTTTGGCTGGGGCTCTGGAAAGCAGGGGAGGGGTGGGTATGCTCTGGGGCACTGGGAAGAGGTGTGCAACCCCCGCCCCCCACCCCGCCCGCAGCTAGGACCGGGACATGGGTATAGCTGGGCTGGTGAGGCAAGCGGAGGTCAGTCTGTCTGCTGGGGCAAACGCTTGGACTCCCGTGCCTCAGTGTCCCTCAGGTACACAGAAAGCTCTCCAATGGCTCTAGCCATCTGTACTCTCAGATCCCAAAGGGCCATGGACGCAGAGAGAGACAGGACAGAGCGAGGGCCAGGGCAAGGCTGCCTTGGGCCGGAGGGGATGTTCCAGGCTAGGGTAGGGGTGAGAGGGGGGCAAGGGCTAGGAAGTAGTGCGGGAGCAGTGTGTGCAGGGGAAGTCTGCCTGCAGGGTAGGCATGGAGGGCCTTGAGTGCCAGAAAAGCAAGGCTCTGGTGGCTCTGTCCTTTCAGGCTGGGAAGTGATCTAGCTCAGCCTCCGGGCCTCCCTTCTGGGCTTTGTCTGCTCTGACCGCAGGGCTCCCCACCAGCTGATCCCACTGGGAAGGCCCTCCCCGCCCCTCAGGGCCCACCACTGCTGCCTTGAAGACCCGCCTACCGCCAAGCTCTCTGAGGCCTGGGTGCAGAAGTCTCTCGGTCAACTCTGAGGTCATGCGTGAATGGCCTCTTGCGCTTTTGTCCAAACGGAGGCCCAGTGGTGAGCTGGCCAGGAGGCAGCCACTTCCTGGGCTGGCTGGTGACTCACAGGCCCTTTTCTGGGAAGACTCCCACCCCTCTCCCCCAGCAGATCCGGATGGTGTGGAGCTTGGCCAAGTGGGGGCTAGCTGTGGGAAGTGTGGTTATAATTAGGGGCTGGGGTCTGGGGGAGGAGAAGGGAGCCCAGGGGAGGGACCAGATGCCTCCTGGCCTCCTGGGCTGCTGGGCTGGGCTCTCTGAGCCTCCAGACTGAGGCTACCCGGCCCTGGACCTCCTCAGCTCTGCACACTGGCCTTTCCTGCTGAGTCAGGACCCGATGTCCCCGGGGAGGGCCACATCGGGTTTGCCTGAGTCCCTCTAGGCCCTCCTAGTGATAAAACGCTTCCCACTTGGGGGCTCAGGCCCTGCACGCAGCCTCTCTGACACCCAGGATAACCCATGGGACTGGCAGCCCAGGGATCCCATGGCTCGGAGGGGCTGAGAAGACGCAGAGCCGGGCTCTGGCCAGATCCGAGTGTCCGGAGGAAACAGGCCACTCCCAAGCGGGCTGGGACGTGGGGTCCCTCCCCACGAGGCTCCCAGGCCAGAATCCAAATGCCATTTGCTCAGCAGGTCCCTGGAAAAACATCCTTCTGGGAAGGATCTGAGAAGGGCAGGCTGGAAGGAGGCCTCTGGCCAGGTCAGGAGCAGGGCCCGGGCCTCTTGAACAAACACCACGGTGCCCGCCACAAATGGGAGCCGGGCCCAGGCCATCCCCCTCCCTGCCCAGGCCATCTGGCCTCCTACAGCCACCCCACCCCCGGCCGCTGCGGGGAGCGCAGCGGTGATGGAGAGACAGCAAGCGCGCGGGGGGGCCTGCAAAGCTTTTTTTTGTTGAAACACCACCAGTGAGATGTACTTTGCATGCCATAGAATTTCTCATTTAAAGTCTACAATTCAACGGTTTTTAGTGTGTTCATAAATACGGGCATCACCACAATTGATTCTAGAACATTTTCATCGGTTCAGGAGAAACCCTATCTTCACCGACTCCCCACCCGGCCCCCAGCACCGGGCAGCTTCCTGGGTCTGTGGCGCCACACACACACTTTGGTGCGTGGCTCTCACTCCGCGCTCTCTGGGTTCGTCCCTTTTCTAGCTGGATCGTAGTCCGCGGCACGGATGGACCGGCCTTCGCTCATCCCTTCTCCTGCGCTGGACGCGGCAGCTGGACGGGCTGCCGCGCTCGCGTGTTCTCACCTCTCCGGGGCGCACGCAGGCCTAGGAGGGGCAGGGCTGGGACTTGCGGCAGCTCTGTCTGATCGCTGCCTGGGTGGCGTCTAAGGGCTCGCAGGCCAGTTCCTGACACGACCGACCGAGGCTCCTCTCTCCAAGCGTGGGGCCATCGCCCTAGGGGCCTGGTATGGGAGTGAGTGCCCACCCCGGACCCTCGTGTGCTAGACGGCCCAGGGAGCAGCCCTGGGGGCAGCAAGGCCAGCTCCCTGTTTCACGGGGACATGCTGGGCTTGGAGGGAAGCCCGGCTCCCAGCTTTGACTGGGGACACCGCTGGTCCTGCCTCCTCGAAGGTCCATGTTCTCCCAATCCCGAGGGGCGCGGCAGGAG
This sequence comes from Mellivora capensis, assembly GCA_004024625.1. Taxonomy (NCBI): domain Eukaryota; kingdom Metazoa; phylum Chordata; class Mammalia; order Carnivora; family Mustelidae; genus Mellivora; species Mellivora capensis. The sequence goes on along the minus strand of PISX010000070.1, from coordinate 398,663 downwards.
TTTACCTCCCCCCCTCTTCCCTGAGACCTGCCCAGGGCTTGAGCTGGATACTGGGCCTGGGGCTGGAGAATCCATGACCAAACAGCACTCCAGCGGGAGCTTCTAGAGGGTTCCAGAGGCCTCCAGAACTCCCTAGGCCCGAAGGAGAGTGGCCGGCAGCCAGCTGGGCTCAGCCCCACTGGGCTCCCTTGGATGCACAGGGGACTCAGCACCCCCCACCCCCTCAATGCATTCTTTTGGCTTGGACCCTCCCATCCCTCTGGAGCCCCCTAACCGCCCGCTCACCCCCAGCTCTGGCCCCTGGTAGCCATCTGCCCAGCTTAGCCTGGGGGAAAGACCAGAACCTTCTCCGCTCACCAGTGTCCCGGCCCCGCTGATGCTCCTGGGAGCACGGTCCTTGTTACTGGGTGCTTGGGTGCCGTTTTGCCCCCTCTCACACGCCCAGAGCCCAGCTCTGCTCTTTGTCTGGAGGCCCTTCCTCACACAAAGGCATTTTTATTCCTGAGCTCTTGGCCTGGTGCCCACAGCCTGTGGGCAGGGTCAAGCAGCAGCCCACTGACCAGCTGGCCCTCGAGCAGGCCAGTCACGCTGGACATCACTGCCCCCCTGCCCCGCCGGCCCCCTGCCGCTTGGCCCACACCGAGGCCCCTGTGACCAGAGGGATTTCCTGCTGCAGCAGAAGGGGCCGGAGCCCAGCCCCGGGGACAAGGAGGGAGAGTCTGGCCGGCCCCGAGGGTTAACGGTAGCTGCCACTGTCCACCAGCCCTCTTCCTGCCCCCTGCCCTTGCACAGCTCAGGGGGGGTACGCCATCCCCACTTATAGGCAGGGAAATGGAGGCTGACGAGCAGAGCAAGGCTGGAAAATGCCAAGGCCTGTGGGTGCTGGTTTGTCGCCCCAAACCTGCACTCAGACTGATTGCTGCCCCTGATGAGGTTGGCGGACGCTGGCGCTCGGGGCTGTGTCTGGGCAGGGCTCGCTGCCCCCATGTCCCCGGCATGGCCCCCCAGCAGTGCTCCCCCAGTGTGGCTGAGGGGTGGCCTGTGCCCTGACACTCGGGAAGGACCGTCCCATGCACTGGCTTCCCAGAAACTGCCCTCCCTGTCCCTGGCTGCCCACAGGTGATCGTGCGGGGCCTCTGGGCCCCCCATGCCAGCTGAGGCTTCTGTAGGGTTCGGGCTCACGGTGGCGCTCTGCCCGAGGCTGCCGGTCGGGTCTTCTCTGGGGAGGACTCGGGGGGGGGGGGGCAGCCGCCACGGAGCAGCCTGTCGGGAAGGGCAGGGCAGCCGAAAACCCTGAATGGAATCCATTCCTCCCCGGGCAAAGACTAGGGCCACCTGGGACCTCATGCGTGGGGGCAGCTGACTGCCTGGTGGTCTGGAGCCCTGCCCCGCTTCCCTCTGTGCCCCACCCCCAGAGTTCCCAGGGGACGGGGTGCCCGGTCCCCTCCATGCCCCCAGCACCGCCCACAGACCCGACAAAGCAGGTGGCCCAGAAGAGACTTGCCGAATGAAGGGGCCAAGACACCCCACTCTCCGGGGCCAGGCCACGGGGTCCTACAGCATTCCTGGAGAAGCTGCTTCCTCCACAGTCACCCCCAGGTTTAAGGGACCCTTGGCAGGTGGGCACCCAGCTCTCAGTGTGCTTGGTGGAAAGCGGCCCGACAGAGAAAGTCCCCTCAAGAGGGGAGAAGGATCCAGGAAAGGACAGGCAGAGGGCACTTGGGGCCCTTGCTTGCAGAGGAAGGTGACCCGGGCAGCAGGGGGCTGAGGCAAGCCTGCGGGGTGCGGTCTGGCCTCCTGAGTATTTCCCTGGAATGCCCTCAAGGGGCAGCTGCAGGGAAGGGCTGGGCCAGGCCAGCCAATGCCCGGGAGTTGGAGTCGCCAGGGCCGTGGCTCCTGGGCTTGCCTGCTGGGGTCCCTCCACTTGGCCCTGCCTGGGAGGTCTCAGGTTCCCAGGACGGGGCTCCATCCAAGGCCATGGGGCCCTGCCCTTCCCCAGATCCCCTCCTCAGAACACAGGCAACTTCGGGCCTATTTCTCTGTCACCAGAAGCTGGGCACACTGTCCAGTGTGGCCCAGTAGGGCCACGGAAGAGTCCATGAGGGGCTGGGAGCCAGGGGCGGGGTGGCTCTGGCCACACACACCATTTGCTGAGGCTGCCCAGCTGTGCCTCACCCCTGAGAGGAGCATTTCAGCCCATTTGCCATTGTTCCCCCACTGAGACCCTGTGGCTTCTGTTTCCTCAGGGAGTGGGGGCCTGTGCCCAGGAGAGGGGGAGGGGGGAGGGAGGAGGGAGGGCACGGAAACAGCCAGAGAAGAGACGAAGATAGGAACAGAAGCACAGAAAAGGCTGAAAGGGCCAGCCGCCCAGCCAAGACAGGGCCCCAGGAGGGTCCGCCAGGCCCTCTCTGCTCCTCCGCCTGCCCCAGCCTCAGCCCATGGGGACAGGAGAAGCGGCGGCGGCCACACACTCCAGCAGCCCAGGCTGAGGCAGGGATCCCTTTGAAGTCAAGATCAGACGCTCAGGGTTTTGCTCGAGCCCTGGAAGAAGCAGCTGATGGGGAAGCCTCCGTGTGAAAGGGAAGGGGGGCAGGCGAGCGTAGGGGATCCTGGGAGACCCCCCTTCCTTCCTGGAGGAGGACGGCTCCAGGGAGGGTTGCCTTAACTGAGCCCATGGGGAGCACGCTCGCTGTGGGCAGGCCTGTCCCTTGTGCCTCCACATGCGGGGGCAGGGCCAGAAGGCAGCTCTTGGGTGGGCAGGAAGGTGTTGGGCGCAGCCACCCAGAAGTGGGGGTGAGGGCCCCAGGGTTGGGGGGGCCTCCCAGGCCAAGGGGCCTGGGGGCAAACCTGGAGCACAAGCAGGATTGAGCCCGGGAGACCCAATCACTGCAGACTAAAGAGGAAATCACCTTCTTCATTCTGGACACTACACCTCTGTTAATACCACCCAGCCGGCCTTCACACCCTGCCACTCCTCCCACACGGCATGCTCCCCTTGGCATCCCAGGCCCATGGGCTCTATCCCAGGTTCAGCCCTGGCATGCACTCCCTTCTGGCCCCATGGGAAACTTCTAGCTGCCTGGTTCATGGGGGAAGGTCCAGCTGCCCCCAGGCTGGGGACGTCACCCTCCTGGCCCCACCCACAAAGCCTCCCTAGGCATATGTTGGCTCCCTCTGTAATTAGCCGCCATTTGCACCTGCTTTGATCCCCGGCCTGGGAACCTGGCCTCTGCCTCCCCCACATGCCACGTCAGGAGCAGCTGCCCACCTGGGCATCCTCCGGGCCCCCTGCCCGGGCTTGCTGCCCGGCCTGGCCCTGTCCCTCGGCCCTGCCTCCCATTTCCAGTCCAGCTCTGGCTGTGGGCAGCACAGCTCCCTCCACCAGCTTAGGGTGGCTGTGTGGTCTGGGAGGGGGAGGCTCAGTGTGTCTGCGGCCAGAGGCTCTGGGGCAGCCCAGAATCATGACCCAATCAGGACAGACCCTGACTCAGAAGAGCCATAAGTGGGGAGGGATCTTGCCACATGGGACTCCCGGGCTCCGGAGAGCTCAATTTCCACAGCCTGGGCATCCAGAGGGGCTGCTGGGCAGGGGAGAGCCCAGAGCTAGAAGAACAGCCAGAGCAGCATGGGGACCAGGCTCCCACCCCCGCCTGCCCAGCCCCGGGGCCAGGGAGGTGGTCTAGGGTCCCGAGGGGAAGCGCCCACCCCTCGGGCACTGGCTGTCCAGTAAGCTGGGGCCAGCTGGGTCAGAGCCCCCCCGCTACCCCGGGCCCTGGAGGCCTGCTCCTGGAAGGGTGAAGGCCCCTGAGATGGGCTGCTAGGGACAGATGCTCTTCGGACCCCAGCCCCAGGGTGGGAAAGGAGGCTCACAGACACCCAGAAACTTTCCCTCCCTGACTATGGGCCAGTGGCCTTTGAAGTGGGAAGATCTGCGGAGGCGGGAGGAGTCCTTTCACCGGGCTAATTAGGGAAGACGGTTTCACTCTCTCTCACACATGGAGTGAAACCAGCTGCGGACGCCCAGGGCAGAGCCGGCCTAGCTCTGGCCGAGCTCCCTGGACAGGACCCAGGGCAGGGTCTCTGGGCTCCAGGCCTCCCTGGCTTCCATCCCCAGGAGGGAGATGGCTGGACCTGCTGCCCCTGAGCCCCCCACATATTTTGTAACTGCATGGCGGGGGGCCGTGTCCCTCCCCTCGCCACTGCTCTGGGGGTCTCCGTGGCCTTTGGGATACCCTCAGGGCCTAGAAGTCCTCCCTTCATCTCTCAGCGCCCTGCCACCCGGCATCTAGCTCCTTGCCAGAGAATGAAGAGCGACAGGGTGATGCGTGGGGCTTTAGGCAGAAATCATGGCCAAACCCTGGTGCACTTCCTTTCCCGGGGAAGAGGGCAGGCAGAGGCTGCCAGGGCCCCAGGGCTGTGCCAGTAACCCCCATCCTGGCCAGGGCACATCCCTCTCCCACCTGGGGCTGCACCTGGAGGGGTCTGGGCTCAGGTGGGGGTAGCAGGTGTGGGGCCAGCCCAGACCCCCACCCTCACCTCTCCAGCATAGAACATCCCTGCCTGCTCAGGGCCTGAGGACAGGGCCTGGGCGTCAGCCTCCCATCCCAGGGCTGGCGTGAGGCCAGGCCCTACTCCAGCCCCATCCCCCTTCCGCTGGCAGCCTGGGCCTGTGCCAGTAAAGGAGGACCCAGGCTGAGCCCTCGGGAGATCCTGGGTCAACAAGGAGAACTGGCTGGAAGGCCCAAAGCCGCGGCCGCCCCTGCCCCCGCCTCACCCTCTCTGCCTGAGCGCTGAGACCCGTAGCACAGTAGCCCTGAGCCCTGAGCCCCTGCTTGGGTCAGTCCCCAGCCCCTCGGCCTCTTGCCCAAATCCCAGGTCTCAGCCAGGAAAGGGGCTTCTGAACGGCCGTCCCGAACACGCAGCGGAGCACATGTCCCTGCAGTTCCTCCAGGCCCTGCGCAGCCCCTCCCAGCACTAACCACTCTAGGCATAAACCCCACTGACTGTCCCCCCTCTCACCGGTCTGTGCGGGCCAGAAGACACGACAGGGCCTGGTACTCATCCTGCCATCCATCCGTCCGTCCATCCACCATCCGTCCATCCGTCCACCCATCCGTCCGTCCGTCCACCATCTGTCCGTCCATCCACCCACCCGTCCGTCCGTTCATCCGTCTGTCGTCCGTCCACCCGTCCGTCCGTCTGTCCACCCATCCATCTGTCCGTCCACCCATCCGTCCGTCCGTCCACCCATCCGTCCATCCGTCCACCATCCATCCGTCCGTCCACCCACCTGTCCGTCTGTCCACCCACCTGTCCGTCATCTGTCCGTCCGTCCACCCATCCGTCCATCCGTCCACCGGTCCGTCCGTCCACCCATCCATCCGTCCATCCACCTCCCCTTCCATTCATCCAACTTCCACATCCACGTGTACCTCCTCCTTGACGCACTCAGTACGGAACCTTGGAGCATCCACACTTGAACACAGGAGAGAACAGAGGTATGGGGCATCTTGAGAGCCTTAGGAAATGGGGTGTGGCCCTGCTGACCCAGGGCTGTCCGGCTTGCTGCAGCCTCCCCCGTTCTGGTGTCCCCGGGGTCTCAGAGCCACAGCCCAGGTCCAGCAACACCATTAGCTTGGGTGGGTTGGGGGCTCCTGAGGCAGCCGGGGGTAACTGAACTCACTTCACACTGGGGATCCAGCAACACCCCCGTGGGGGACCACAGCCCTGCCCCTCCCCCTCTGCCCTCGGCCAGTAGGAGCGGCAAGCGCACTCAGTGTCCTTGGGACTCGGGCTCCTCTGGCCCTGCTCAGCCCTGCCTCTCAGCCCTTGGCCAGGGGTGCGCAGCCCAGGGGGGCAGAGGCCGTGCCCTAAGGGGCAGGTCCCTGGGCCTGGGAAGGGCCCCAGGCAGGCAGCTGTCAGAGGAAGGAACCAATCAGTGGTAAGTGTGGCCCGGAGTCAGGGCAGTGGATGGCAGGCTGCCCCCCAGGACCCCCCGTAGGGCAGGACATGCTAGGCCCCAGTTTCCCTGTACTGCTGGACACCCAGGTGCCTCCAGCCGCAGGGGCCTCCTTGAGCCTGTCTGGGGAGCTGAGCACACTTCAAGCTCAGCCGAGATTCTGACTTGCTTGAGATCCTCAGAACCCCCTTCCCACCCCACATGCACACGAACAGGTCGAAGGGCCTGGCCTGGCTGTGCCAGCCATGGATGGGCTACCACAGCCAGCTTCCTGGAGGAGGAGGCATTTTCCTGACCCTTCGGTGGGGGGTGAACATATGGGCCGAGATGATGGAGGGCTTGCTGGGGGCTGTGCAGGGGGGCCTGTCAGAGGCTGCAATAAGAGGAGACCAGATTTGGGAACCTGACTTCCCGGCAGAAGCTCTCGGGTCTTGTGAGCAGGGCCTGGAGTTGGAGGCTGATAAGGCCCTGTGGGCAGCTCTTGTTCTCCCTTCCTTCCTCCCTTCCCAGGACCCGCCCAGCAGCTGCTCTGGGGGCTTGGGGAGCCCTAAGCAGTGGGATCGGGGCCCACAGGGACGTGGATTTCCTGTCTGGGAGCCACCACGTCGGGGACCCCAGCCAGCCACTGGCTCTGACACACACTCCCTCAGGAAATCCTGGCCCCATGGCGACCCCCAGCTCAGGCAGGCTGGAGCCCTGTGGGGTGCTCCCACGGGGCCAGCCAGTGGTCCTCCTACAGCTCCGCCACGGGGCACCCTGCCAGCCCAGGCCCCCGGCCCCCCACTCCGGGCACAGTGCCCCCATCACCCTGGGCCCTGGGCCTCACCAGCTCCTCTGAGTGGTGACTGGTACAGTTCCAACCCCAGCTTCCCTGGCTGCCTCCTCAGCCCTCCGACGGCCACCTGGGCTTCTCTGGGGAGCTGAAGACAGCCCAGAGTCTGGCACCCATTGCGGACCCTCTCCCTGGGAAAATGCGTAACCGCACAGAATTTCAGATTTTCATAGTTTCGGGGGGATTACAGACCCAGGAAGCTCCGGACCATCTTGGGAGGAGTCCATGGGCCTCTGGCTAAGCCCTGACCAGGGAGGAGGTGTTCCCGCCCCACCGGAGAGGTGTGAAAACAGAGGCTCAGGAGGGACGCAGACACGAAGGGTGTCGGGGTTGCTCAGAGTCCCACAGGCTGGGTCTTGGCCTGCTGGCAACTGGAGAGCCACGGCAAGGGGTGGGAAGCTCCGACGACCCCCAGGCTCTCTGGGCTCCCTGGGGGGAAGCTCTGAGGCTGGGACAGCGGCTCCATCACACCTGGGGCCTGGTGATGCCGGGGCCAGAGGACAGCCTCCAGCCGGCCCTGTCGAAGCACCAGCTGGTGGGTAATGCCGGTCCTCCCGGGGCCCAGGCCGGCCCAGGCCCCGCCAGCATTCCCAGCATGGGAAAGAGCCTGCCTAGGGCTCAAATCCCAGCTGCAACCTCTAGCTGGCTGTGGAGACTGGGGCCATGTGGTTTCCCTTGACCTCAGTTTCCCTAGCTCACAGGAGCTGACCGCAAGTCTAAGACAGAGCCCCGGGCCCCAGAGCTTTCCCAAGAGACAAAGTCAGGCCTCCAGGCACAAACACCGGAGTCAGGCACACCTGGCCCCAGGCCTCTAAGCCTCTGACCCGGTAGATTCCCCTGGGGCGGCTGGCTGGACCTCTCAAGGCCTCAGTGTCCCCAGCTGTCCGCAGCTGTAAAGGGGAGGTAGAATGGGGGCTTTTCAGGTTCGCCGAGCTGCTGTCTACAAAGTGGGCAGTGCGCTCTCGATCGGGGGTGGCTGATGGTGGCCAAGTCCCCCTCCTCACTCTGCTGTCCCAGGCCAAGCCGAGAGAGAGGGCCGGGGTCATAGAGAGCAGTTCCGGGCGCTTCACGGGTCGGGCGCAGAGAAGGGCCTCTCACCCGGGTGGGGGAGGAAGCAAACGGAGCAGTTCACACCAGCTCAACCCAAAGCCTCAGAACCCTGATGAGGGGGGCGGGGACGCAGCCCCAGCATCTCTGGAGCGCTGTGTCTAGGGTCCCACGTGTCTCTCCGGGACAGATTCGGGAGCGCAGCACGGGGCGGGGGCTTCCGCTGAGAATGCTGAAGGCCAGCTGTGCTCTAGAGGAGGCTCGACCCCAGAGCAGGGACAAGGAGCACCCCCTGAGGCCCGAGGGACTGCCAGCCTGCGGATGCTGTCACTCCCTGAGCCGGGGAACCCGCCCCGCCTCCTCCCGGTTTCGGAGTTTGTTCCCACGTTTCCAGGCTCCTGGTGGCAGGTGGTGGCCCCCTGCACCACCCTCCCCCGCCAGGGTGAGGGGACCCTGGGGACACCACCCCTCCCTCACCCACCGGCTCCGAAAGTCACTGCCTGGAGACAGGGAGACCCTGCAGGCCTGGCACTAGCCTCTGACCCAGGGCCACCCCCTGCCAGCCCTCAGCGGCCCTCCAGCACTGGGCCCCTGTCTCCTGGCCACCGAGAGCACCTGTGTCCGAGGCTGCTGGCGATCACAAGGCCCCTTTCAAGAGCACCCCCTGGGAATCCACGGTGGGGCCTCCTCATCTGAGGGGACTTCTGGGCCCTGACCCCGCCCAGCCTCGGCCTCTGAGCCTCCCTCTCCAGCTGTCACCGCACTGGGCTCCCAGGGAGAGGCTCTGTCCCCGTTTCCCCAGTGCCTGTCTCAGACTGCATCTCGGAAATGCAGCGGGAGCCCCGAAGCTCCCAGCGGGTCAAGGAGTCCAGGACACCCAGTGTCTGTCCCTGCCACCTCCTGTGGTCCTCAGCCAGGAGGCTGCCCCCGGGTTCCCAGGAGTCCCTGGATGGGGGGCAGTGCTGCCTCCCACCTCCCTGAGCCCGGGGTCAGGCCGCACTGAGATCTTACACCAACAGAGAGACCAGTCCAAGGGGCTCAGGGCCCAGGCTGGGAGGTGGGGGCAGCTGCCTGGAGATGAGTGTCCCGGCAGGTGGATGCCAGGGCGGGATGGAGGCAGGGTGCAGGGCAGAGGGGCGGAGAGAAAGGGCGGAGAGGGGAGGTGCCCGGGCAGGTGTCTGCACACCCAGGCACAGGGCACGGTCTCCCAAGCAGAGGGCACGCGTGCGCACACACACACCACCCTGGCTCTGCCCACCACCACCCCCCGCCGTCTCCTGCTGCTCCCTGTTTCTGAGGTCTGGGGGCTGCTGGGAGAGGAGTTTGTTAGGAAACTGGGTGGCAGCCTCCACTAGGCCCCTGAGCCAGCCGGCCCCTGGGGTATGGCAGGAGAGGACAGGACCCAAGGTGCCATGAGGCTCTGCCCGGCCTTGACGGCCCTGCAGGGACAACGGGGACAACAGGCTCTGGACACTAGCCGCGAGGCAGCAGGGCCCAGCGGCCAGGACAAAGGGCCCTTTGTGCTCTCACTGCCTGCCTCATGGCCAGGGTTAAGGCGGCAGAATGAGCTCCTGGGATGTGCCCTCCCCCAGCCCTCTGTATGCCAAGCCCCAGGGAGCAGGCTTGAAGCCCCCGCTGCCTTCCTGAGCCGGCCAAGAGCCTGGCAAGAAGGGGAGTGGGTGCTGGGCCCAGGAACCTTGCGTCAAGGCCTAGGACCACCCTGGGCTCCCAGCTTCACGGTCCCTCCCTGGGGTGCCTCCCAAGGTGCCAGCACACGTCCCCGCCAGACCTGAGGGTGCCGGGGGAACAGGTCTCAGGGGCTCCATTCTGGGACCAGAGGCTGGGTCACCACCCCTTTGGGTGGTGGAGATGGGCAGACCCCTGCGGTGGGCTTGCGTGGAGGAAGGGGGGACAAGGGGTGAGGTGGGAAGAGAAGCTGAAGGGGAGAGGGGAGGAGGGTGTGTTGTCCTAGAGCTTGAAGGTTGGGGGCCTGGCTCTGTGAGCTCACCCTAGCCCCACAGCAGGGACCTTTCATTCTTGGGGAGGGGAGGGCAGGCACACCCAGGGAGTGGCAGTGAGACCCCCTTTGGTCTGTCCTGTGTTCCCTTCCCTTCTGGTCTCAAGACATCAGGTCCAGCCTCCTGTGGGTGCCTGCCTGCCCCCAGGACGGACCCCTGAGGACCAGGATGGGGCAGACAGCTTCCCAGGGTTCTGCGGGGAGCAGGGGAGCCACCCCGAGGGCTGGCTTCCTGGAAGGAGCCGCACCAGGCTCAGTGCCAGGCACCTATCCGGCAGGGCTGGGTCAGTGGTCCCCAAGCACATCTGGAACCTCTGGCACGGGGAGGGGACAGGGCGGCCTGCCCCCACCCCCCGCCCCCGCCTGCTCAGTGCAGTGATGATGCTGCCAGCCCGGGTATCAGTCCACGGCCAGGACCCATCGAGAACCACACGTGCCTGGCTGGACGTCCGCATGGGATCTTGGTGCTCCCTGAGATGGACGCTCCTCCAAGCGCGGACAGAGGGAGCCTGAGCCGGGCAGCAAGCGGGCGGAAGTGGCGGAAGCTCAGGGCCACTGGGAGGCAGCGGGTGAGCCTCTCCCTGGAAGGAGAGGGACCTCTCCCCTGTCCTTTCTGCCCAGTTTCTCCTCTGCCTGGAGATCCTTGGCCACTCAGAGAGGGACAGGTGGGGCGTCCCAGTCCTGGCAGCTGGGAGGAGGGCTAGGGCTGACCCCCAAGGCTGCTCACAGGCTTCCGGGCAGGTGTCCTCACGAGGAGCCCCTGCGGGCACAGCCCTCCCCGGGGAGAGAGGAGCTCACAGGCCCTGAGCCAGGTGGGAGACAGGGGTCCCCTTAGCTCCCTCCCACTAGGTAGCTGAGCCCCATGGGAACAGCCAGCAGGCCCCGTCGGCCAGGGCTCGACAGAGCTGCCCTGTGGCCTCGCTGGGCCCCGACTGCGACTGGCCGTGTGCGCCCAGCTCTTACATGAGCGCCGATGAGCACAGTCAGGGCCCAGCTGGCAGGCTCATGTCCCCAGGCTGTGACTCGGGATGCTGCCGGGGGTCTTGGGGAACCCAGATGGGGATGGGGTGGCAGCTGGGACCTCAGTCCGTCCTCAGGTCACCTGGATTCCCGCAGGTTCCTAGTGCCCGGGTAGGGGCCTGGTCTGCGAAGGGGAGGAGAACGCCCTATGGAGGGGCCCTATAACCTCCAAGAACCCAGGAAGGCTCCTCCTGCCCAGGGGGCCCTGGCTGCCTCGCCACACCTGTTTGCTGCTCACGCCCACAGGGCTTTGCACACACACGCTCGCGCACACACACGTGCACTGCCCGCCTCTCTCTGCTCTAACGCTCGGGACAGTGTTGGGGTCCATCCAAGGGCCCCACACGTGCGGGGTTAGAGCCAGAGGTGGGCCCTGCAGGCCGCGCTGGGCTCTGACAGGCAGCAGACAGATAGCCTTGCTGACCGAGTGCCGGGGTCCCAAGAGCCCCAGGGACAGGCCTGCAGAAGATGGGCCGCATGGCGCCGGGTCCTCAGCCGCGCAGCCACCGCATCCACCCCCGAGGCTGGAGGCAGGAACCCGCTCTCACCAGGCATTCCCTCAGCCCGCTTACTCTGGGCCAGCTCGGCTCTGGGCCTCAGTTTGCCCATCTGTAAATGGGACATCCCAGCACTCAGATGCTTTCCCTGGTGCAGATGGCTGGAGATTCTGCTCTGGGAGTTTCTGGGCCTGGAGGTGAGGCCTGCAGGGTGGGGGAGGGCAAGAGGTGACAGGAGAACCAAGAAAGTCCGTGTGGGCAGAGCCAGGCCCAGAGGCAGGCTCCCTGTCTCCCACCAGCCCCTCCCCCATGACCCACCCTCATAATCCTGGAGCATTTATGACCCCTCTCCCACCACCTGTGCTCCCACCTCTCCCCCTCTGAGGGCCTGAAGGCCGTGCATGCCACCTGCCAAGGGAGGGCGGGGCGGGAGCGAGCCCCACGAGCCCGTCCATGGAGCTCAAGACAGCCCAAGCCCACCAAAACCCTCCAGTAGCCCCAGTCCTGGACAGAGAGTGGCCTGGTCCTTGTTCCCACTGCCCCCAACCCTGCAGGGACCCCTGCCCATGCTGGGCCTGGTCTCTGGAGGCAGCCTTGGGCTGAAGGCGGTGGCAGCCTGTTGAGACTTGCCCAGCTCCTGGAGACACCCGTCTCCCCAGGGGCCCTGCCAACCTGCCCCACGTGGCAAAGCCCAGCTCCTGGCACCCCTTCCCGCGGAGCTGGGGCCGGGAGGGGCTTTCTCAGGAGCAATGGGGGGGCCTAGACCCCAGTCTTGGACACAGTGAAGACTGAAACTGGGAGTTTCGGGGGCAAAGTGAGGCGGGGGCGGGGAGGGCCCAGGCGGGCAGGTGAGCACAGCAGACTGGTTTTCCGATCCCCTGGCGGGCTCACTGTCTGACGCAGGCCTGGGGGCCTGGGCAGCAGCTGGGCGGCCTCAGTGGCCTCATCTGCAACTTGGGGCCGCCGGGCGTCTCATCGCAGGGGCTGTTTGATGGAGTCTCTCCTCCTGTGGTCTCCCAGTGGCCCACCGGACCCAGGCTGGGAGGGCGTCCGGGGCCTGGGCAGGGAGGGCGTCTAGCCCCCCCCCCCGACCCCCCCAGCGCCCCAGCCGCATGGAAACCAGCCAGCCTGGGCTTGGACGCCTGCTTAATCTTTCGCTGAAAAGATAATTTCTTTCTGTGCCATTGTCGGGCACTGGGGGGGGGGTGGGGGGACAAAGGGGCTTTTGTGCGGGCTGCTCTGGAAGGACCTTGCGAGGCCCAGCATTTTCCCCTCCAAACGTAAAACCCTGCAACGGGAAGTCTTTCTCATAACCCGCCTCTTCTCAAGTACAGACTCACTTCTGTTTCAGAGGACCAGGACGTGGCAGAGGGAGGGCCTGGCTGTCCCCTGCAGATGCCCCGAGTGCCCAGGAAGGAGGGAGGGCCGCCGCTCCCGGCCTGCGTGCGGCCGTGGGTGCTCAGAGGCCTTCAAGCAAACACGTTCCTCGGTGCCTACGGGGCTTCCAGCGCCCACCGCGTCCCCGGGCTTGGGAGCCTCACTCCTCGCCACCCCGCGGCCTGGCAGGAGGACCAGAGGGCACAGAGCAGGGGCGCGGCCGCCACGCCCCCCTCGGCCCTGTGCACCTGCTGCGGCCTCTGGGAACGCAAACCAAAGGGGAAATCCCATACACCCACAAAATTAAGAACTCCCGGTGGGGCGTCTGAGCTGGGGGCCGCCTGAGCACGTCCCCCCGTGCTTCTGTGTCTGACTCCAGCCTCACAACCCCCGAGCCGCTCTGCTCTCATTTGACAAGCGATCACCCTCCTGCTCAGGGCCTGAGGCTGCGCCACAGCCAGGATGCCCCCTGCAGAGGGCGAGGTCCTCACCCGCAAACCCACAGACATTCCCGTCCTCACACGCTCGCCTCCAACAACCCATCAGAGCGTTTCCTGGACCGTTCCGTGCTGTGACCAGTCCCACCCAGCAGAGGAAGAGATGGGGGTCAGAGAGTGGCCCCACCGTGCCCACCGGTGGGAGCGCACGGCCGGGGCACTTGGCGGGTGCCACTCTCCCAGCTCCCCGAGGGCCACCCCTCTGGGCCGTGGTAGCGTTAGCCCTGTCAGGGGGTCCTGTCCACCAGCTCCTCGTGGGGCCTCCCCAGCGGGACCCGGCAGACACTTTCTCCGGCATCAGGGCCACTCCTCAGGACCCCTCCCCCCATACCTGTGAGGGCAGCACAACCAGGGGTCCTGGGGGTGGGAGGTCCCGCGGCGGGGGTGGGGGGGACTGGCCCGGAGATGCAGTGAGGGCAGCTCTGGGAGGTGCAGGCGGGCTCTGGGCGCGGGGGAGGCGAGGTGGGAGGAGGGCGGCTGCTGGAGATGCAGCGACACTAAACCCCGCTCTGCAGCCCGGACTGGGCGCCACCCTGTATGGGTGGCAGTGAGGTGACACGCATATCCTCTGGTGTGTCCACCACGGGCCTGCCCGCCTGCCCCTCCCCAGACCTCTCATTACACGCGGGGAAGCCAAGCAGGTGGGGTGGCATCCAGGGACTCTGGGACCAGCACATGGGCGTGACAGCAGCTCGGTGGGCAGCCCTGCTTACGGTCCTTCCGTGTCCGTGGTCAGCACAGTAGGGGTCCCTGGGCAGTAACAGCAAAGCACAGACCAGGGGCTGCCCACGAGAGCAGCTTTCCCAGCTCTGGGGCCACAGGTCCTAGTCCAGGTGTGGGAGGGCCGCTCCCTGCAGAGGTGTGGGGGGACGGCCCTCCAGCTCCCGGTGACTCCGGGAGTCTCTTGGCTTGTGGCCATGTCCCCCCAGTCTCTGCTCCATGTCCTCATGTGGCCTCTGCTCTGTGTCTTTGCCTCTCCTCTTCTTTTCTGAGGACACTGAGTGCCGGGCCCATTCTAATCAAGGATGATTTCATCTTGAGAGCCTTTCTGATTGCATCTGCACAGGCCCTATTTCCAAATAAAGTCACTTTTGGGGGTTCTGGGTGGACGTGAATCTGGGGGGACCCTGCTCAGCTCGCTGCGGGCTCTCGGTGTCTGCTGGGCCCGCACAGGCAGCTGCCCCTCCAGGGGAAAGTCTGCTGCCGGCGCTGGGCTGACTCAGCCCTCCGGGGCTCCCCCGGGCCTGGCACACCACGGTGTGACTCCGGCTGCGTGCACGGGTCAGCGTCCTGGCACCCAGCCCACAAGGCAGGACAGCTCGGTCCACGGCCAGAACTTGCACAGAGCTCTCTCTTTCTCTAGGCCTCACTCAAAACCAACAGTCTTCTGGGACCCCCACAACAGGGTCGGGCGGTACTGGGCCCCTCAAACCCACAGAGGCCGGCAAAGCACCGGGGGGGAGTTGCTCATAGCAGGGGGCCTACAACCTCCTGCCATGGGAGGGGCCCCTGCTGGCTCTCTGTGGGCTTCTGGGTTGGCCGGGCTCTGCCCCAGGCTCCCAGACCTTGGGCCACGCACCAGCCTGGCGGAGAAGCCGCTGGAGAAGCCGCTGGACCTCGGCCGGCTCCCCGGCCCATTGCTTGCCACGCCCGGCCCCCTGACTGGAGTCCCTCGGCGTCATCCACTCTGTCCGACGGGGATGGCAATTGGCTCGGAGCACACAGCAGGTGCCTAAGGTCTACAGAGGCTCATCCGCCAGGTGACCCATCTGGCCTCTGCGGGAGCCAGGACAGGGGGCCCAGCGGGCACAGCGTGGGACAACCCCTGTGCACCCTTGTAGCCTCCGAGCGGGCACCAGCCTGCCGTCTCCCCGATGTCTGCCTCTGAGTTCCTGCCTTGCTAGAGGGGCATGGCTTCGACGTGGGTCTTCCTGACGGTCGGGCTCTCACTCCACAGGAAAAGGAGCTCACGTGAGGGTTTTGCCAGCCCATTGTACCCTCAGGGGGAGATAGTCCACGGCCCCGTGAGCCCCCCGGGAGACACAGCTGGGCGGGACTCCATCACCACGGGGCCGAGCCTGTCTCACTGTGGTCCCCCATGTCCCTTCTCCAGGGCCGCCACAGGTCCCTCCGGGAAGCACCAGGGAGCCCCCATGTTCCTGTACAACTTGGCTTTGGAGTTATGGGGTCCCTCTGCAAGTGGTGGGCTCGGTCCGATGAGCAGTGCCGGCTCAGGGCCTGGGGAGTGAGCCTTCTGTGTCAGGGGCTGGGGTCGGCATGTTGTCCTGGTTCTTCTTAGCTGTGTCACTGGGATAACGCCCTGCCTGCCCTCGGGCCCCGTGGCCTTGGCCTTATGGAGAATGGGCCTGAGGAAACGAGTCCCACAGCTGGTGCCACGTGTCTCCAGAGCAGGCCCCCCGGCTGCCGTGCTGCTCTGATACTCCACAGCAGAGGGATGTGGGGTACTGGGGGGCCAGGCTCCGGACAGTGGCCCCTCCCGTCCACCGTGGCTCACAGGGAACAGCAGCCACGGTGCACCCCAGCCGTGTGGGGTCTGCCCCTCCTCCCCAAGCGCGTCAGCCTGGGGTGTCCTCCCCGCTAGGCTAGCGGAGGATGGAGATGAGGAGAGGGTCCTCTGGCCCCTTCCGGAGCTCACCTTCCGACCAGCCCGCCTCCTTCTCCCACTGCCATTTGTGCAAGGCGAGCTGAACTCCAGAACCAGCTCCGGGGTTAAATCCTAAACCCTGAGGCAGGACCCCTGTATAAACAGACTGTCCCGCTCCAGACATACCCACAGCCCCTGCTCTCGCCCCGCGTCCTCCAGATCCCTGGCTATGGGGAGGCGTCAGCGGGTCCCGCCGCCTCTCCCTGACCACTCCCTTTCCTCCCCCTGTGCTGTGGGACAGGGACTGGCCTGGAAAAAGGCGAGGCAGGTCCTGCGGGGCCCCTGCCCAGATGCAGCCTCTGCGTGGGGTCCCCAGACACCCCCACTCTGTAGCCCTACTCCAGGTCACAGGGTCCCCTCTTCCGGGGCAGCGCCCTGACTCTCCCCTCAGGGACTTCTCTGCCTCCCCGGTCATACCCGGTTCCCATTGGTCCTGGAGCCCAGATTCCCCATCCCCAGCGCTGGCCACACCATAAAGCCAGGGGCCAGTATGACCCTCATTGCCCGTGGGTGGAGAGGAGGTCAGGCTGGACACCAGACCTGACCCGGACGTCACGACCGCTGTGGCTCCCAGGTGCTGGGGAGACAGACCCCCATGACAGGGGCAGACCTGTCACCCTCCCCCTCAGGGGTTGTGGGGCCCTTCAGTCACCTGGCAGGACAGCAGCCAGGTACCCCACTCCTAGGACCACTCTGGTCCCGCCAACCTCGTGTGGCTCCCCTTTGAAGCAGGCCTGAGGCCAGGATCCAGGCAGCAGCTTTGGTCTGGGGACAGTGGGGAGGGCGGGAGCACAGGGGCTCGGGCCACGGGGGGCAGAGGGGCAGCACGAAGCACTCAGCCCAGAGCTTCTGGGGACAGCCCGTGCGTTGGCATCTCCAGTCCCAAGGTACTTGTCACCCTGGGCACTTACGGCCTGTGTGAGGGCAAAGCGGGTAAGGATGTGGACCCCAGCCTCTAGAAGTGAGGGGACATGGGCAGTGCCACTGAGTTGGGGTGGGAGAGGGAGGGAGAGGCTGGCGCTGGGAACCGCTAGTGTGGGGACCAGTGGTGAGTCAGCGGGCAAGATGGGGCAATCTAGGAGGGCTTCCTGGGGGCTGCCAACCCAGGCCTCACTGGGGAGGCCCCTTCTAAAGGGGGCCTGGAACCCACTAGATGAATACATCATGGCCTCATTCAGTGGCACGACTCCGGGAAAGGCGGTATCATTGCCCCCACTGTCCAGATGAGGAAACAGAGCCCAGGGTGGCCAGGGGGCCTCCAAAGGACCCGCCCACAGCCTCCCAGGCAGCAGCTTCCCCGTGGCCCCAGACCATCCCCTCCTCCAGCGACAGGCTCCGGAGGCCACCTGTAGCCCAGCTCCCCTCCTGGAGCTAGAGCCTTCCCAGCAGGCCTCTCCCCTGGATGCCCACCACCAAACCCACTCCTCTCAGCAGGTCGTGCCCCAGAAACCTGGGATTTTCCTCATGTCTCCCCCGCCCTGACAACTACGTCTAACCACCAGCTAGGGTGAACCTCTAAAAAGTAGTCATAAACCACAGCATCCTCTGCTTAAAGCCTTTGACTTCCCATGGTAACAGGTCCGAGATCCAGTGCCTCATTGTGGCCTGGGAGACCTTGTGTGATGGGCCCTGCTGACCACCACGGTGACCTTCCTGCCCCAGCCCCTGGCTCCCCCACAGCCTTAGTGCCTTTCTTTCTGTTTCTTGGAGGTACCAAACACCCTCCTACCCCAGGACCTTTGCACAACCTGTTGCCTCTGACATGATGCTCCGCCCCTGCTCTTCGGGTCACTTAGGTGGCAAGGGGCCTTTCCTGACCGCCTTGGGGCGGTCACACATGCCCTGGAAGTGTTGGTGTCAAGTGTGTCACTACAGTGACACAAGTCAAGTTGGTGTCAAGTGTCACTACAGTGAACTCCTGAGAGCAGAGCCACACCTGCGCACAGTAGGCCCTCTGTGAACAAGTCAGTGAGGGCCTTGGCCAGGTGCCTAATCCTAAGGGACCCCAGCCCAGCGGCAGGTTCTGAGGGGGACAGATGGCTGGGAACGTGAAGAGGGGCTGCTTGGGGAGTGCTTTGCCCATCCCAGGGCCAGTTTCTTGCCCTGACCCTCTGGGGTTCAAAGGGGCCTACAGGGGCAGACCAGACCAGCGGGAGAGGAAATCCTTGTATTTTTCGAGGACAAATGGAAACAAGCTCTTCTTGTTTATTTCCTGGTGCATTGTGGAGCCCCGAGAGGCGGCGGGGGGCGGGGGTAGTCCGGTTAACTCTTTCTCCCCTGAATTTAATTGTCCCCCTTCCGGCCAGGCTCCGCCAGGCTCCGGCGCCTGGGGAACGGCTTTCCTGGAGCCGCAGGCTCCCGGTGCGGGGAGGGACTTAAAAGCCCAACAAATCAAAGCGGCAGGGACAGATAAGGCTGGTGGAGTCTGAACCCGGAAACGTACCCACACTCCTTATTGGGGGGTGGGGGTCAGGACTGGAGCCAGGGGGTGGGGTGGGCTGGGCCCCCGGAGGTGGGGACCCCTCCCCACAGCGGAGAGGAGCCACACTAAACCCTCAGGCCTTGGGCGGCTTTGGGGACCCTGGGCTGGGGGAGTGTGTCTGCGGCAAGTTTTTCCCATGACCTTATCCGGAAGGGCTGAGCACAGGGGTGAGCCCCCCCAGCCGCTGTCAGCCTGGGGGTGCTGTGCAGGGGCTGCCGGCGCCCCAGCATCTTCAGCCAGGGCTGCCTGGGGCCTGGGCCCAGCAGATCCATGCAGGGGTCCCACGTGCCCCACCCCCTCCTTTGCACACACCTGCTGGGCAGCCGGCCATGCACAGCTTGCCTGCAGCCTCCTGCCTCCAATGGAGGTCAGGGACCAGCAGAAGGGCCTGCAGCAGGGGGCCATGCGCACACAGGGGACTCAGCCCCAGGGAGGGTCACTCGGGGAGGCCCAGGAAGCTGACACCAGCAGGGTGGTCCCTGCCTGAGCCTGGAGAGAAATGACAGCAGGTAGCCACAGGCAGGGGGACACCTGGGACAGGCCTGCGACCCTTCGGGACCACCCCTCAGCAAGTGCCGGCTGGAGCTTGGGGACACCCCAGCAGAGCCTGGAGAGCTCCTGTCCTGCCTGCCCTGCCTCTCCCTGCCTCTCCCTGCGGTGGCTTTGGCCTGGTCACCTCCTGCTCTGGCTCCCCCGCCCCCCAACAGAGGCTGGACTCCGCCCCCCGGACTCCGTTCTCACAGCTCCGGCAGACTCCCACACATGGGCTTCTCAGACCCCCACCCCCCACTCTCTGGAAACACCAACCAGATGTTGGGACTGGGGCCTGTGGGCGCAGGAGGAAGTGGCTGGGGCGGGGGGTGGGGGGGAAATGTCAGCCTGGAGCGCAGGCAGGCCTGGCCGGGCTCAGAGAAAGACTGGAGTCCACGCCGCCCCCTCCCCACCGGGGTCCTGAGGACCAGGAGGCCCCGGGGCAGACCCCACCCAGGCTGGGGGAACACAGGCCTCCTTCTTGGCATCAGCCCCACTGTGCCTCTGTCTCCCTGAGCCTGCCTTTCCACAGGCGGCGCGGCGGAGGCTGGCGGAGTGCCTGCTTCTGCCCAGGGCCACCCCGGCCGGCTGCCCAGCCCTGCTGTCCACCCTCCGGCACCTTCAGAGGCCCCGCCCACGCATGCTGGGTCCTCCGGGCCCGGGCCCAGAGCCTGATGACAGCCTCATTCCTGTCCCGCACATACATAAGCACACACGTGTGCATGTGCACGCGTGGGCACATCTGAGCGTACGTGTGTGAATATCCACGTGGGCACACTCGTCCACAAACACCTGCTTGAGGACACGCACACACACTCACATGGGCATACGGGGGGGTCTCAGGCATGTACGCAAGCCCACACCCGCACCGACACACGCACAGGGCCGACACATGCGTGCACATGCATGTGCAGGTGAGGCCGTGTTTCTGCGCCCACGGTGACAGCTGCACACCTGCCTGCACACTCACACGCCCACACGGGCACCCAGAGCTTCCTCCGTCCCAGGAGCAGCTGCGCGGCGCTCGGGTCCCCATGTCTGCACACCCCCTCCCCATGAGCCCTTCGCAGGACGGGCTCTGTACCCCGTCCTGGTCACGGAGCAAGCGGGACTGGGGGGGGACCCCGGAGGTGACCAGGGAACTGTGTGGAGCCCGGGGGGATGGACGCGGTCCAAGAAGACAAACCCGGCCCAGGCTCTCAAGTGCCCCTCACCTGCTCCCTGCACGGAAGAGCCAGGGCCAACCGCCCCGCCGCCCCCGGGGACGTCGAGAAGCCGCTCCTCCCCAGCATGGCCCCTGGCCTGGGCGGGAGTCTTGGGACCAGGACCTTCAGGTCCCACGCACACGGCCCATGTCTGCGGATAAACGTTGCCCGGGTATTTCCTGCCTGGACCCAGCCGGTATGCACACACCTGGGACCCAAGCCTGGGAGACCATGGGAGCGTGTGTGTGCGTGTGACAGGCCCCATCGGGCCCCCAGCAGAGTGAGCGTGGGGGCTGGCATCTGGCCTCCCTCTCCCTGGTTTGTGGGGTACAGTGGGGTGCCCCCGGCGTCTGGGGTCCGGCCACACTGGGTCCACCGCCAAGGACACGCATGGCCCCACCCCCGCCCCTCTGTCGGTTCAGGAGGCCCTGCCCCTCCTCACGGCCTCTGCCCTACCTCAGGCGTCCTCCGTGGACCCCGCGGGCCCGCAGACTCCCACCTCCCAGTGTGCACCGTGTGGGGGGCTCCCAGAGGCCCCACAGGTCTGACTCACGATGTGCGCTCCGCAGATCCTCGCAGAACGAATGAGCGCGCCTGGGAAGGAGCAGAGAGCGAGCCAACCCGTGGCCGGGACGAGCCCGAGGAAGCAGGATGGGGCTTCGGGGCTGGAAGAGGGGCTGTGCGTTCCCTGCTCCCAGCCCCTTCCAGAAAGGCCTTGCTCCTCACCCCTGCCCTACCGCCCTGCCTCCAGCTGGCCTCTGACGCAGTCTCTACCCTCTGTCATCTGCCATCCTGCACATACGAGATCCAAAGTGACATGATTGCCTGAAGCATATGGGCCCAAATCCTTCAGCGCTGGGCTGGGGGCGGACACCCTGGAGGGACCACGGGGAGAGGGCAGACACTGCGTCACAGGGAAGCAGGTCCGGTGCCCCACGTCCGGGCTCAGACAGCCACTCACGCACTGTGTGACCTCAAGCCGGTTGCTCACCCACTCTGGATCTGTGAGTAGGGGGACCTGGGCCCCTGCTGTGCTGGCCCGTGACCCCATGACCCAAGGCATGAGGGTGAGGTGGGAGGGAGCAGTCAGCCCATGGGAAGCAGTGGGCAAGGTGGAAGGAAGGCCGGCTCCAGCCAGCCTGGGGGAGGGGCGAGGGCAGGGATGCCCCCCAGGGAGCTGCTCATTGTGGCCTGGGCCACAGGAAAGCGGGGAGGAAGTTGGGGGTGCTGCAGACCCCAAGCAGAGAGAAGGAGAGGCTGGAGCAGGTGGGGCGGAGGCTAGGCTCCCGCTCCTGAGCTGCCCAGGACACCCCCTGGAGCCGGGGCAGACGGAGGCAGTTCCCCCCCCGCCCCCGTTATGGGCCTGCCCGCGGCAGCCCCTCTAGGCAGACAGAGAAGGGGGGGTCCTGCTGCACGACACAGGTGGCTGGGGACCCCGACAAGCCTGGGATGGGGCATGGGAGGGTCCAGGAGGCCCCCCCAGCCCCATGCCTGGGGGAGCCTCTGGCGCGGCGCTCGCGGGTCCTGGGGCAGCCGAACCACAGACTTGGCTGGAAAGAGCAGACGTGTATTCTCGGTCGCTCTGGAGGCCGGAGTCTGAAGTCACGACCGTGGCAGGGCCTTGCGCCCTCTGAAGGCTCCGGGGAGGGTCTCTGCCGGCTCCTGCGTGTGGCTGGTCACCCTCGCTTTCCTGGGCTTGCGGCTGCGTCTCTGCTCCTTCTGCACGCGGTCTCCCCCCCCAGACACTGCCTCCTCCTCGCGGGACACCTGCCACTGGACTTCGGGCCCTCCCTAGCGCAGGCAGATCTCGTCTCCAGATCCTTGCCTGACGCCTGCCAAGACCCTTAGGTCTCATCCTCAGCTTCCAGGTGGATGTATTCTGGGGACCGCCATGCCACCCACCACAAATGCCGCGGACCCCCAGTCCAGTACGAGATGCGTGCACAAGTGGGGCCCTCCCTGGTCCTGGCACTCAGTCCCCAGGCCCCTGAGGCAGGGTTGGGGGGAAGGTGTGGGGCAGTGAGCTGGAGGGGCAGCTGCAGGGACAGAGGCCAGGAGGCGGGGCTGGGGCTAGCCGGTGGGCCTCCCTGTCCCATCCCCCACCCCACCCTCCCGCCCCGTGACTGTCCTCTGAGCGAGGTCCTGGCAGCCTGTCTGGTGCCCTCCTTGCCGAGAGGTGGGAGGCTCTGGGCCCTGCAGCTTCTGGGTGACGGACAGCAGTGGCCGTGGACAGGCCCAGGGCGGGAAAGGAGACACCTCCTGGGGGCCCGAGGGCCTGGGAAGCCTGTGGCAGGTGCGACCCCAGCTCCCGCAGCCCCATCCGGGCTAAGGTTTCCCCGAGCTGAAGCTGGGTCTGGGCTGGGGCCTCCCTGGTGCGGGCCGGCCTGTGGCCCGGCTTCCAGCGTTGCAGAAATGTCTTTTTGTTGGTGGAACAAAGCAGCTTTGAGCCAGGCCCTTATCTCAGGCTGCGGTGAGACAGGACACCACAGCTCTGGGCAGGAGCCAGCCGGCCAGCTCGCACGGGGGGCCCCCACGCCCCCAGAGTGGCAGGGAGAGGCTGCTGGAAGGGGGTGAGGAGGGGGCTAGCTGGTGCAGTCTCCCACTGTGAGGGGTCTGCATGGGCTCAGGAGGGAAGGCCCAGGTAGACGCAGGCGGGCACAGGTAGGCATGGACACACACAGGCTGGGCCAGGATGGAGGTAAGCTGCTTCCCCAGGAGGAGGGAGACAGGGGCCCATTGGGTCAGGGGCTGCTCATCCTTGATACAGGCCTAGATCTCTCTGCAGACAGAGCCTCCAATGCTGGCCACCCTGGGGGGGGGGGGGCAGGCAGGAGAAGTGACCTCCAGGAGCCCTTGCTGCCCAGCCCGCAGCCAGCCCTGTCCCAGGGAACTCAGAGGCTGACCCAGGCGGCCTGGCGGGGGTGGGGGGGTGTCACTCTGTCCCGCGTCTGTGGCCAGGCTGGGCCCTGCCATTGCCCATCTGCAGTGAACCGGAGGGCCCCAGGGAGAACAGACACCCTGCTCTGCTCCCTCAGGACCCACCTCAGGCCTCCCGGGAGTTTGGGTGCACCGGGAGAGACCCAGGGGAGAAGGATGGAGGTCAGTGAGAGAAAACATGGCAGGCTTGAGCCCATTGGCCCCACACAGGGGACCAGCTCGGGTGGTTCTGTGCCCGCATGGTTCTGCAGAGCTCGGGGCCCTCCCTGCCTCCCTTTCCCCCTCGTGTCTGTGTTGGGGGCACAGTGGGACTCGGAGTGAGCCACGGGTGGGCCACCAGCCCAGAGACCAGGGTGCTCCCGGTAGGAAGCCCTCTCATGTGGCCCAGAGACTGCCCGGCCCTTCTGGAAGGTAGGGGAGCAGGGGAGGGGCGGGAAGGGTGGGGGGAGCCCGACAGGAGCCCAGACTCCCTGATGGTGGGTCCGAGGCTGCAGCAGGGGCCCCCTTCCCTGCTGAGGCCGCTCTGGGCGGACACCCTCCTCGACCCCCAACAGACTTCTCGGTCACAGGACGCTGTCCTGGTGGCTCAGCGGGGAGCCCTCCCGGCCGGGCTCAGCTGCTGTGCTCAGTGCTCCAGTTGGAGCGGCGCCCCAGGAGGAACAGACTCTGTGCCCTGTGGGGTGCCCCCAGCAGAGCCCCAGCACTGGCCAGCCTGGCCGCCCTCCCCCCCCCTGCCGTGTGGCACCTCCCCGGGCCCGGAGGCCGGGTCTGGCCTCCTGGAGCAAACGGCCCTTCGGCCTGGGACTGCAGCCC
Source organism: Mellivora capensis (assembly GCA_004024625.1). Lineage (NCBI taxonomy): Eukaryota > Metazoa > Chordata > Mammalia > Carnivora > Mustelidae > Mellivora > Mellivora capensis. The sequence goes on along the minus strand of PISX010000070.1, from coordinate 374,784 downwards.
TTCTGCTCTCCTCCTCTCCGCCTCCCCGCCTCCTGCTGACTTTCCCACAAACACTTTGGGACATAAAACACCTTCAGGGGAGGGACTGCGGCAGAGCATCCCTGTGCACAGACCCCCGCCGCCCGGGCCTCTGCTGGCCGCTGGACTGGGAGACTGCTTCTCCGTCCAGAATTCCCGGACTGGTCCCCTGACAAGCAGCCTGTGTCTGGGAGTGCAGCCGCGGGGCACCACGGCCTCCATGGGGGTGGGCTCAGGGTGTGTCGTCGGGGGGCCCCTCAGCATAGGGGACCTCCTGCTGCCCTGGCCTCAGCGGCCTGATGCCGGCCCTCCGGCCCGGGGTTGGCTCGCTTGGCACCTGTTTTCATCTCAGCCTTCCTGCGTTCACCTACTGTGCAAGCATCCACGAGGACAGAGCCGACGGCCCTCAGGCACCGTGGGCTCTGGGGACACGGCACACGCAGAACGGAGGGGCGAGTGCTCCCGGCGCAGCCAGAGCCATGGTGGGAGCACAGGCTGAGTTGCAGGTGGAGGCGGTGAGGGGCCCAGCCAGCCAGGAAGGAATGCAGGGAAAGGTGTTCTAGCCAGAGGGAACGGCCAGTGTGAAGTGCTGAGCAGGTTCGAAGTGGCATGAGGGAGGGGCCGTGGGGTCCAGGAGGCCACGGAGACAACTCCGGCTGCTTGCAGAGCACGGTGAGGGCGGGGGGGGGGGCAGTGGGGGTTCATTCTGCGTCATTCTGAAGTCTGACTGGGGGAGCGGGCATCGGTCAGCACTTGCAGGGTTTGGAGACGGTGGGCGTCGAGATGCTGCAGGTCACAGGACACGGAAGGCTGGCGTCAGCCCTGGATGAGGGGAAACCCGCAGAGATACCGGGTCTGGGGAAAGATGGAGCTCAGGGTCAGAAACATTGAGGCCGAGAGGCTCGCGGGCCACGGGGGCCACGCCCGCTCAGCCCTCGGCGTTCAGCCAGGGAGTCATGAGGGAAATTGTCCCAACTGACGTGTGCTTTGGGGGTCGAGTCCTGATGTAGGGTTTGGAGCCCCAGGTCAGCGGTCATAGCAAAGGAGGTGGGGAAGAGATGAGGGGCGGCCCTGGGCAGGGGCCAGGAGAAGGGGATGCCCCGCCGGGGACGCAGAGAGGAGCGGCACCCAGGAGGGGAAGGACCCTGGAGCCAGACAGCCACCTGGGCTGTGAACAACAGAAGCGTGTTCTCCCCCAGTTCGGAGACCAGAAGTAAGAAATCGAGGTGGGACGGGCCCCTGTGGGCGGCTCCATCCATTAGGACAGCCTGGCCATCCTGGGGGCTCTCCCTGCTGTCAGGGGTCTCCCCAGACAAGGCCACGCTCGCACCATTAGTCCCACCTCAGAAAGGAGGTCGCAGAGCCGGGACCCCCAGGGGCGGAGCCAGGAGTGTTTCCCACCTCGGAGCGCAGGGCCTTTCAGCAGACCCAGCCCCTCCACCCCACGCACAGAATAAGCCCATAAAGGAACTGCAAGCGGGAGAGGGAGCAGGGAATGGGACAGAGGGGCAGTGCCCGCTGCCACCGGGCAGGGCTCTGAGCAAGACAGGGCATCCCTCTCCAAGGGGCCCCTCCAGGAACGCCCGGCGGCCCTGAAAGGCGGAGCAGGGGATCAGCTTGCAGCAGCCCCCCCCCTCCCCGCCCACCGAAGCTGGCTGCTCAGGCTGGCAGGAGGTGGGGGCCCCCAGTCACGGTGGCAGAGCCATGCCAGGGTTGAGGATGGCAGCCTGGGGTCCCCTTGAGGCTCACACAGCACACCCAAGAGCCAGACCCTGCGTGCTCCAGGGCTAGGCCACCTCTGAGCCCCTGCAGCCTCCCCGCTCCAGCCCCGGGACCCTCCTGTTTCCGCAGGTGGCTCCAGGCTCAGCTGTCCGGGGTCACATGCCTGGAATCTGCAGCCTCTTCTTTGAGACCCCTCTGTCCCCAACCAGGTGTGAGCTCCTCGTGGGCAGGAATGGAGGACCCCCTCCCCCTTCTCCTTTTCCCCATGGCCCCACAGGCCTGGCCAATTCCCGAGTGTGTCCGGGGCTAGGCCAGCCTGAGCTGAGGGACCCAGGTCAGCCCATCAAATCCTCAGAACGCGGCGGAGCCAGGGCCCTGGCTAGGCCGCCCCCTCTCCTGCGGGCGGCTCCTCCCTCAACCCAGAGCCCCAGGGAGACGGGCGGGGGGCACCAGGGCGGCCTCTCCGCTCGTTCCCACGATCACTGGTCCTGCCCTCAAGCCTGGGGCTCCCAGGCCGGGGGCTGCTCTCTCCCTAATCCCTGCCCGCACCTCCGTGAGGGGAGCTTTTACTAAATCTCCTCAAATTACCTCCTCGGAGCGCCCCATCTGTTTACTTCTCGCACTTGGACCCGTGTCCGACCTCACCTTGGAGTAACGCAAGCAACCTCTCCATCTGTTGCCCGAAAGGCACGCGACAAGATGCAACGAAATTCTCAGTTAAAAAAAAAAAAAAGTAATAAAATCTGACTAGAGAACTACTTCCTTAACTTGATAAAATATCCTAACCCCAGACCGAGCTGTTCCTCATGGGGAAGCTTCTAGAAGCACAGCTGCTGAAGCCGGCGTCAGGACAACGGTGCGGAAAGAGGAAATGATGGTTATGTAGATGATCCTATTAAGCACCTAAAAACCGGAAAGACTTCAAACAACAAAGGAATTCCTTGAGACCCTCCGTGGGCATAAACACCAGCCCGGTAGCTGACGTATGAAAGAACAGAGCCTCTAGATGCTGGCTATAAACATTATAAAATAGTAGGAAATCAGTAAGAGATATGTCAGGCTCATATACGTATATATTTAGAGGGCGACAGAGCACGCGCACAAACGGGAGGGGCGGCGGCGGGGGAGGGGCCGGGGGTCTCCAGCCGCCTCTGAGCTGAGTACGGAGCCCAGCACGGGGATCGGCTCCATCTCCAGACTCCGGGATCGTGACCTGAGCTGAAATCAAGAGTCAGACGCTTCACCGTGCGCATTCCTATGAAAAGAGCATTCAGATGCCGCCAAGGGTCATCCAGCGAGATCTCAGCACAGGGGAAGTCTCAGCCTTTTAATGCACACTTAGTAACGTAAACATATTGACTCCCTTTAATAAATCCATAATTTATTACAGATGGCACTCTGCTTTTACTTATTTATTTTTTTAAAAGATTTTATTTATTTATTTGACATGGAGAGAGAGATCACAAGCAGGCAGAGAGAGAGGAGGAAGCAGGCTCCCCGCGGAGCAGAGAGCCGGATGCGGGACTCGATCCCAGGACCCTGGGATCATGACCTGAGCTGAAGGCAGAGGCTTTAACCCACTGAGCCACCCAGGCACCCCAGCACTCTGCTTTTAAAAAACTAACAGGACTTATTTTTAAATCAAACAAACTAGTTCTAAGGCTTGTGCGGAAAACTGCCTGAGCCAAAACAACCAAGGAAATTGTGAAGGAAAGAAGTGTGTGGGGACGCCTGGGGGCTCAGTGGGTTGAGCGGCTGCCTTCGGCTCAGGTCATGATCCCAGCGTCCTGGGATCGAGTCCCGCATCGGGCGCCTTGCTGGGCAGGGAGCCTGCTTCTCCCTCTGCCTCTGCCTGCCTCTCTGTCTGCCTGTGCTCGCTTGCTCTCTCTCCCTCTCTCTCTGACAAATAAATAAATTTAAAAAAAAAGAAAAAAGAAGTGTGTGCTCATAAGGGTTATGTTTGGTTGCACACAACAGAGACTTCAACAGGTGGGTGCCTCTTTCTCTGTCTTGTGAAAGAAGCCCTGAGCCAGGGAGGCAGCCCAGGGCTATGGGGGCTCCACAGTATCCCAGACTCAGGATCCTTCCATCTCCCTGTCCACCCTCCTGTGGTGTGGCTTCCCTTCTGGGTTGGCTGGGTGGCCCAAGGTGGCTGCTGGGATTCCGGTCATCACCCCCACATTCCAGGCAGCTAGAAGGAGAAAGGAAGAAGCCTTCATGCCCTCCTCTACAGGAAGAGTCCTTAGAATTGCCATACCTTCCTTCTGCTCCCCTCTCTCTGACCAGAACCTAGCCCTGCGGCCACATCTTGATGCAATGAAGCTGGGAAAGGCAGGTGGTTCCTGCTTTGCTGCCTCTCCTAAAATCAGATGACAAAGAAGGAAGAGAGAAGGCCACAGGTGCCAGGGTGGGATCCCGCAGTTTCTGCCAAGGAGACAAGAGGGGACTAGCCCCTCCAAGTGTTAAGATGTTTATAAAGCTACACTAATTAAAAGAGGGTGATACTCCACAAAAATAAGCAGGTAGATTAATGGAACTAAATAAGCCCAGAAACAGACTCAAAGACGTAAGGGAGTTCAGTGTGTGACAAGGATGGCATCTCGAATCAGAGAGGAAACATGGGTCACTCAAGTGCCCATCTATACCCTGCAGGGCAGGCAGCCACTGGGAAAGAATGAGCTGGGTCTGTATCTCACACTTCACACCAGAATAAAATCCCAATAGGTCAGGTTTCAAGGTAAAAAAAAAAAAAAAAACCACAAAGGCCAGAAAGAAATGGGGAAGAAATTTCCTTATTAACTCAAAGTAAGACCTTCCTAGGCATGACACAAAATACAAAAACCACACACACACACACACACACACACACACACACAAAACTTCTTTTACGTTCAAAGACATAAGAAAATTTCTGCATAACAAACCCCTCGAAGCTATCGAGGTCTGCGGCTTAGCAACAACGTAGGGAAGATGTCTTCAAACTACATCACAGAGACAAAGGGCTCATTTCTCTCATATATAAAAAGCTCCAACAAATCAATAAAAACGGTTAACGATCCGGTAGGGGAAAAGCGAAAAAGCAAAGGACTTGAGCAGAGAGTCTGCGAGAAAGGAAGCGCAGACGCTTGTGAAAAGATGCTCGGCGTCACTGTGGGTGAGAGACATGCTCGCCGGAACTTCCCCGAGGATGGCGATGGTCACAGGTGCGCCCACGAGAGAGGCTACATCTATGTTGCACACCGCTGCGGCACCATGAGGACCCAGGCTCGCACGTGCTGCCCTAAGTGGTGGCAACCTCGCAGAGGCAATCTGGCCAAGTGTAACCCTTTGAGCCAGTGGCCCCAGTCCCAGAGAGGAATCCAGCCCACAGATCCCAAGTCAGGGCGGCTCAGCTCCTGAGCTGGCCAGAAAAACCCCAACGTGCCCATCTGCGGACCATAGAAGGCACACAGTAGGATGTTCTGTGGGCCCTGGACGTGCCTCCGGGAGACTGTCTTCCACACACCATCTGGGTCCTCCCTGAGTTCTGAGCTACAACAAGGCGTGTCCGCAGGCAACGGCCAGCAACAGTAGGGAGGGGCCGAATGGGGCTGGGGTCGCACCAAACCCAGGCCACCTGCTCCAGATCTAGGTCCACCTCTGCAGGTCTAGGGGAAGGGGGAGGGTGACGAGGTTGCTTATTCATTCATCAAACACAGCTGCACTGGCCCCAGAGCTCAGCCCTGATCAAGGAGGCCCCACCTTCAACTCGGACCCTGGCAGGACCCACAGGGCGACACTGTGGACGGACAGTGACCGTCCTGTGTGACGAAGGTCCTACTGTAGAAGGCCAGGCCCCGAGGAGGGGCACCTCCCAGGCTGGGGTCCCAGACGGAGGGAAGGAAGATGCAAGGCCAATGGGAGTCCCGGGGAGCAGGCTGCCCTCTCTACAAAAGGAGGTTCCCTCAGCGGCCAGCAGTTCAGCCCAGAGATGGGGGAGGAGGCGAGGGGGCAGTCTCCCCTCCCTGTGGGGGGCCCCCTTTCTGGGGAATCCTGGCCTGGGTTCATCAGTGTCTCATTTGCATGGCCATTCATCCTCTCCCATCTTTCCCAGCCACCCCAGAGACTGGGGCCTGGTCTCCTGCCAGTCCCCCCACCCCCTGACTGCCCCTCCCCAGAGGGAAGGACGATGGTTGTGGGGAGGAGGTGGGGGGGTGTCTGGCTGGCCTGGCCAGGCTGGCGGGAACCATTGTGTGTGAGGCCCTGAATGTTTGCACTGCAAGTGCCTTGGCTGCTGAATGGGGCACAAGCATCCCAAGAATGCTGCCTGAGCCCGCAGAGGGCCATGCTCTGGAGCACTTGGCCAGCCCAGCACATCCTTGCCAAGCTCCTGAATCTTCCTGTCACTCACACCTGTTGGGACGGAAGGTGGAGAGGGATGAGATTAGCCAGGTTTGGGCACCAGATGGGAGTGACCAAGGGCTGCCAAGCACAGTGGTATAGGTTGTGCACTGCACAACACCAGGGTGGCCTGTTCACCTAGGCACCCACCAACCACTACCTGCTACCCTGCAGCCTCCCAGTTGACCTCGGTGATCTCCAAAGTAAAACAGGACAGGAGATTCCTGTCCTGAGAGTGTATCTCTCAGCCCAAGGAGGAGACAGGAGGGGAGATGGGGCCGGACAGGTGAAAGGAAGGAAATCTGGTAGGGCTGTGAGAAGCGAGCGGCCTGTAGTCTGACAGGCTATGGGATCCCAGACACAGTGGTGAGTCCATCCTGCAGATCAAGGGGGGACTGCCGGCAGCCCAGAAGGTGCACCACGAGGTGTTGGGTGGGTTGGCGCCTGCACCCCCAGGGTATGGGAGGTGAGTGGGCCGACAGACGCGGGAGTGAGCACCCCAGAGATTGCTGCCCGTGTGACTGGCGTTGTTCTCACAGATGGAGGTGCTGGGCTGTCCTGTTGGGGGAGGGGGTACAGGGAGGGAGCACCTGGCGGCAGAGGGAACCGTGAGGAGAAAGGCCAGGAAGCATGAATGGGTGTCGGGGCGAGATGGCAGCCAAGGGGCAGGCTGCCCGTGGCATCAGGAACCGGCGAGGCTGGCACATGGCGGGGGAGGACAAGGGAAGAGAGCGGCTGGCTTGAGGGGAAAGGGACCCGGGGGGCAGGCAGGAGGCCCAGAGGCCCAAGGGTCTGCCCGCGTTCCCTGCCCCAGCAGTGGGACTTTGCACCGTCCCGGAAGCAGGTTTTCCATGGAAGCCGTGGAGAGCTTGGGGGTTGCAGGGCCCTGACCTGGCCCTGGCAAGGGGACACTGACGGGCAGCACGCCAGCCAGGACAGGGGCTCGGACCAGGCCAGGATCCCCAAGAGGCCTGCGCTGGGGGAGGGCGGCTCCTCCTTCCTCTTTGTGAGCCAGTGGCTGGGCCCTGGCCGGCTCCCTGGGGACGACACAGAGAGAGACGGACCTTCTTGCCAGCTCCGAGGGGCAAACAGGGGCAGAGCCCTCCCAGCCACACTGCACTCTGTGACCTTGGGCCAGTGTCGCCCCGCCTCAGTTTCCCACCTGTAAAATGGACGTGGCCACTGTCCTGGGCCGCGAGGGCTGAGGCAGGACTCTGGGACGCTGCTCCGTGGAGCTGGTGGAGAAGGTTCCCCGTCGGTGTCAGAACAGGCTCTCTGGGGGACCCAGCTCTGGGAGCAGGAGCCTCCGGTGGTGCTGTGAGGGCTGTGCTTTCGTGGTGAGGAAGGGGACACCGAGGCACAGAGAGCAGCAGGGGCTTGCCAAGAACACGGGGTGGGTGCAGTGATCAGAGGGCAGAGAGCAGGAGGAGATGGTGGGGGCCCTGGTCACCAGGCCTGGCCCAGGAGTCCTCGAAGCAGTAGTCTAGGCCATCTGAGGGGGTCTCTGGGCGCATAACCCGGGCCGCGGCTGGGGCACAGGGGAGCCGGGCTCCAGTGGCACGTCAGCAAGAGCCCTCTCTCCCTGACCGCTGACTTGGCGTGACCCTGGCCAAGGGCCAGCTCGGACCACAGCTGTCTGCCTGGCCGAGCCCAAGCCACCAGCGTGCAGGAAGCTGTGTGTCACCAGGAGGAAGCCCTCTCTCTCCTCCTCCCCTCCCCAAAGCCGAAGCCGCTGCAGCTTCCCAGCCTGGACCCCCCCCCAGCAACAACAGCCCAGCGGAGCCCAGGGCCGAGTGGGGTGCCCCGCCCCGACACGCACACACTTGCAGCCCGGGACGGGGACGATCACCTGGGAGCTGGCGGGCACAGAGCGGGTGAATGCCGGGGTCCGCCAGGCTCTAGGATCCCCTCTCCCTCTGCACAGTGAGGCCGTGGAGATGAGTTAGGCCTGAGCAGTGGTGGGGGGAAGGCCCCCCAAAGAGGGGACACTGGGCTAGAATGGGTGCCCGAGGACCATATCTCAGAGGCAGAGAGACGGTGGGGGTGTGAGAGGCTGCATCTGGGGGACCCAGCGTGGTCTCCAGCTGTTCAGAGGGGCAGGCCTCCAACGAGGGGCCAGGACAGAGAGAAGCTTCTGCACCACACCCTCCCCGGTCCTGGCGGTTGGCCCCCCATTTCAGGCAGGGCCCAAGTGCCCGTTGGGGCCAACAGGAAGCAGGTCTCAGCCCAGCTCTGGCCCCTGGCCCAGGGTCCTGGCTCTGCTCCGAGGTCCCAGGTATGTGCCTGGCGAGAACAGGGTGAAGGGAGGCCTGGGCTGGGGTCAGGGGCTGGAGGGACTAGAGGGTCAGGATCAGCCACCCCAGATGTGGGTAGCAGGGCTGGCCATCTGGACAGTGGCGTGGCCTCACACCAGGCCAGCGCCCCCTCCCCAGGTTCCCCCAGGCCTGGCCCAGCCCTTGCCTGCCTCCCAGGATACCTGGGGAAACAAAGACCCGTGGCCCTTTGACTGGCCCTTACCTTTCCCCACACCTCGGGCCCGTGTTTCGGAAAAGGGGGCCAGTTCAGGGGACTCCCGGCCCATCCACAGTGAGGGACCTGGGTCCAAACCAGGTCACCTCCCTCCTGGAGCCAAGCTTGCTCCCCTAGGGAGGGGGACAGCGCCCGGCTGACCTCCGGGCACAGGGCAGGACCAGGTAGGCCTGCTGCCCGGGGAGAGGGGCTTCACCCTACTCAGAACATAAAAGTGCCCACTTGACATACGTGTGTATGTGTTTATTTATTTTCAAGTTTTCTTTTTAAGTAATCCCTAACCGCCATGCGGGACTCGAACTCATGACCCTGAGACCAAGCGTCGCAGGCTCTACCGACGGAGCCGGCCGGGCGCCCCAAAGGTGGGCGCTCTGAAGGGAAGGATTTGGTGGCATTGGTACCTTCTCTCCACCGTGCTGCCGGCATCCGGTCCCGGTCCTCAGCCCGGAGCAGAGCTCGCCCACCCCCCGGCCCCTGGCCGTCTCCGGGATTCCCTCCCGAGTACACATCCCCTCCACGCGGCCCGCCGCACGCACCCCCTGCGCCGGGGCCGTTCCACGGAGTACACCGCGTTTGACACGAGCCAGGACCGGCTGCCTTCCTTTACTCCTTCTTGAGACGCTCACTCGTGCTGGGGCGGAGGCCAGCCTGTCCCCGCGAGGCCATCCTGGCCGCCCCTGGCTCCACCGGCACACAGCCCTGTGAGGAAGCTGGTGCTGCCCCAGGTTCGGGGTGAGAACACTGAGGCCCGCTGGGCTTCCCCGCAGGCCGCTGGGCTCGCCCCCCCGAGCGACAGAGGCGCCGGAGTGTGGGGGCCATCTCCACCAGGGGACAGGGGAGCGTGGCCTGGGGCCAGCCGGCAGGGAGAGCAGATGCACGCCCCGCTCAGCCTGAGGAGCTGGGGCGTCCGTGGGGGTGCCAAGCCGGGGACCCTGTGCTGAGCCGGGGCAGCCGTGGGGCTTTGGGCGGAGTGTCCAGGCCCCTAGGGCTGTGCAAGGGAGAAGCTTCCATGAGCCCCCTCGGGAGGCAAGGCGAGAGGCGAGGCGTCCTTGGCGTCCCAGGCTCCCCGGGGCCAGGGGAGACCCAGATCTGTGCACGGGACCCCAAGCCCTGGCTCTTGGCTTGTGTGTGGTCCTGGGGGTTTTGCGTGCTCTGCCGGAGGCTGAGACCGTCTCCCCAGAAATGTTCCAGCACCTGTGGGACCTTGGAGAGGTGCTGAGGCAGCTGTGGGGCAGCCCGGTTGGAATCCCGCCGCTGCCTGTCCTTACCATAGGTCTCGGTTTCCTCATCTTTGAATGGCCTCAGGGGTGTGTTGTGACAACAAATCAAAAGAAACCAGCGTGGGGGGGCGCCCAGACAGCTCAGTGGGGGGACCGTGTGACTGTTGATCTCGGGGTCCTGGGTGCAAACCCCACGGTGGGCATAGAGTGCACTTAAAAAAATGTTTTTAAAACAGCAAGCAGTCAGAGTGGTGCCCACTGGGATGAGGCCGGGCACGGTCATTCCACTGCCTCCCTCCACCCGAGCCGCAGGACTGGAGTGTCCTGCCGGAGCCCAGCCCCTAGGACCACCCTTGCCACGTGGGGAGGGAAGGCCCGTCTGTGGCCGCTCTGGGAGTGGGGTCGGGCAGGACTACAGGCTCGCTGTGCAGAGGCCGGATTCGCTGAGCCTCGCCCATCCGGGGACACTCGCTGGGCCTGCTCCGTGCCAGGCCCTGCGGACACCGGCTGGACCTCCCTGCCCACCAGAGCCCCGAGGCAGTAGCCGAAGGCAGTGGGACTGGAGCCTGGAATTGGAGCTTCTCCCAGGGGTCCAGCTCAGCCCTCTGCCCCTTCCTGCCGCTCAGCCCAGCCGGCCTTGGGAGAAGCGCTCTCTGGACCCCCAGGTGCAGAAGCGAGTCCTCCTCGAAGGTCGAAGGTCGTTGCACTGGAGCTCCGGGCCGTTTTCAGGGCGGGGACGCCAAGCCCCATCCATGTCCTCATTAAGGCCCCACAGGCTGTGGGGGTGGGAGAGGAGGTAGCAGGGGGCCGGGGCCATAGTGTACACCCCACAGCCAGCCATGCATCCCGAGGGCCTGGGGCTCAGAAACCGCCTCTGGGGGAGCAGTTGGGGGGCCAAGCACCAAGGAGGGGTGGTCCTGGCTCTGAGAACTGGCCGCTTCCCACCCGACTCCCCTCCGGACCCCCTGGGGCACATGCTGACCCAGGGACAGACGCTGGGGGCCTGGGTGGAGGGCCTCTGCGTCTGGGGTGAAGGTCGAGCTCATAAACCACACGGTTTTATAAGATGTTCCACACCACGGACCACGAACGGGAGCAGAACATGGCAGGAACCCACGCGGCTGTTTCCCCAGCGGCCAGGGTGTCTTCCTTCCCACGTGGGCACGTCGTGGGCGGGTCATGCCTTTGAGGCTCTGGCCGCTCTGGCCGGCTAGAGCGCTGGGCTGAGGCCACGCTGTGCTCGCCGCGCCCCCCCCCCCCCCCCCCCCCCCCCCCCCCCCCCCCCCCCATCACAGAGCCAGCATCTCTAACACTGCTGGAACTTTCCACAGCTGCATGTCCTCGGTCAGGCAGATGAGCGCTGGTCTCCACAGGCGCCTCCCATCTGGGCTGATCCCAGTCTCTGATGGTTACACCGACTGCAGTCCGAGGGGCCTGGGAGGCAGGCTCTCGGGCTTCACCGGAGCTCCTCAGGACAAGCTCCCGGGGGCAGAACACCACTGGCTCCGGACCACGGACGTCTTCTACTCATCACTACACAGGGAAGCCACCTGGGACGGGGCCGGACCTTCCGCTGAGCCTTCCTCTGACCACACCGCAGAGGCCCGGGAGACGTGCGCTCTGGCTGAGCAGGGCACCTGCACGGAGCTCACCCAATTTCAGGGAATTCTCACACCGTGGGATGCGGGGGTCAGGTTTCCCCTGGGAGTGGTGACTCAGAGGTCCCCAGAATCCCCCAAGGTTGGGGTGTGCTGACAAAGGCAGGCTGGGGTCAAGGTCGGGCCACCAGACCCAGAAGCAGAGACCGGCCGCTGACCCCTGGGGTCACCTCGAGCCGGTCCCCTCCCTGCTGGGCCTCAGTTTCCCATGCACAGCTCCAGCTGGCAAGGAGGGGCATAGGATCAGGGGCCATGCTGGGGGGGGGGGGCGCCAGGCCCCTCCACAGATGGGGCCCCCCCTGGGGCCGGGCCGCAGCGAGCCCCGAGATTGGCTGGGAAGCTTCATCTGGGGTGTCAAGCAGGTGCTCCCCAGAGCCACACGTCCCAGGTCCCCAGCGTTGGGACCCTTGGCCTGAGAGCTGGTTCAGCAGTGGGGGGTGGGGTGGTGATGGGAGACAGAGACATTGAGAAGTCATCATTTCCTGCTCATTTTAAACATTTTGTGAGACCCTTTGACCCAGCCCTTTCCTTTCTCCCCAGGCCTCCCGCCTCTCCTCGATTTTCCTGTTTACTGCGCCCCAGAGGCTGGCCCTGACCCGGCTTCGCTGGGGCCAGTTCCCGAAAGGATGGTTGGATGCCATCTCCAGCTTCAGGCCCCCAGGTCCTGAGCAGCTGGGCTGGCTGGAGCAGGGTCCTCTCCCACAGCCAGGTCTGAGTCCGGACCACGTCGTCCCCTCTTTGGAAGGGCCTCCTGGCTTCTCCAAACCCACTTATGTTCCCTCCTGCAGAGGAATGGCCCTGTGGGGGGACACAGAGACCCCTCCCCCTCTGCCCTTCGCTCTCCTCGGTCAAGGGCCTCCAGCTAAGCTACAACACGCCCCCACCTGCCTTCAGCCTGTGAGCCTGGGGCTCTCGAAGGCCAAAACCCAGTGCCCAGAGCAAGGTGCACGGCTTGGCCTAGGCTTTGTTCAGTAAATGCCCTCCAGTTATGAAGGTGACCCAGGGGTGTCAGAGTCTGAGACCCAAGGAAGACCCACCTCCATCCTGACAAGCACATTTGCAAGGGTCAGTTTGGCTTGGGAGCAGGTGGTAGTGACCTCCGCCTTCCAAAGTTCAGAACAGCCCCTTCTGGGGGATGCTGTTGAGGTGTCCCGGGGATGGGATGCTCCAGGGAAGGGCTCCACGCGATCCTATAAGGGAACTGTCGAGAGCCTGCCTTGCTCTGTGAAATACCGCACGCCCGAGGCGGCTCTGGCTGTCCAGGGCGGCCTGCAGTCAGGCCGCGTGGACCATCAGACCCGGAGAGCCCGAAGTCGTCATAACACCCGGCATTCCCAGCCTGGGCTCACTTTTCAACCCTTGGCCAGACCTGGGGGGTGAATGGGGTAGGAAGGAATATTCCCGTTTTCCAAAGGGGAAAAGTAAGGCTCTGAAAGGTGAGGTGACTCCTCCAAGGTCACGAAGGCAGTGAGCGGCAGGACGAAGCTTCAGACCCGGCTTTCTGCCATCAGCGAAGGAAAGGACAGTCCTGGGGGACGTTTCCTGTCCTGGGGGGTCTGGCAGGATGCTGGGGACAGGGGCCTGAAGGGTCTGACAGGGACTGGGGACAGTAGGCTGAAGAGCCCGGTGCCAGGGGAGGCAATTGCCCCCAAGGGCCAGTCTGGTGCGTCTGCCTCCTGACCAGCTCCCAGGCTGGGCGCGAGGCTGGGCAGTGTCCAGGAGCCTCATGGCGACACGCAGCAGCCTGGCTGCCAAGGTGGGAACTTTCTTCTAAGTGTAAACAGAAACAGTGGCCTCCGGGGGCCTCTGATGCCTGCTGTGGGGCTCTGAGGTCCCCTGAGCGGAAACACCTGCTCAGCCCGGGGAGCGCGGGCGGCCGGCACAGCTCCGTGCGTGAGAGCGCGCCGGGGCCTGGCCCCTTCCCAGGTAGAGCCGGGACACCCTCCCCTCAACCAGTGGCCGGGCCACACAGCCCTGCTCCCCTCGGCAGAGGAAGTGAGCAGGGGGGCAGCTGGAGGGGTGCCCAGTGCTGGGCCTGTTTGGGGAGGGGCTGGCAGCGCGGCCACCACCTGGGCCAAGGTGGCCTGGGGAGAAAGCAGGTGGCTTTGGTGTCAGCTGTGATAGGTGGCGGCCAAGGGACTGCTCTAGGCCCCGCGGGGCTGGCCGCAGGGGCTTTCTCAGGCTGGCCTGGCAGCGGTGCAGAACCCAGCAGTGAGCCTCTTGGAGGAGCCACTGGCTGCTGGTTGACAGGTTAGCGGGTCAGCTCGGGAAGCTCCGAGTGGTCATTCACACGCCAGTTGGACAGGCCAGCAGCAGCTTGCCCCAGCCGGAGAGCTTCTGGAGAGGTCTGAGGAGGGAAGCGGCCTCCCTGGGCCATGCTGTCTGTGGTCCTCTCCCTCTCTGCTCCGTGTCCCAGTGGCCCTGCAGGCAGGACAGTCTCGCCCAGCCCCTAGCTGGACCACTGTGAATAAAAGGAGAATTTGAAGATTTCATTGCTTTGGAAACAGTAGAGCCCTGGAAGGATAAATGGGGTTTTTAAGAACAGCTTCAGGTGTGGCTGAATCCAGGAGCTCCAGTGATGCCATCTAGTCTTTATCTCTGTCTCTGCGCTCCTTGAGCTCCACTCCCCACAGTACGACAAAGACAGCTTGAGTGCCCCCGGCTCAGTGTCTCCTGTGGAAGATGGACTCTGTCCTGGCCAGCCTGGATCACAGGCCCCCTCTTGGGTCTGGCTCAGAGGGTCACCCAACTGTACTCATGCGTTCGTCCACACACTGAGCGTCCGCATTGTGCCAGACACTGCAGCCCCCCCCCCAGGTTGTCCCCGCAACCCCAGACCTCAGGAGTGAGTCCTGATCCAGTGGCATAAACCATGTTGAATGAAACCTTATGGGAAAAACTACCATTCCTGTCCCTAATGGTGGGCCTAGCCATCAGGGAGGGCACGTGAGGAAGGTGCCCGGAAGAGGAGCCCTAGGGTGCTGGCAGCCACACGGTCCAAGACTGTCCCCCTGGGGTTCTAAGAACAAGAGAAGTGCCTGTTTCATTTTAAACGTGGCCTCTGCTGGGCGTTGCAGGCGGGGTGGAACTTTATGCTCATTCTTTGTGTTTGAATTTTTACAATTGGGGGAGAAATACCATTTTCTTTTCTGTAAAAAAAATGTAACTGGTAAATACAAACATATTTGTTTTTCCTCAGTTGGTGTTGAAGTGAGAAAAAAAGTAACTTCGCACAGATGAGGGTAGGGCGGCCCAGGCCTCCAACGGCTGACGGTGTGGCCCCGCCCTAGGGCACTCTGCCTCAGTTTCCTCCTTGAGGAGCTGCAGCTGCCACCGGCTCGCTGAGACCAGGAGGAGGATGCCCCCTCAGAGGCCGTGTTCTCAGGCCGTCCCTGAGTCTCTGCCCTTCCGGTCCCTGACCTTGACCTGTGTGGCTCAGGGGTCACAGCCCTCCCACAGCCGAGCAGAGGGGTCCAGGTGGGAACAGGGCCCTAGGCTCTGGGCTCCAAGGAGCTGGGACCTCCCATTGGGGTGGGGCAGGCAGGCGGGCTCCCTGGAGGCAGCACTGACCAGGACGGGGCTCCCCACACCTCACGGCACCATCCTTCCTCAGGGCCTCATGGGACAGAGGCCAGGACTGCTGTCAACACAGGGCCCAGCTCAGGAGTGGGCCACACGTGCCACGGGGGCAATCCGCCGTGGGGAGGGGGCAGGTTCCTCTGGGAAATGGGCACCGGCTCTTCCCCATCTGTCCAGAGCCTCAGGCCATCCCTTGGGCTCCCAGGTTCCCACCCGGTGTCCTTGGGTGCTGGTGCCCTTCTCGACTGGGCAAGGTGGGGAGGAGCGCCCACAGCACGGCCCCACGGTCCCTGAGTCCTATAGGCGCTGTGCCGGAGCCCGCCCCAGACGTCCAGTCTCCGCGGAACCGGAATTCCACAAGCCCACTGAGGGAAGGACAAGATGAGGTTCTGGGGTTCCACGCCCGCTGCTGGGCTGGGAGCCTGGGTGGCAGCAGAGGGAGCCCCACTCCCCGCTTTCCCACGGCTCCCGGAGCCAGAGTGAGGAGCCCGCGGGACATGGGCCCGTGCGGATGGCGGCCTGGCCATCCAGGCCTGGGGCTTCAAGGACCAGTTTACTGAAATTCAGGAAAACCAACACCTTCCTCAACCTGCAGAAACGGGAAGCGTGACGCCTTGGAAGACGCCTCAGCCGGTCCCGGGCGCGGCCTGGCTCCCTGAGGAAGAAGCACATGAGGAGACCAAACCCTCTGACGGGCCAGGACCTCCTGGGGCTTCTCACGGCTCCCTGGAGCACGGGGACGGGGGCCCACCCTCGCTGACACCCCTTCTCCATCCCTCAGGGCTGCTGTGTCCCTTCCTGGGAAGGCCTGGGCCCCGGACGGACGGAGCAGGACGGACGGACGGACGGAGCAGGATGGACGCCGCGGCTTGGCTATGAAGCTTTGCCCGCGGATTTCTTCCGCGTGTTTCCTGGAAAGCCGGGAGCGCCCGCGACTCCGCCTCAGTCACGGGGTCAGGGTGTCATCTCTCGGCCTCCCCGCGACCGGGCACCACGGGCCGTGGACACAGTGGCGCTCTCCCTGCTTGCTGTGGCGGGGAGGTGAGCCCCCCGACATCAGGAATCTGGGCGCCTGTTACAGCTGAAGAGGGACCGGCTGTGTCCACGTGCCCACGTGTCCACGGCGGACCAGAGGCAGGGGACCGAGAACCTCTGCCCTCTCCACCCTCCTGGGATGCCCCAAAGCCACCTACGAGGGAACCCCAGTTACGCTGCCCTCAGCCCTCACGTCAGTCCCCAGGGTCACGCTCCCAAGTGCCGGTCAACGTGGCGCCTTCAGACCGTAGAGGCTTATTCTCCCCTGGTTCTGGGGTGGGAAGTCTGACAGGCGTCGCAGGGCACGCTCCCTACAGGGGCTGTGGGGATCCCTCCCGCCTGTCCCCACCCCTGCCCCTGCTGGTGTCTCTGCTGCTCTGGTCCCGTGGACACAAGTCGCTGGAGGACGGCCCAGCCCCCTCCGGTCTGCCCTCATCTCAACACAACCACACCGGCGAGGGCCGCAAGGGAGACGTGGTGCGTGGACAGAAGCAAATTCACCCAGATTTCCATCAAAGGACCCACCATGGGCCTGCGGCTCACCGGGCAGTCATCGATTCCTTGTGGCATTCGCAGTGGGTCCCCACGGGAGCGGGGAGGCAGGCTGAGGACAGGGAGCTGCTCTGGCAGAATGTTCTTCCCCACGTCCCTGCACGCTGGCCTCTCACTTCCCTGGGTCTCTGCTCCTGGGTCACCTCCTCGGGGAAGCCTCCTGCATGGGCCCCCACCCCAGGCGGTACCCCAGCACTCTCCTCCTGCCTTCTCTTCCTCCCCCAGGAGCAGGGGCACTCCCATGCCCAGCCCAGAGCCATGGAGAAGGGACGCTCTGGGTCACTGTCCCGCGTCAGCACCAAGCACAGCAGGAAGGTGCCCCATAAACACCCCCCGGGTCCAGGAAACCCAGCGACCTCCTCCACAGCCCTGCTCAGATCTACCCAGCAGCTCCCCGGGCCCCCTGGGTGCACTGAGTTTGCCCCACTGTCCAGGCTGGGGTTGGCCCAGGTGGCCATGCAGCCCGGGACCAGACATGTAACCGCTAACCCGGGGGAGGGGCCCAGCTCCACAGACAGACGGACGGCTGGGCAGACGGGCAGGCAGGGTGCTGTGGCCTATTCCCGGGACATGGCGTCTGGCTCCCTGGGACCTGCAGGCCCTCAGAGGCAACGTTGTGGGAGGGACGGGAGCTGTGGGTGGAGGACAGGGACACCTGTGGGTTCTTCCTTCCCATCACCTCCAAGGCTTGCCGTCCTAAGTGGGAAGCCGATGTGAGGACAGCCTCACTTGGGAAAGGAGGCCGAATGGCCCCCTTGAGTGAGGGCCTCTGGGGAGCTGGGGGAGGGGTGCAGGTCCCTCTCACAGGCAGCAACCCCCCCCCCCATTCGCAAGCTCCCCCCTCCGCAGCCCTGCCCTCCGGGAACCAGCTTTCCTTCGAAGTAGGAGAGCCCGTGCGCGTGACACCACCGGAGAGTCCCTCCCCACTCAGCCTCACGGGGCAGCCACAGGCACCAGGTGCCCTCGTGCTGGGAGCTCAGCCCACACCCAGACCCCCAGACCCAGACATCCACCCTGCCCACCGCCCCGAGCAGGGCACCGGCCTGAATGCAAGTCCTGAGTGGGGGGGCTTGGCCCAGCCCCAGCGTCAGGGACCTGGCCTGACAGTGGCTCTGGGCGCCCATGTCCAAGTCCTGGCCTCCGCTGCAGGGCCCCCCACGGACACACACCCTAATCCCATTAGGGTCCGCCTGCTGGTACTGGCCCAGTGAGAGTATGCTGTCTCCCCTCCGCCGGGTGACGGGCCGGGCGGGGCGCTTCGATCTGATCTGCTCGGTGCAAAGACCCTCTGGTGGATGAGGAACCCCGAGACAGGCTGGGGCGGGCCAGGAGCCCTCTCCTCCAGCTGGGCCAACGCACGCCCGCCACATGAAAGACTTGCCTTTCCTTGCTGATTTTTGAAAATTATTGCGCCAAATGTTTACCAGTGAAACGCTGATTGTGATGATAAGGAGGCTGGGGGAGCCAAGAGAAAGAGCCCAGGGCGGAGAGAGGGAGGTCACAAAACCCCCTTTCTGGGCATGGAGCTCCAATCCCAGAGCTCCGCTGGAATTTGCCACCAAAGAGCCTGTTTTTATTTAAATGGCCCTGAGCGAGTCTCTGACTAAGCTAACATTCCCACGCCAGCACTCAGGCGTCTCTCTTTTTGGCCGACTTTTCCCTTAGCTGTCAAGGCAGAAATATAGAAGAATTCTGAAGGACGGGGTGGGGGGTTCCCTTCCCCTGGGAGACGCAGAGCTCGCTCCAGCTGGGCTCTACCTGCGGCCCTCTGAGCTGCTTTAGGAGCTCGCGTCCCCGGGCGCCCTGTGGGCCAAACCCCGATTTCCAGCCCCACTCGCTCTGTGGCAGGGGGCCCGGGGGAAGTGTGGGGGAGGACGGAAGTTCTAAACATGTTTAAATGTGTCGGGAGCAAGCGGGAGGGAGCCTGAGAAAGAGGCTGCGGCCAAGGATGGTGGAGCCCCACCTGGGCCGCAGGGCCGCCTGGCCCCTCGTGCGCAATTCTTCCCTGTGAAAATAAAAGTGGACTGACTTTTAAAGGGAAATTTCCAGCTATTTTTAACCCCAGAAAGGAAGGAAGGGAAGGAGGAGGAGGCCCGGACAGAGGGAGGGACAGAGGGAGGAGGGACAGAGGGAGGAGGGATCCCTGCGCAGCCGCCGGTGGCCTCTCAGCTGTGACTCAGGCCTGTGCTAGCCTGAGGGGTGGGGCTAAGCAGTTTCGTCTCCTGGGGCCCTTTCTTTTTGGAGAAAGTTCTGGGCTGCAGCCAACCGGGCTGGGCAGGGTGGAAGGTCCCCAGAGCTGTCCTCCTCAGAGCCCCCTCCTCCTCCTCCCCTGCAGGTTCTGGGGGGTCCTGGAACCCATGGGGTGAGGACTGGTGTGGGCAGACCCCGGTGCCAGGCTGGGCTCCACAACCGCACTCAGAGCATCAGTGTCCTGTCCCTCCCCCGGGCATGGGGACAGCTCCCCCGTTGGGTCCCAGCCCTCTTGGCCAGCCCCTGCCTGGGGGGTCATGTCTGAGCTCCAAAACGCTCTCAGCGCCTCTGCCCACGATGTCCCTCCTCCATGGAGCTCCCCTGATTTTTTCAGCATCCAAACAGTACCCTGGAGTCCCCACAGAGCTTTCCTCCTCGGAGCCTCAGCCTCCAAGGGACCCACAGAGGCGAGCCACCAAACCCTGAGTGTCCCAGCCCCAGGCCCAGGCCACAGGGTTCTAGTTCTGTGGCCTGCTGAGGGGATCCGGGGGCCTGGAGAGGTCCATGCAGGGCTCCTCCTTCTCAGGGCACGGGACGCCATGCCCAGGGCCACCGGCAGTGGGGGTTTCTGCTCTGAGCTGTGTAGGGGCTGCTGGGAGAGGCAGGTGGTCTCTGTTAGGCTTTGGCGTCCCAGGAGCCCATGTCTCAAGTGACAAGTCTGTGGTCCTCACAGGCTACCCCAGCCCATGCTCACTAGCTCACCTGCTCAGGAAGGCAGGCTACCTGTTCAGGGACTTGCCCGGGCAACGCACTCCCCGGGCTCCAGGCCTGCCTCCGTGATGCCAACCCTCCTTCCTGGCCCTCGCCGGCAGGAGGGAGCGGGCCCTCGGCCTGCGCTGACAAGAGGCCTTGGGCCTCCTGCGCAGTGACTACCGGGGTAAGTAGGTGTACAGGACCCCGCAGGCAGGGCCCCGTGCAGAGCCCCCGGTTCCTGCTGGTCACGGCTGCACGGGGAGTGACAGATGTCATCCGGGGGCTCTGGGACGTCTTCCTGGAGGAACAGAAGGCTAAGGGGTGAGGGGTCATTTCTGCAGAGGACAAGAGGTGCTGACAGCAGAGCGGGGCTCTGGCCCATCGCTGGTGGGTCCCCAGGGAGATGCCCAGGCCCTGCAGGTGGCCCCAGCCAGCCCTCTCCTCGGGCCAACAGCTGGATACACGCCTGGACCTGGTGACTGCGGACCCCTGCATGAGGAGCAAACGGGGAAGTGACTGTAGAGCCCGGCCTAGGCCCTTCCTCCTCAGAACAGGGGGGAGCCCTCCAAGGTCTGCTTGAACCCATCCCCAGGAAAGCGCAACAGCACGCTAGGGGCCCCCATCCAGCTCAGGGGACTGGGTGGCTAGCCCCGCCTGTCCACCCGAAGCAGAGCCACAAAGCCCTAAGTCTACACCTTGGGAAAACTCAGCCCTCTGGGAAATGCTCCCCCTTGGTCGCAAGGAGAAAAAAGTAGATAGGACTCTGGAAAGGATGTGGCAAAAGGGCCACTGAGGCCCAGGGGGCAGTGCTGGTCCCTTGGGGGGCCAGTGGCCAGAGTCCGGTGCTGGGCCCGCACCTGGCGGTGGCTGGTTGTGGATGGGGTAACAGGCTGGACACTCCTCCGGCCCCCGGGCTCTCTTTACAAGAAGGTCAGATATGTTTTACAATCAGCTTCAAAAGGTGGTAAGTGAGGCCCTGCCCCTGTGACCTGCAACCTTCCACAGCTGCTCTGGAGGGCACCCCGTCACAGGCCAGACCACCCTCCGCCCAGTTTGTGAGCCCTTCGCTCCTCCCGCCGGCACCGTTCCCCTTTGCTTCAGAACCCCTGAACCCAAGCAGACCTGGGCTCACACTCCAAGTCCCACCGGCTACCCCCACCTCGCGAAGCACATCGGTGGTGTCCGCCTGGCCCGCCGCAGCCCTCCAGGGGCCCACCTGCCGCTGTGGACGGAGGCCCAGACCTGGCCTAGCCAGGAGCCAGCCTTGGCCTAGCTTTTCTGAAAACTCAGGAGCATCTGTTTACTTTTCCCCAATCCCCCAGGGCTGCAAGGGGCCCCGGGGGGCCCAGAAGCACCCAGACCGACCTCCGCAGGCCCAGCACCCCCCGACCAGGAGACTCGGGCCTCGCCGCTCCTTAGAATCCTGGGGAGCTCTAAACACATTGCCCCCTCCCCCCCCAAGCAGGCTGAGTCACTGCTGACCACCCCCTTGCCAAATGGGCCGGGAGGGGTTTTCTTATGGGGACAGGAATGGCCCAAACGTCAGCATGGCCTCCCCAGCCCGCCCTGACCATGGCACCCCAGTATCTGGAGGCAGCTGGGAAGGGAGCGGACCCCAATCAGTCCGCCTAAGGTGAGCGTGTGGGGCCCTTCTCTCCGCTGGGGCCTGAAAGCTGGCCAGGGGAAACACTGAGAACCTGAGCTGGCCCCTGGCCACGGCCAGCAGCCCCTCCGGAAGCCAGCCCTGCAGCCTCACCCCTACTGGTTCAAGCTCCCCACCAGCCTGGGGCCCCTTCCCCAGCAGCCTTGCCTCAACCAGGAGCCCAGCCCCTCGCCGCCCCACCCACCATCAGGTTTCTGGAGTGGCCTGTGCCCTGCGTCTACCTCCCTTCCTTTGCTTCTCCCAGATGCCCCTCATCTACCATCCACGTGTCCTAGACTGGCCGAACCCCTCCCCTCTCCTCCCATCCCTTACCCTCCCTCCAAACCCCTGGCCTGGAAAGTTTGATCAAGACAGAAAGTTCAGGCCCAATTTGTGAATGAAAAAGCTCTGGATCCCCATGCCAGGGCCCTGCCTCAGGCCAGCCCCTGCCTTGGCCATGCACAAACCCTTCCCAGCCCCAGCTACTCTGGCTTTCCTGGGTCTCCTTGGCCCCTCTTGCCCATGGGGGTACCCCAGGCAGCAGGTGGTACAGGGGTTGGAAGCCTGGGAAGCCTGGCTGTCCTGTCTACCAGGGGCTGAGGAGAGCCCAGGCTCCTGGGTGAGGCCCAGAGTGTAGTTAGCACAGCTGGGCAGACCTAGGTAATGCTCCACTCCGCAGTGCTCCCTCCAGGGCTCCCTCCTCCCGTCCTTCTTCCAGAGCTGCCTCCTCCCCTCCTCTCTCTGGAGCTGCTCCAAGGCAGGAGCGTGAAAACCTGCTCCCAAGCCAGGGCTGAACTTTTGGCCCAAAGCCCATTGACAGAAAGCAGGGCCCCAGCGGAGGGCACCCAGGCAGTGGCTCAGGGAGGAGGGGGTTTCTCCTGAAGCCTTCAGTTCTTCCCCAAGAGGAGAGGGGGTGTGTGCGCAGAGCCCTGTGCCTGTGGGTTGGGGGGGGACAGAGAGGGACTTTGCAGCCACCCTCTTCCTTCTACGAACAATCTGCTCCTCCTCCGCACCCCCCCCCTACATAAACATGTCTCTGCCTCCAGGCGCCTCAGCTCCTGGGCACTGGCCCTGAGAGAAGTTACCCCAGGCTCTGGGAAGCGCAGCCAGTTTCTGGGGGGAGACGGGGCAGCTGCCCTGGCCTGGCCCGGCTGTCCCTCCAGCACTCACAGCATCCCAGCCGCCACCAGTGCCACACTCAAGCCCGGCGCAACAGGTGCACTGAGAAGAGTCAGGTGTCCAGTCTGCTCGCCACCAGCCATCCCACTCTGCCCACGCTCAGAGGCTCCCCGCAACGGCTGCTTCGCTGCCAGCCCCAGGGCTCTGTGGACCTGCAGGTGCTCCTTCCCCAGGGTCCTTCACCCAGCTAGGGCCCCCTCAGCCTTTAAGGCTCCCCTCTGGCATCACCTACCCCAGAAGCCCCCCAAGGACGGGGGGCCGGGTGCTTGTACCTCCTCCCGCGGTGCTGACCGCCCTGTGTTGGGACAGGGGTGTCTGTCCCCAAGGCCAGGCCATTAACTTTGGCTTCAGGGGGGACTGTGGCAGACATTTTGAACGCCCAGCGCTTAACCCGGCTGGGCACAAGATGCCCAAATCTGGCATCGCGGCGGAGAAATAAATCATGCGGAAGGAGCACATGGGAGGCGCCCAGGGCTGCATAGGCTCTAGCAACGGGACTCGGGGCTCGGGGGCTCGTGCGCTTTCCGGGGCATCTTAGGCTGGAGGCACCAGAAAAGGGGCTGGACTGTGACCAAGGAGCGTCTAGGGGCGGGTCCCTCCCGGGGGAGTGGCAGCGCAATCGTGTGGCGGGGCGTTGGCCCCAGGTTGTCTCGTTGGGGCCTCCAGAACCCTCTTTCCAGAAACCGCAGCCCTGGTGCCAACGTCCCTCGGGGTCGCTAGAGCTAGGGTGTCCGTCGGGTCTCCTGGAGGCTTGCAACTGCGCCCTCAGGGCTGCTGGGAGGAGAGCCCTGGTTCAGGGCTTACGTACGGCTGTCGGGGGGCACGACCTCTCCCACCCTGGGCCTGGGGACCCCTAAACGGCCTCGGCCGCCCGTCCCCACCACGCACGGTCCCCTCAGACTCCCCTGTGCCCACTCCGCGCGCGCCTCCTCCGCTATTGAGATGCAAATCTTTGCCAATAGTCTGCGAGCGCGGCGATCGTCGGACCCGGATCCTTCCGCAGTCCGGAACCAAACTTTTTGCCGCTGAAAACTTTCGAACAAGAAGTAGTCCCTAGGGCTGGCCCCCGGCGCCCCTTCGCCCCGCCACGGCCTCCAGCACCGGGGGACCGGGGTTCCGGACGCGCGCCCAGCCCGAGCAGACTCGGGCGGTCGGCGCGCGCGCAGGGGCGAGGCCAGCGAGGGCGAGGGGTGCGGAGGGATCGGCGGGGCGGGCCCGGGGGGCGGGGCCGGCGGGCGGGGGCGGGGCGCACGGCGGCCCGCGCCTCACTAGTGCCTCCGCCGCGGGAGGGAGCGCAGGGGCGCGGGGCGCGGGCGCGGGCGCGAGCGCAGCGGAGGAACGAGCGGGGGAACGAGCGGGGGCACAAGCCGGGCCCGGAGGCCGCGAGGGTCCCAGCGCCGCCCGCCCGCCGAGAAGCAGAGAGCAGCCGCGGGCCGCCGCCGCCGCCGCTCGTGGGACCGTCCGGCGCGCGCCCGTGCGCCCGAGCCCCGCCGTCCCGGCGCAGGAGGCCGCCCCCCGGCGCAGCGGGCAGCGGGCGGGCAGGCATGCCGCCGCTCCCGGCGCCCCTGCTCTGCCTGGCGCTGCTGCCCGCGCTCGCCGCACGAGGTAGGCGTGCGCCCGCGAGCCCGCAACTTTCCGCGCCCTCCGGAAACTTTGGCGGCGCCCTGCGCGCGCGCCCCGGGCGGCTGGGAGCGGGCGGACAGCGCGGGGAGGGGGAAACCGGCGACCCGGGGCGCGGCGAGAAGGACCCAGCCTCCCCCGCGCCGCCTGCCCGACCGGGATGGACCCGCGCCGCCCGCGCCTGGAGCCGGCTTTGAAGCCGGGCGTGGGGCGCTGGGGGCCCCGGGAGGCCCAGCCCTGGGCTCGCCGTCCGTCAGCCACGCGTGGGGCTTGCCGCCGGGGCAGGCGGGCGAGCTGCCTACTGCTTTTCGATTTGAATCGAGTCGGTTTTGGTTTCCTGTTGCTTTGGGGGCCAGTATCTTTTCCCTCGCCGCTGGCCCGCGCCGCGGGCGGATGTTGGGGCGCGGAGCGTGGGGTGCGGGCCGTCGCGCTGCCTTTGCGGAGCTGTGCGGCGCGGCCAGGCTGCCGGGCGTGGTGGGCAGCGGGGCGCCAGGCGGACCGGTCTCCTCCCCATTCAGGACAGTTGGCGAAGGGCGAGCGGCGCGGACCCCGGGGTCTCCTTCCCGCGCGCGATCGCTGCCCCAGCCAGGCCCCCCGGCGGCCTGGCCGGGGGCGGGGGCCTGGGGTGGCGCGGGGGTGCGGAACCCCCAGCCAGGACTGGCGGGACTTTCACTTTGCGGAGTTGGAGTTTGGGAACCTGCGAGGGTGAAGGGGACGTGGAGGCGCGCGTGTCCACTTCAGGTCGAGGAATCCAATGGTGGTTAATTCTTCTCTGGCCCCTAAAAGTTGGAGGGGAGACTTAGCGCCCCCCTCCAGAAGGTGGGGTCCCAAGTCACACCCGTCCCCACCCCCAAGGGGCTTAATTTACACAGCGCTGGCGAGATGGGGCGGCAGCGACTGGCTTAATTCCTTCTGGGGAAGGGGGTCGAATTCCTTCCAAACGGGTGTCTTCATTCCCCTCCCCTGGGTGAAGCTGAAGATGCCCGCCCCCCAGGGGCAGGTATTGGGTGTCCTAGAGGCGGGGCCAGGTCCCGGAGGTGTAGCCGGGTGCCCCAGGAGGCAGCCCTGGTGACAATGGGCTGCTCTGATTCCTAGGCGGGCGGGGCGTCAAGCCTCACAGCTGTCGCCTTTTCCCACGAGCTGGGGGGGGGGGGCGCAGAGTGGCCACCCCACCCCTCAGCACCGCCCCCTCACAGAACATGTTTGAACAGCAGGACAGTCCTGGTGGCTGGATAGGGGCCCAGCCCCCCTGGGCTCCCCGCTGAAGCCCCATTGAAGAGGGGTCGGGGGTGCTTGGGAGAGTGGCCCAGGGTCATGTCAGATTTCTTCACTGTTGTCCAGATGGCATTTCAGGCCACCCTGTCCACTTTGAGCGTGACCTGCCCACCTGCCACCCAGCCAGCCTGTTGCCCTTCCTCCCCATTTCTGACCACGGAACTCTGGGCAGAGTGTTGAAGCCCCTTGGGGTTCACATTTGGGAGTTTCCGAGGTCCCCTGCCCCCAGCAAGCCCACGTCAACACAGAACCTTGTAGGTAGAGGGGTGGCTATGCCGCTTGTGGGGGGCCCTTCCCTGGGCTCAGGGCCCTCCGGCCGCCCAGGCTGACCTGTCGTCTTGCCCCTCCCCAGGTCTGCGATGTTCCCAGCCCAGTGAGAGCTGCCTGAATGGCGGGAAGTGTGAAGTGTTCCCCAACGGCACCGAGGCCTGTGTGTGAGTACGCACCCCTGCGCCCCTGTGGGGACCTGTTGCTTTTGTCAGGAGCAGAGCCCCTGCCTTGTGCATCAGGGGCCAGCGGGGACAGAACACTAGGCCATTGTCTTATGGAGATGGCCCAGAAGGCTGGGCGCGGTCACGTGCTACTTTTATTGGACAAAGTCTGGCAATTACTTAATCACCAGCAATTACACCGTGTGTGTGGAGCTGGTCTGGCTGCTGGAGGTTCGAGCACGCCTTTGTGGGCCACCTTGGACTCCTGGGATGTGCTAGGTGGGAATTCCCGGTACCCCATTGCTCCCTAAAGTCCCTGAGAAACAAGTGACCCGCTGGGGAGGCTGTGGGCCTTCAGAGAGGCCCCGTCCCTGGGGGGTGACTCCTCTGGGCAGGGCCTCTGAGCCAGAAATGGGCTGGTTCAAGACCAGACCCGCCCCTCTGGGCCTTTCCGGCTCCCCTCTCTGACCTCAGGGGAGGTTGGGGAGCTCATCCCCCAGGTTGGGGGGGCTCGGGTTCTGTCTTGGCACCTGTAGCCCCAACTCCCCCCCGCCCCCCTTCCCCCGCCCCATCCGGCCCATCACTCCACCCATCGGCTGCCAGGCCTTGGTCCCCGAAGCTGGGGCAGGAACATGTGTTTTGGGGTGCGCACCCGCGGCTCGCCCCGATGGGGAAGGGGCCTCCTGGTTCCGTGCCGCTCCCCGCCTGCCTGCGCACACCGGCCGCAGAGGAGTGTTTCTGCTGTGCTGGTGGCTTGACTTGGTGAGTCCAAGGAGGCGGCTGGAGGGAGGCCCTGCCCTGGGGTGGGGGCAGGGGCTCCCGGCCGGTCCGGTCCTCCATCCTCCTCGTCCTCGGGCGGGCTGCATTCCCACTGCTAAGGGCCCCTTCCCTTGACAACCCTTGGCCCATGGGCAAGAGCCCCTCCTTCCCGGGCCCCTACCCTCCCCGAACTGAAGCCAATTAAGCAGGTCTGTGAGCAGTTTAATAGACAAAGAGGATCCTGTCTTTGTCAGGCACTAATGAATGCGCACCACTTTTTTTTTTTTTTTTTTTTGGTTTTTTGGGTCCTTTTTCTTCTCCTGCAGAAGCCTCACCAACGCTTGATGCCCTAAATCTTGTTTCCTTTCATTCAGAGA
This sequence comes from Mellivora capensis, assembly GCA_004024625.1. Lineage (NCBI taxonomy): Eukaryota > Metazoa > Chordata > Mammalia > Carnivora > Mustelidae > Mellivora > Mellivora capensis. Next base: position 347,865 of record PISX010000070.1, on the reverse strand, counting down.
CCGACAGCTGGGATTCAGGGAAGCGCGGGGGCTATTGTTGGGAGGCGGATTAATGCCGTGTGATTAATTATGCGTGGCTTCCCAGAATGCATGACTCCCGACTCCCTTCCCGCCGGCCCTGCTCTGGCAGCGCTCACCCGTGGGGCGTTGGGGGGGGGTCCCTGCGCTTCTGCAGAGGCTCTGGGAAGGCAGGAGGGGCGCTGTGCTGGGGAAGGTGGGAGCCATATTTCATCAGTGCCACCAAGGAGCAGGGACAGCCCGGCCCGGGAGCCACTGGGGTCTCCCTGGGCTGGAGCTGGGGCCACAAGGGGGCTGCCTTGGGATGTAGCCCCCTCCTTTCCATTGGGGTGAGATCCTTCCAGAGCACAGAGCAATAGTGCAGCGTGCCCTCCCTTCCCTCCGTCCTAGCACCTGAGCCCGGCTACTGGGGGCTGGGGTGGCGGGCTTGTCTCCTCCCTGGGGCCTGAGGCCCCCTCCTCCTTGGCGGGAAGCCTGCCTCGGTCTGGCCTGGCGCTCAGCCGAGCTCGGCCCACAGAGACCCCATTGTGCATACCCCACAGATCCACTAGGAGGACAGAACGGAAGCCGTGTCCTCAGAGGCCCTACCTCTGGGTTGCACCACATTGGAGACTAGGGAGCAGGGATGGGGTGCCGGCCAGGCCCAGCTGTGGAGAGGCCCAGGTCTGGACTCGGGATGCCGCTCTGGGACGTCATGGCCACTCCTGTGGTGGGCCCTGGCTCCCTCTGCGCCTGGGGCCAGTGCCTTCTGCTGCGACCTTCTGTTCCCCTTGAGGCCCCGGAAAGTCTGCTAGGGTGGGAAGCTGAGCGGGGAAGGCACTTTCTTTCCCCCAAGGTGTGAGGGCGGAGGCCCCCTGGTGCCAGCCTAGGTAGGAATTCCGACTCTGTAGCATTCGTCCTGGACTCTCTCTCAGAAAGTCCTTGACCTCTCTGGGTGAGTTTGCTGGCTCCCCTGTGGAGACGGTAGTGTCCCAGTGCCAGCACGTCAGTACCTGGTGACTCATGTGTTTCCACCCGAAAGAGAAGAAACCTTCCCCGGAGCCCCGCTAGTCAGGTGGCTGTAGGGCTCAGGGTTGGGAAAGAGGTTTTTGTTGGTGTGAAAGCCTTCCCAGGACCGGCACCGGGACTGGTGGGCCAGTGGCTGCCGGGGACAGGCCGTGGGGCCTGTCCCTGTGGGCCGAGCACCAGGCCCAGGGCAGCCAGCACCGGGGGCGGGGGACACTCACGAGGGCTCCCCCTCTTTTCTTTTGTTTGGAGGAGGGAGAAGGCCCAAGGGGATTGTTGTCCACTGGGGTGAGCGTGCATCCTCCGTCTGGAAGCCTTACGGTGGGGGGCTGCCCCGGCCTGGGCGGGGAGCTGAGGCCCCAGGATTGCTAAGCTGCTCCCCCCGCCCATGAAAAAGTCTGTTCCCCCGGCCGCCGCCCGGGCCACCGCAGAAACAGGCTGAGCCATCGCGCTCGGGGCACCTGGGAGGGACGTCCAGTGGGCTGGCAGCTGGGGACTCAGCCCCGGGACCAGCCCGTGTTTGAGGCTGGCTCCGCCACCCACCAGCTCTGTGACCCGGGCCACTGGGTCACCTGAGCTCCGACCCACGACTGATCTCTCCGCGGTGTGAAGATTGTGTAAGAGCCGCCGGCCGAGTGTCCGGTCCCCCCGCTTCTCCCTTCGAGCTGACCGGGCGGGTTTCGGGATCCTTGTTCTCAAGTGTCTGGTCGGCCCACCAGTCACTTCAGAGGTGGCAGAAGGCGCCGCCCGGGGAGGGGCTCCCCGGAGCGGGCGGTTTTATTGCCGCTGCTGGCTCGCATCCCCAGTCCCCTGTGCTCTCCCCCAAGATGCTTCTGAGCACCTGCCGGGTGCTGCCCGGGCCCTCGTGGGGGTGACGCGGTGACTTGCCCGGGGACACCACGTGGGTGTGACCTGTCGGGCGGAGGTGAGCGCGGTGGGCGGGGCAGCCTGACCCGGGACTGACATGGCTCCGGCCTGTGACGCCGTGTGGGGCGGGCACGGGGCGGGGGGTGCCCGGATGGCAGAGCACAAAGTGGCGCCTGGCCCTGCCCCTCTCTCTCTCCAAGCCTGTGTCCCTACCCGCCGCCCTGTCGCACCCGCGCCGTCCCCAGCTCTCCCTGGCTGCTCTCGGAGGAAGCAGGGCCCGAGGGACAACTTCCCTTTACCAGAGGAGGTTGGGAGGCTTGGGTGGGGGAAATGACGGGGCCCTGGGCTTCCGAGGGACTGTTCCGTCAGCTCCCGTCACCTGGTCCGGCGGTTTCCACTGAGTCACCTGGGAGTCTTGGGCAAGGCTGGGGGAGGGACAGCCTGACTCTCCAGGCCACCGTGGGGCTCCCTCTGTTTCTGCAGCGTCTGGGACCCGGGACCAGGTTAGACACACACGCGAGACACCCAGGGTGAACCAGACCGGCCTCCCCTGCTTACCGGCTCGGTGTGGAGACCTCAAGGAACCCGCCTTCTTTTGAAGGAAGGTGCCTCCTGGGGCCAGGCCCTGCCGCTGCACCGTGGCTAACGTTTTTGCCGTCGCAAGAAATACGTGTTTTTTTGTTTGTTTTTTTTAAAGAGAAAGGAAACTGTGCCCTTTGCAGGAAAAGGGTGGGTTCGGGTCAGCTGTTGATGGAGGAGAAGCTCTTCAGCAGGATGGCGGGGGCTGCAGCTCGGGGATGGGACCCCCAGCAGCTGGCAGCAGGGGAGGGGCCCACGGGACCCCACAGGAGCCGGCGACGGCCCTTGCTGCGCTCACCGTGCCTTCCACGGGCAGCCGGGGCCACGCTGGGCCGAGGGGTGCACCGTCCCAGAGTGGGGAGGGCACCTTTCCTGTTTCGCGTCTTGTCTAGAAACAGTGGGAGGATGTGGCTTGCAGACCTGGTCGAGCGTCTAGATTGCTTTCCTGAACAACGTAGTAGGAAGACGTCTGCGCACAGATGGTCGCCTTGACTGGCCCCTGAAGGCCCTGGCAGACCCGTTTCTCGGCTGGCTCACACCCCTCCAGGTGCTGGCCACTGCCCGCTGGTGCTGGCCAGCGCTGCTTGTCTTTTTTTTTTTTTTTTTTTTTAATTTTTAAGATTTTATTTATTTATTGGACAGAGACCACAAGTAGGCAGAGAGGCAGACAGAGAGAGAGGAGGAAGCAGGCTCCCCGCCGAGCAGAGAGCCCGATGCGGGGCTCGATCCCAGGACCCTGAGATCATGACCTGAGCTGAAGGCAGAGGCTTAACCCGCTGAGCCACCCAGGCGCCCCTTGTCTTTTTTTCTTTAAGCCAGTTTACAGGTGGGAACAACTGAGGCGGCAAGGGGAAGGGGCCGGGCTGGGGCTCTGCCTGTGTCGGCTCCATGTGCAGCCATAGCCGCGACTCGCCAGAGGCCGTGACAGGCAGCCGGCTTCGGGGCATCGGACTGTGGGGCCGGCGTTTCTGTGGGTCCTGAGGCTCCCCGGGAAGGCCGGGGCTTAGCTGGCTCTGGTGGGCTGTGTGGGCTCCCCACCATGTCCTGCCATGCACAGTCTAGAAGAGGGCGGGGCCCCCTTCAGACACACATCGCCTCCCTAGGACTCAGTTCCCCCTCTGTACGTGACGGCGTTCCCCTCCGTGGCATCGCAGCAGGACCCTGGGACGGGCCCATAAATGCCCGGGTCGGGGCAGGGGTGCCTGGCAGTGAGGCGGGGCTGGGCGGGAGGGCAGGTTCTGTGAGTCTGGGCCCCGCTCTAGGCTCCGGTGTTCCCAGCAGATGCCCCCGTCCTGGGCTGGGCAGTGCCTGCTGGGGAGGGCGCGGTGAGGCACGGGTGTTCTGGTGGAGGGCGGACAGGCCGAGGAAGGCCCTTTTTGGGAGCAGCCCAGCCCCTGGGGTGTCTTCTCAGACTGGGCCCCACCCCCTGCCCCAGGGCGAGGGGCTGACAGATGGGCTGGGGAGCTACATAGATGGGTATTTGGGGGGTCAGTCACAGGCATCATGAGTTGTGCAGTTTTAGCCTCTTGGAACGCACCGTCAGGCACCTACTGCGCTCCTAGGCTGTGCCAGCACCAGCGCCATCCGGCTTGGGGCCTGCCGTCTGTCCACGGGCCAGCCCTGCGGTACCGCATCTCCTCTCCCACACGGCAGGGCCTGCGTCTGCCTTGCCCACCTCCAGCATCTACTAAGCGCTCAGTAAAAACCCTCCTCCCGCCACAGCCCTGCAGCACCAGGCCCCGGGCCCCAGCTCCACAGCCCTGCGAGCTCCTGCTCTAGACCAGCCCCCAGCCCTGGCCAGCCCTAACCTGCTTTCCGCCCCCGATTTGCCTGTCTTGGACACAAGACAGTTTCACACAAGCACAGTCCCACGATGTGGCTGCTTCAGGGCAGTGTCTCTCTGTGGGGCCCACCTGCCCTGGACCCCATGTCCCTGAGACGTCAGGGATGGGCTGGCGCTGGGCGTCCGCATCCAAGTCCTGTGGTCTTGGGCTGAAGTACAGAGGAGGTGGGGGTGGGAAGGCTTTCTGGAGGAACTGGCACTCGTCTCTGGGCCTGGGTCGCCTGCAGTCCCGGTGACCCTAGGCCTGCGGCTTGGCATGTCCCCAGGGGAGTCCCCCGGGAAGGCCTGACTTGCCTGTGGCCCTGGCCTGCTCAGGCTGCACGTCCACTCTGGACCCTGCTCTCACTGGCCGCCAAGCAGGAGCTCGCAGGGCTGCGGCGGGAGGAGGGGCTTACTGAGTGCTCAGTAGGTGCTGGGGCAGGTGAGGCAGACGCAGGCCGTGCCGTGCGGGAGAGGAGATGCGGTGCCGCAGGACATGCTGCAGGACAGCAGGCCCCGGGAGCGGTGGTGCGGTCATCGCCCGCTGGCCTTTCTGGACTCGCAGGATGGGCTCAGAGGTACCGGGTGTGGCCCTGTGGAAGACGGAGAGGGCTGGGGCCCGGCCCCTCGCTCTTAGATGCAGGCGGGGTCCCTGCAGGCTCCTTCCGGGCTGAGGCAGGCTCCGTGTCTCCCCCGGGGCAGCACCGCGGTCCCTCCTGGTCAGGGTCCCTCCCGGTCAGGCAGACTTGGGCACGCTGGCACCTGGGCTCACCCTTGTCGGTGAGGGCGTGGCTTTCTCGGCTTCTCTGACACCCGTGGATTTCTGGGGCAGAAACTCTCCCCCGCAGTGTTTCGCCAAGTGGTGGCAACGTCCCACCCTTCGGCCCCTGCTCCTGGGGGGTAGCATTCCGACAAAGGCGGTGGCCACACAGCTTTCTCCCGGCTGGGGGCGCGGATCAGCAGGGATCAGCGAGTCAGATCATTAGCGCTTTCAGGCGAATTACTTTGCTTAAGCCCCTGCTCCCTGGCTTCCCGCCTGACGCTTCTTTGAGTGGGTCATGGACCCCTCGGTCTCCCGCCGGGCAGCCGACCCCCTCCTGCCCCCACAGCCATTTGTTGTCCTGTGGGTCTTGAGCTCTCCTGGGCGGGGGCGGGGGGCTTTCTCAGGTCACACCTGCACCTCCCTGCCCTGCCCCCGAGCGAATGAAGGCAGCTTTCCGGGGTGCACAGCTTCCAGGAAGAAGGGCCTGGGGTCCTGCTCTCACAGTGGGCCTTGGTGGGGAGGTGTGTACTGGGGATCCTGGCCTCAGACCCCCACACGTGCAGTTTCCAAACCCAAGCATCCCCCCCGGGCACAGCGGCCAGCCCCCGGCCGGGTCTCGGTCTGGGATGCCCCACACGGTCCTGGCCCAGCCGTGGCTTTGGATCCTTCACCCCGAGAGCTCGCCCTGCTGAGGTGGGGACCCTTGCTCGCTCCCCGGGCCCCCCCATGCACAGGCTGCTCAGAGATGGGTGGGCGTGGTGGGGGGCGCGGAGATGCCAGAGAAGTGGCCGCATTCTGGCGTCGGTGCCGGTCTGGGGCTGGGACCCATCCCGGCCACATGCTAGTGAGTGGGTGAGGATTTGTCCCCAGCTGTCCCACCTCACCCCTCCACGGGCCGGCTGTCCGTCACGTGCTCTCAAGGGCTGCAGTTGGTTCCGTTAAGCGGGTAAGCGGCGCCCTTGTTACTGTTGACGCTGTTCACTTGCTGAGCAAACTGCTCCCCCGTGGGGGAGCTGGGCCGATGGTCACGGCCGTCCTGCTGTCACAGCAGTGGGCCCCAGGAGGCTGGGGTTTGAGAGGTGGCCCCAGAACATCTGAGACACCCCCCACCCCAAGACTTCTTGGACCCACGCAGGGTCATGCAACAGGATAGGAGGATGCCGTGGTGGCCCTCGGGCCCTCGGCTGCTCCCTTCCCTGGGGACACTTCTGGGCCCAGCCAGTCGCCTGGCTGCTGGCCTTCTGCCTTCTTCACCCCATGGTCGTGGCCTGGCCTGGGTCACAGCTGAGCCACAGGCATCTGCCCAGGGGGCCAGAACCGAGGACCCAGCCAGACCTGCGGCTAACCCTCTGCCGACCGGCCTGGGTCACAGAGCCTGCTCGGTGCGCCTGCCCCGGTGGGGTGTCCCCTTCCGGGACAGGAAGCTGCCAGGAAGAAGCAGCACAGGCCTCCCACCAGCCCGGCCAGGCTGCGGGGGACAGGCAGGGGGAGAGGGGGGTAGCCGCTGCAGGACGGTGGGAGGGGGTAGGCGGGGAGAGCGACAGCTGGCAGCCTCTGGAAAGGTCTGTCCAGGCCTGCGCAGCAGGGCCCTTCGTGGGGCTGGGGACCTGCCTCCCACCATTTCCTCTGTGTCGGTTGTTGGTGAGCGGAAACTGCACAGTTACTGGAAATGAGAGGTTTGGGGAAGAAGCCAGAGTTTTGAGTGTGTGTGTTTTTCCCCCAACAGCTTTTCAGTAAGAGAGACACTGAGCTCAGCCCGGGCGGTGGGGAGGGTCCTGCCGCACAGCCGCCCGCCCCCCAGAGCCTCTGTCTCCCCTCCCTCCAGGGCCTGGGTGAGGTGACTACCTCTGGGCCTTCCGGGCCCACCTGTCCGCCTGGCTGGTCCCGGCTCCCATGGGGCGGCCCACGGGGCGGCCCCCTCCCCGCTTCCCCTCCCCAGGGTCAGAGTGAGGGCGGCCTCGGCCCTGTCTGCCCAAGAGCCCAGCAGGCCAGGCTGTGTGTCCCAGCGTCCACATGTGGCCGGGGCTCAGCACGTGGCAGCCTGTTCCCCTGGTGCTCTGCTCCTGAGCCCAGGCCAGTGCTGGGGGTGGGCACACAGCAGGAAGTTGAGGCCAGAGGCCGCTGGGCGGCTCGTTGTTCTGGAAGGAGCGGCAGTCCAAGCCGGTTGCCCTGAGCAGGGCTTTCCCCCGTTTTAGCGCGCTGCTCCCGCGGAGCTGGGGTGGCATTTCCATCAGCAACACAGGCCGTGGAATGCGCTTCCTCTCCCCACCCTCCCACCCCCCCGGCTGTGTGGCCTTGGGCTGCCCACTCACCTCTCTGAGCTCCTTTCCCTTGGGGAGGACTGGGACCAGGCGCCTCCAGCCGGGTGAGCACTTGGGCCCGAGCTCACGCTAGGGCAGAGGGTCAAGCACAGCCGGAGAACCGCCTGCTTTCCCTGCAGGGAAAAGCCCTCCAGAGGGCCGTAGACCCATGCCAGCTGTCTCCGGACAGCTGGGTGTCCCCAAAGGATGACAGGCCCCACCTTCACCTCCTCGACCCCAGGCCTGGCCTCTGTCTTCTGGCATTTGCTGCATCCCAGGGCACCTCAGAGGCCGTGCCGGGCCTGGGGTGATGGCCAGAGCTACGCAGCCAGGTACACAAGCCTGGGGGGGAGCGTGGGGCCTGGTCTCGGGGCAGGGGTGCTCAGTGGGCATGAGTGGGCAGCGGAGACCAGAAAGGGCTGGTGAGTGGTGCAGGACGGGAGTGACCTCTGGGACCATCACGGACCATATTCCCGTGCTGCGGCCCTGCCAGGTCTCCGCAGGCAGGGCAGCCCTGCCTTGTGCAGCAGGGAGCAGGCTGGCTGTGAGCTCCGGCCCTCTCGCGCCAGCGCCTGTGGCTAGGAAAGCCCCCCAGCCCCGTGGAGGAGGATGACCGGCCCTCCCGCTGGACGAGGGCTGCAGGGGAGCCGGGCCCAGAGACGCCCCACCCGCCAGCTGGCTGGGAGGCTTCCTGATTCCCAGACCCCCACCCCCACCCCGGGTTTTGTGTTTCAGCTGAGCTGGGAGTAGGAATGCATTGTCTGCTGTGTCCCTCTGGGGCTGGGGCGGGCAGGTGAGAAACCCAGGCCTCCTGGGCGGGGTATCTGGGGTATAGGGGACACACACCCTCCCACTGGACCCGTAGCTGCCTCGGGGCGGGACTGGGGGGCAGCCTGGCTCTGATGGCCCCTGGGGGACTGGCTGCTGGTTAAGAGCTGCGTTCAACTCCAGCTGGGCATAATGTGCCTGGGCCCTGGTTTCCTCGTCTGTGAAATGGGCCCAGTATGTGCCTGCAGGGCCGGCATGGGACCCTGGTGAGGGGAAGCCAGTAGGGTCTCAGCACAGGTTCTGTTTCATTATTCTGGAAGCCACGTGAGAGGGTCCTTGGCGGTCTCTGCAGACTCTGGAAAGGAGCTGAGGTGCCCCTGGGGGTCCACCCTGGCCGGCCAGGGGTCGGGGGTGTCACTGTGCCGACTTCTCCTCTCCCCACATCTCCTGAGATGGCATCTGCTCCTGGGAACGGAGGCGGGAAGTTGCCAGTCATTTCTGGCTTTGGTGGGAGCTCAGTCTGCGGTTGCTGACTTCATTAATCGAGTTTTGGATTAAGCCCTCCCTATGGCCTCGTGTGCCTGTCGATTCCTTCATTGCTTCTGAGCGATTGGGGGTGTGGGTCTGGGCTCCGCCCTTTGTGGGGGGCAGTGGGCCTTCGGGAGAGCCCAGGAGAAGTCACACCTGCCACCCTTGTCTCTAGTTTGGGACTCTGTCTTGGCGGACCGCGGGCGGGGGCGAGGATCCTCTGAGTGGGGGTGGGCAGCAGACTTTCCTCACATGCCTCATCTGCACGGGGCTTTCTTATGACCCTGGGGGACCCTGTTCTTGCTGGCTGTGCCAACCAGCAGCCCTCCCCACCCCATGGGTGGGCCTGGATTGCCTCTGTCCCCGGCTGCTGGGCCATCTCAGAAAGCTTCCCAGCTCCCGAACTGGCTCCTGCACTGGTCTTTCCCTCCCTCCAGACCACTGGCCACTTCCCACGCTGAGGGTGGAGCACCCCTGAGTGACATGGGGACAATGAGCCACTGGGGGCATTGTTTTCCCTGCAGTGGGAAAGGTGACTTCCCAGGAGAACAGGTTCCTCCCCCACACAAAGGGCTTCCCCCAGAGCTGGGGAAGGAAGCTGTGTTCTTCCTGCATTTCCTCTTCCCAGCATATTTTAGACCTTCCAAAGATGCGACTTGGGGAAAAGATTCAAGACAAAGAGCCAGCAGGACCGTCAGCAGCTGTTGGGGCCAGAAAGCCTGGCCCTGGGTCAGTTCTTACATCTCCAGTGGGGGGTGCGCTCCCCAGAGCTGAGCTGTCCCGGCCTTTCCCAGTGGGAAAGGACGCCAGGTCCCTAGATGGCCACCGCTGGGGGAGGCCCACAGAGGCCACCGAGCCTGTGGTCATCACATCATCACTCAGCTGTTGCCTCCCGTAAGACAGGTGGTCCCTGCCGGGATCCGGGGGGGCCTTGGACTGGCCCTGCCCGAGGGAGGGGCCAAGGTCCGAGGACCTCCCCCTCCCCCCCGCAAGCCTTGACCAGAGAAAGACTCAAGCTCACTGATCGCACTGCCCATGGCTGTAGCTCTGGGGACCTCGGGTCTGAGGTCTTTCTGACCTGCCCTCGGTCTACCCCTGTAGCAAAGGAAGTCCACAGGTGGGCCCGTTTAGGTGGGCTGGGACATGGGTGGTTCTCTTCTGCCCAGGCCAGGGGTCTCCACCACTCCCGGCCATCTGCCAAGGGGTGGGCGGGCCCTAGTTTTATGTCTGGTGTTGGTGGTTTAGCTGGAAGGTGGTGGCCCTTTGCTGAACAGGATTGGGCTCTGGGAAGAGCAGCAGGCAGCCAGGCTCCCCTGGCCCTGGTCACCAGTGGACATCAGTGATGTGGACTTGGTTGACCCGTACATAGCAGGAGCCCAAGCCCAAACTGCTTCCTGGGCAGAAGGCTCATGGAGGGGCAGCAGGGGTGTTGTGGGGAGGGGGCTTCTAGTCAGGCAGTCCGCCGCAGGCCGGGCAGGGGCCATGTGGAGGGCGGGCAGCTTGGGGGCCAGGGTGGTGAGGAGTGAACCTCCTTGTTCTGCTCCCCAGTAACCGTTCCTGCGGCCACAGGGCACGGGCCCTGCCGGTGGTGGTGGGAAGATGGGCGGTTCTGCGGGGCCACATGGACTCGGTTAAGGAGGGACCCTGATCGCATCCCGGTGGCTCTCCGTAGCAAGGAGCCCTGGCTGCAGGCTGCCCGGTGGGCTGGGCGCGGCGCTCCTTCCCTGCGACGGGAGGCGTGGCCCCCCCCCCCCCCCGAGTCCTGCACCGGAGCTCGTCCCGGTCCCGGCAGAGTGGGTCGCCCCTGGGAGGGCACGTCCTTGCGTCCCCACAACTCCATAAACACGCAGAGCTCAGCTGGGTCAGTCCATGTGTTCCCAGAGACGCGGTGAATCATGCAGAAACCAAATCCAGCGCTGGCAAGCGTGAGTCCCCTCCGCCCGGACGGTGAGGTTGCCGGACGACGTGCACAAGGGCCCTCTGAGCACATGCAGTCTGTTGAGCTCCCCCCGACTCCACTGCACTCGGGAAACTGAGGCCCAGACAGAGTGGGACGGAGAGCCTCTCCTCCACCCGAGCCCCCAGAGCTCCTCTGCTCCCACTACACTACCCCTGCACCCCCAGGAAGCAGCTCTCCTGGGGTATCGGGCTCCTCCTGCGGGACAGAGGGAGGGGTACCCCATCGCTGCCCCCGGCCCCCAGCTGGCCAGGGAGCAGGCCCCGTGCTTCCCTCTGGACCACAAACTCCTTGAGGGCAGAGCCGAGCCCAGCTCTCCTCACCCCTCCCTCCCTCTCTGTCTCCTAGTTTGGGGCCAAGGGAGCTGTCATCTGTCCCCTGGGGGTGGCAGATGGCTGCTTAGCTTAGAAAGGAAAACAGCACAATTTAGAATTAGTCCCGGGTGAAAGGTCACAGCAACATCTGCCTCCAGATGCTTTCTGGAGTCGCATTTCTATGGAGCGCCGGCGGGGAGGGCAGAGGCAGTAGGAGTGAGTGGGTGGAAATACTGAGGTGGGAACAAAGCCGGCCGGGGCTGGGGACAGCAGGCCCAGCAGCCATTTGGCGGTCTTCCGCGGTCCTCTGTCTGCCAGAAGCCTGGCCTGTCTCGGCCCGTCCGCGGCCTTCCTGGAGCCCCCGGCCCACCTGTCTCTCACTTGCCACGGCCAGCGTGGGTCGGCCTGGCAGGCGGGCAGCACAGAGGACGGGAGAAAGGGCAGGTGGGGGGACAGATGCTGGGTGGCCTCCAGGAGGGAGCCATTGTCCCTGTCCGGTCTGCAGGGGGCTCCCCCCACCTGCCCTGGGCTCCCCACTCTGCCTGGATGGGAGGATATGCGGGCCCGCAGGAGGTTTCATTCAGGCCACTTGAGGCCCCGGCCTGGGCCTGCTCGCGGCTGGCCGCTGTCAGGTGCTGGTCCCTTGGCCAGGCCAGGGCCCCTCCCCACCAGGCACTTACAGCAGCCCTCCAGGACAGGCACAGAGGTCAGACGGCCTCCTGGTCCCTCCAGCCCCCTCTGGGAAGCCTGGGGGCTGCGGGCAGAGGGGCCCACAGGTGTCCATCCCCCGGCAGCTCCCGTGCTGTGGCCGGGTGGGGAGAGAGGTGTACACAGGGGCGGAGAGGAGAGACGGCAGGGCCGGGGGCTGGAGGGGGGACAGGCACAGTGAGGAAAGGGTGGCCTCCAGGACTGGCCCAAAGCTAACCCAAGCACCTGCTATCCCAGACCCTGTGTCTGGCTCAGGGCTTCCCCTTGGCTTGGGCTCCTGGCTGAGCCCCGGTTGTAGGTCATACCCCACATGGCTCCACAAAGCATCTGCCTCTACTGCCCGGTCTGCAGGGACCCCCCCTTCCCTCGTGGGCCGTCCTGGAGCTGGGGTGCTGGTGGCGGATGGCGGCCACGTCCAGGCCCAGCCCAGAAGCCAGCCAGGCTGGACAGCCTTCACGGTGGTGTCTGCCCGGCCTGGGCAGGACTAGGGAAGACAATGGGCCTTCTCAGTTGCCGCTTCCCCCCACAGAGGAGCCTCCCTGGCCCCTGCCCCGCCCGCCCTGGTTGGCGGCCCGCCGCACCCGGCTGGGAGCAGCTGCCGCCCGGCGTCCCCGGCCACAGGCGCACCTGCTCCCCGGCCAGCCTTTGTCCACGCTACCGACGCCTGATGTCTTAGCGTACTTTCCCCCGCTGGCCTCATCTGTGAGGATGTCACCCATCCCAGTGGGTTGTCCCACGGTCTTGCCACCAGACTCCCCCTCCTGAGCTGGAGCAGGGGGGCTGTTCACAGGGGCGCTGTCCCACTGCTGGAGGGTTTAGGGGTGAGCCTTCCGGTCCCCCAGCATCCCAACAAGTTAGGAATCCGTCTAGTGGCGGGGGGACCCAGGGACACCCCCTTGGGGACCCTGAAGGCTTCCCTCCCCTCAAACCAGCAGGGATCCGAGAGAGAGAGGGCGGTGTGGACAAGGTAGGCTCCCACCCTGCTCTGATGGCCCAGCACCCACGACCCGCCCGCCCCATCAGTGGCTGGGAGAGAAAAAAGAGCCTTTTCTCCCAGCGGGAGCAGTGGCCAACTCCTGCCTGACAATGGAGGGCATTGATAGGTTGGGGGAGGTGCTGCCTGTGCCCCCGCACCCATCTCCCGTTGCTCCTCTCCGGGCTCCCAGTACCCCTCAGGCCAGGAGCAGACGGTCAGTAACTCCCCACAGTCCTGGAGCGTGGTGCTGTGGGGGTCCCCGCGCCAGAGCCGCCAGCCCCACAGCCTGCTTCCCCAGCAGGCTGGGCAGGAGCCTGGCTCCGTCCTGAGTTACTTCCCCGCCCCCCACAAAGGGCGACTGGTTTTCCTGAGGCCAGCTGGCTTGGGACTGTTGGCTTCTGACAACAGACGGTGGGCCAGGGTGGCCATTTTGTGTCGTCCTTGTCGCCTTTCCCAAGTGGCCGCCACAGATTAAAAACCTGCAGGGAGACAGACGCAGCCCAGGCCTTGGGGACAGATACGGGACAGCTCATTGCTGAGAGATGCAGAGACCCTGAGACCCCGGCTCCCCAAACTGCCACCCTGCCCATGTGGCTCTGGCTCTAGCCCCTGGGGCGGGCCGGGAGGAGGCAGTGAGGACCAGCAGGCTGCCACCTGCTGAGGATGGGGTCCCCATGGGACGCCGTGGCCGTCGCTTCAGTGCCAGGGCTGGGGGCAGCCCCTTCTTGGCGGGGCTCTGGCAGATGGGGTGTTTCCATGCTCAGGAGAGCCCCCTCTTCATCCGGGGGCATGAGCTTCCTCTCCCATCCCCGCCTCTGCCAGGGGGCAGAGGGCCTGCAACCCGGTGCCCGGAGCTGTGGGTGTGGCATCCCACCGGCCTTCCCAGGCCACCATGGGCCAGAGGTGGCCAGGGCCCTGTTAGGCCTCGCAGCCTGCGCCCCTGGAAAGAACGACGCCTGGCTGGTCCCAGGGCCTTCACGGCACTTCCCCTCGAGTGTAAGGCCACAGGGTGACCTCAATGGCCCATGTGAGGCCCAGGCTCCAGAAACTGGGCCAACAGGTGTCCAGGGGGGGCTCTGGGATGGGGGTGGTCTGTGCAGAGCCGCACCCCTGCAAAGAACCTGTGAGACGCCCCCTTCCCAGTTTGTCTGCTCCCGATGGAGCCTGAGCAGCAGGTTCTGGGGCCGGGCACGGAGCTGGCCGATGTGGTGGCCTTCACCCCCTGCTCCCCAGCCCCGGGCTGGCTCACCAAGAGCTCGGGAAGGATGCACTTCTGGGCACCTTGATTTCTCTTGCCATGAAATGGGTGTATTTGCTTGCGGCTGATGTCACCTGGACATTGTGAAGACTTGATCCCAAAGTGGGAAACCGTGTCTGGGCGCTGGGCGTGGGGGACCAGGGGGTGGGGTTGGGGCACCAACTGTGTCCCAGCAGTGTTCCTGTCAGCTAAGAGCCCCCCACAGAGGGAACTCCACCTCGGACAGGAAACGGGGAGCAGTTTCCCGCGCCTCGGGCCTCTGTGTGCTCGCGATCACATCCATGGCCGTATTGAAGCAGAAAAGCCATGAACCCTTTTATTACCCAAATAAGGCTTGCTGGTTGCAGGACAGCTAGCAGGGAGAAGCAGCCAAGCCCCCAGCAGGGGAGCTGCAGAGCGCTCCTTCCTGGGGCACGGCTGGGGCCGGCCACGTGGCCCCTTCTGCCAGCTTGCCCAGCCGCTTACACAGATGCCCGCGCGGGTTTTGAAGCCCAGGCTGTGCCCACTGTGCGTTCTGCTCTCCCACCCGTTGCCCCAGTTAACATGATCGTCTTTTTTTTCTTTTTAAAGATTTTATTTATTTATTTATTTGACAGAGAGAGAGTGAGATCACAAGTAGGCAGAGAGGCGGGCAGAGAGAGGGGAGAAGCAAGCTCCCTGCTAAGCAGAGAGCCCGATGCGGGGCTCGATCCCAGGACCCCGAGATCATGACCTGAGCCGAAGGCAAAGGCTTAACCCACTGAGCCACCCAGGTGCCCCCATGATCGTCTTTTTTATTGAGGTGGGATTCACTGAATGTGAAGTTAACCACTTTAAAGCATCTAGTTCGGAGGCGGTTGGCACGTCCGTGGTCTTGTGCAACCACCTCCCATGTCTGGTCCCAGAACCTTCCGCGGCCCCGGAGGAGCCCCCAGTCCGCGCCCGGCCACACGAGCTGCGGGCCCTGCCGACGCCAGGGTGGGGAGCGGGGGCCAGGCCGGGGCGGGGAGCGGGGGCACCGGCATGAGTAACCACTCTGGCGTGTCCCCCACAGCTGCAGCGGGGCCTTTGCGGGCCAGCGGTGCCAGGCGCCCAACCCCTGCCTCAGCGCCCCCTGCAAGAACGCTGGGACGTGCCACGCTGTGGACCGTGGTGGTCTGGTGGACTACGCCTGCACCTGCCTCCTGGGCTTCTCCGGGCCCCTCTGCCTGACGCCCCGAGACAACGCCTGCCTGTCCACCCCCTGCCGCAATGGGGGCACCTGTGACCTGCTCACGCTCGCCGAGTACAAGTGCCGCTGTCCCCCGGGCTGGTCAGGTGAGAGCCGGTGGCGGCCCTGAGGACCCCCGGCCCTGGCCCTGCCCTGGCTGCCCACATGCCAGGATGCGCAGGGCCGAGGCCGAGCCCATGAGTGTGGCAGGGAGAGGCTCTAGGGCTCTTTTCAGGCCACTGGGGTTGATGACCCCTACCCTAGAGTCTGCGTGCCCCTTTCCAGCCCTGAAACTGTCTGGTCTTGGCTGCTCTGGGCCCCGCTTCTCCCCGCCCCCACGAGGACGGGGCTTCTCCATCTGGTCTTGCGCTCAGGGCCAGACCAGCGTTCGGTGAGGAGCTCTGCCGCCTCAGCAGGCCCTGGAGGGGACACCAGCTCAGGTCTCAAGGTTGCCTCCCCCCGCCAGCCATGCGTCCCGGGCACCTCAGTCCCTATCCACAGGGGGATGGCCACATCCTGCTGTTGGGTCCTGGGGACTAAAGAGCCACTGCTTTAGGTCAGTGCAGGGTGGGCTCCTCCGTGGTGCCCGGAAGCCACCCCCGGGACCTGGAGGAGGCTCTGGGCACAGCCAGCCGGAAGCCCGTGTGACCCGCTCGCTGTCCCTCGCCCACCAGGGAAGACGTGCCAGCAGGCCGACCCATGCGCCTCCAACCCCTGTGCCAACGGCGGCCAGTGCCTGCCCTTCGAGTCCTCGTACATCTGTGGCTGCCCGCCCGGCTTCCACGGCCCCACCTGCCGGCAGGACGTGAACGAGTGCAGCCAGAACCCCAGGCTCTGCCAGAACGGGGGCACCTGCCACAACGAGGTCGGCTCCTACCGCTGCACCTGCCGCGCCACCCACACCGGCCCCCACTGCGAGCTCCCCTATGTGCCCTGCAGCCCCTCCCCCTGCCAGAATGGGGGCACCTGCCGCCCCACGGGGGACACCACCCACGAGTGCGCCTGCCTGCCAGGTACCGTCCCGCCAGCCCATACCCCAGGGGTGCGGGAATGGGGTGTGCAGTGTTGGGGCAGGGGAGGGTCTGGAAGGGTTACCAGTCAGGAGGCGGACTGCATGGGGTCCAGGTGTCACCGCAGTCCCTGGTGATCACTCTGCCCCCTGGGGGGGGTCTGCTGTGACCCCCAACACGTGTTCCCCTGCCCCCTTTGGTAGGGACCCAGGGTCCCTGCAGCCCCCGGGACAGGCTCATCGGTGAGATGCAGCCCTGGGTGATCGAGCTGGATGGGGGTTCCCTCGCCCCCCGGGCACCCCTGCACTCATGGCCCCTGGCTCTTTGCCCTGCTCTGGAACCCCCGGGTTGGGCACAAGCCCCCTCTTCTTGAATACCCTGGAAACCATGTGCCAATGGTGAAGCTCACCACAGCCTGCCTCCCGTTTCACTGGGACATGTCCTGCCTCCCTGGTGGCTTGTCTCCTGTAGGTATGGGGGACCGTGAGGGGCGGCCACCCGTGGCTGGCCCCCGGTAGCTCCACTGGCCCCGCTGCACGGGCTGGTCTTTGCACCATAGTTTCTGAGTCAGTTTTGCTGCGCCGACCAAAACCAGTACTGACGGGAAGCTTGCAGACCTCGCGGCTGGGGGACTGCGCGGCTGGCACTCACCCGGGCCTGGGGCAGGGGAGGAGCAGGAGCCGAGAAGGTGGGGTCGCGGGGTTTGGCTGCTGGGTGTCCAGGGCCTGGCTGACCTGGGCTGACCGGGAGGGCTGCCCCAGTTGCCACACGCCGCAGCCCCAGCGAAGGGGAAGTGTCCCGCGTGCCTGCTGGCCGCAGAGCCCTGGGCCTTGTCACCGCATCAGCCGCCTTTGCGTGCAGACGCGTGCACTTCCTGGGTAGCACTGGGTGTCCCCTCCTACCTGACCGCCCCAGTGCTGCCGGCTGTTTGGATCGCCCAGGTGGGCTGAGAACTAAGCCCACTTGCCAGACCCACCCCTGGGTTCTGGGTTCGGTTGCCTTTTTGCTGGCCTGGTGAGCTCGGGCCTGGGACCTCCCATCCAGCCACGTGGCTCACAAGGAGCCTGCCTTCCCGGGGCCACGGTGAGGGCTGGAGGACCCACCAGAGGATATCCCGTGCCCGGAGCTTGTCCAAGGGGTGGGGGAAGCCATGGTCAAGGCCCGCTCCAGCACACATGGGAACCACAGCCCAGGCTCTGGGCTCCCACTTGGAGGCAGCATCCTCCGGAATGCTACCCACTTAGCACCTTGGCTCTTTCCAGCCTCCTGCTTTGGCCCCCACAGCACTGGTTGGGTAGAGGGGCCCTGAGGGAGGAGACGGCTGCTCCAATGGCAAGAGAAGGGTTCAAAGGCACTCCGGGAGGGGCATTAATTAGTAAGCGGCTGTAGGTTTGGGCTGTTGCCAGCGCACCTTTCTTGGTTGATGATTGAGCGAGTGGGGGTTGAGCGGGTTAATAGCTGACCGGCGGGGAGGCCGTGAGGCAGAGGTTGGCCCCAGCTGGGGGAACCACACCTCTGTTCCTGGGAAGCTGAGGGCCACGTGTGGGTCCCCTGCCCAGAATCCTCCCCAGCCCCAGGGCAGTTCCCTAAGATGGGGCATATGCTGCACCCCCATGGGGCGCCCTGGGGACCCCCACATGGTGCCTGGCCTGGAGGCAGCCACAGGGAGCTCTACTATACGAGGCTGTTTCCAAGTGAGCCTCCAGGGTCCTCGGTGCAGTACTGACCTGCAGGTCCTGCATTCCCCAGCCCCTGTCTGTTCAGCAGGCCCTGGGCCAAGTGATCGTTCAGAGAGGAGCGTGTCAGCCATGGGTGCTGGAACGTGGGGCCTGGTCCCACGGAGAACAGGGGACAAGGCCTGGACCCCAAAGGCCCCAAGGCAGCGGGCGCCCCAGGGCAGGCCACAGAGGGGCAGCACCCCACCCATGGGCGCGGTGGGTGCAGCCAGAAGGACTCTGGAGCCGCGGCTGGGCCTGACCAGGCCCCCGGCTCCTTCCGCCACAGGCTTCAGTGGCCGGAACTGTGAGTGGAACGTGGACGACTGTCCCGGGAACAAGTGCAAGAACGGAGGGGTCTGCGTGGACGGCGTGAACACCTACAACTGCCGCTGCCCGCCGGAGTGGACAGGTGCGGCCGCCCAGTCTGGCGTGCAGGGACAGCGTGGCCCAGGGCAGCCCTGGCCCGCCACCGGCGTCTGAGGTCCCTGCCCCTGTGGCCGCAGCCACGCGACCTCAGCTGCCCGGCGTGGGCCGTCCGCAGCCTGGGCCCGGGCAGCCCCATGCCGCAGCCGGGCCCCCTGGGTCTGGGCCACATCTGGGGCTCACATCCAGCGGGTGGCGCACAAGCGTGGCCGCCGAGCCCCGTGCCCACGGCAGGGCAGTGGCTCGGGCTGCCGGTGGGCGGAAGGCTTTGCGGCGAGGCGGACCCGTGCCCCGCGGCCCGGCGGCGTTGGCCCGGCCCGACGGTCTCGGCCCCGCAGGTCAGTACTGCACCGAGGACGTGGACGAGTGCCGGCTGGCGCCGAACGCCTGCCAGAACGGCGGGACGTGCCACAACAGCCACGGGGGCTACGCCTGCGTGTGCGTCAACGGCTGGACGGGCGAGGACTGCGGCGAGAACATCGACGACTGCGCCAGCGCCGCCTGCTTCCACGGCGCCACCTGCCACGACCGCGTGGCCTCTTTCTACTGCGAGTGTCCCCATGGCCGCACGGGTGAGCGCCGGGCCGGAGGGATGGGGGCGGCAGCGGGGGGGGCAGCACGGGCTCCGTGGCTCCCCCGGCCCCGCCCGGCGGGCGCACCGCCGCTGGGACACGCAGAGGGCGGCTCCCGGAGCCCCCAGAGACGGCGCGAGAGGGGCCCTTCCGGAGGGAAGAGGGCTGGGGTGCGCGGGGCAGGCCTGGCGCTGGGCCCCCCGGCGTGACCCGGGTGTGGTGAGCCTGACGGGGCCACTCGGTAGCGGGGCCGTGGGAGGCCGGTCACCCCCAGGCTGACCGCTGCTGCCCCGCCAGGCCTGCTCTGCCACTTGAACGATGCCTGCATCAGCAACCCTTGCAACGAGGGCTCCAACTGCGACACCAACCCTGTGAACGGCAAGGCCATCTGCACCTGCCCCTCGGGCTACACGGGGCCGGCCTGCAGCCAGGACGTGGACGAGTGCTCGCTGGGTGCGTCAGGGCGAGGGATGTGGCGGGGGGCACGGCCAAGGGGGCTGCTGGACCAGTGTTTCCAATCTGATGGGGGAGCCATCGCTTGGAGGATTGCCAGTCTGATGGGGGAGGCGGGCCTGTCCCCGCACGGTCCAGAGGCCGGGGTGCCCGAAGCAGGCTCTCACCGGGGCTGCACGCCCCCTGCCCCCCGCCAGGCGCCAACCCCTGTGAGCACGCGGGCAAGTGCATCAACACGCTGGGCTCCTTCGAGTGCCAGTGTCTGCAGGGCTACACCGGCCCCCGCTGCGAGATCGACGTCAACGAGTGCATCTCAAACCCATGTCAGAATGACGCTACCTGCCTGGACCAGATCGGGGAGTTCCAGTGCATCTGCATGCCTGGTACGAGGGGCCAGCCTCCGGGCTGGCGGGGTGGGCGCTGGGGTGCCGGGCTGTGGGCTCTGTGGGCAGCGGGAGCTGGGTGCCGCATCCTCTGGGCCCAGGCTGTTCATGGGCCCCTGAACCCCCTCACTGTCTCGCACCGCAGGCTACGAGGGCGTGCACTGTGAGATCAACACAGACGAGTGTGCCAGCAGCCCCTGTCTCCAGAGCGCCCGCTGCCTGGACAAAATCAACGAGTTTCTGTGCGAGTGCCCCACGGGTGAGGCCCGTCCTGCGGGACCGCCGCCGAGCCCCACACTCTCTGGGGGGAAGGGGGCGATGGTTCTTGGGCCTCATCCTGTAGGAGCATCTCCCTACTGCCCTGAGGAGGTGCCGCACAGCTGCCCCCGGGGCTAGGGGACAAGGACTTCATCTTAGGAATGACGAGGCCAGGCTGGGCAGGGGCTGCTGGCCCCCCACCTTGCTGGGGGCATGAGAGGAGCCCAGGACCCAGAAATCTTGCTTGCTGCCGGGGTTTCCTGGGGACAAGAGCACCCCGGGAGAGCAGTGCACTCCCTGGGCCTCTGAGGGGTGTGGGTGGGGAAGAGGGGCCGGCCTGGCTCTCGGAGGGCTCGCAGCTGGGAGGGAGCCGGCCTGGCCTGCAGTGGGCATGACCCGTCATGGACAGCGGACGTAGCCCGCAGTGGACGTGACCGTCAGGCGGGAGGGGTCTGTAAACCTCGGGGTGCGGGGCCCCAGCAGGCGTTAGCAGGTCAGAGCCTGGGCCTGCAGGGTATAAATGGGCCATCCCAAACCCTGGAGGCCTCCTTCACAGCCCAACACGGCTGAGGACACAGCACCTGAGCTCAGCCGGAAAAGGGCCCTCTTGGAGGGGCAGGAGCTGAAAGGGGCAAGAAGAGAGACTGGGAGGTGTCCCGGGCCTGGGCTTGGCTGCAGCAGGCTCTGGGGAGCCCATCGCAGGAGCTCCCTGCTCCGGTCCAGCTGGGGCTCAGCTGGGGCCCCCAGCCCCACTGCCTGTGACAGCAGCCCCTCCCCCGGCTGCAGGCTTCACCGGACACCTGTGTCAGTATGACGTGGACGAGTGTGCAAGCACGCCCTGCGAGAACGGCGCCAAGTGCCTGGACGGGCCCAGCACCTACACCTGCGTGTGCACGGAAGGTGGGGCTGTGGGGGGGTGCGGGGACGGGGGCGAGGGGAGGGTGTCCCGTGGGGAAAGGCATAGGAGGGCCAGACCCAGCCGGCGGCTTTCCGGGAGCAGCCGCCCTGACGCCCCAGGCCCTGCCCTGCAGGCTACACAGGGCCGCACTGTGAGGTGGACATTGACGAGTGTGACCCCGACCCATGCCACTATGGGGTGTGCAAGGACGGGGTGGCCACCTTCACCTGCCTGTGCCGGCCGGGCTACACGGGCCACCACTGTGAGAGCAACATCAACGAGTGCCACAGCCAGCCCTGCCGCCACGGCGGCACCTGCCAGGACCGCGACAACGCCTACTTCTGTGCCTGCCTCAAGGGGACCACAGGTGCCTGGCCAGGGCGTGGGGGGCAGGGGGCGCAGGGGCGGGGGCGGGCATCGGGGCTGACCGCTGCTCCGCCCGCCGCCAGGACCCAACTGTGAGACAAACCTGGACGACTGTGCCAGCAGCCCCTGCGACTCGGGCACGTGCCTGGACAAGATCGATGGCTACGAGTGCGCGTGTGAGCCCGGCTACACAGGTGAGTGGCCCGGGGCCCCAGGCGGGCCAGGTCGGGGGCCACTGAGGGCAGGGTGCTGCAGGCCACCTCCCAGGCCCAGCTCCCGGGCTGCCCGCCGCGGCTGTGTGGCGGAGAGTGCGGGAGGCCCGGGGCTCTGAGTAGCGCCGGGACGGGCACCCTCGGGCCTCTGGTCCCTGGTCAGAGCCCGGCGCCTGCGCACATCCTGCACCTGCCACAGCCCCAGCAGCGTGGCTGGGCAGGTGGGATGACGCGGGCCCTGTCCCCAGGGACCCTGCCTTCACGCCGAAGCCCCTGTGGACCCAGGGAGGGGGTTGCATGGCGTCCCCAGGTCAGCAGAGGGGTACTGAGGCGCCCCTTGCCGGGGGAGCTCGGGGCCCCCGGCGCGTGCGTGTCTGAGCCCCGCCTGCCCACAGGGAGCATGTGCAACGTGAACATTGACGACTGCGCGAGTGGCCCGTGCCACCACGGGGGCACCTGTGAGGACGGCGTCAATAGCTTCACGTGCCGCTGCGCCGAGGGCTACCACGGCCCCACCTGCCTGTCCGAGGTCAACGAATGCAGCAGCAGCCCCTGCGGCCACGGGGCCTGCCGTGACAGCCTCAACGGGTAGGCGCGGGGTGGGGGCGCTGCCGGGGGCAGAGCCCCACACGGACCGGCTCGGGGTGCAGGTCCGAGGTGACCCGGGGCACGTGTGACGTGCTCACGCTCCTCGTCCTGGCTGCTGGCGGCTCCTGAACCGCACTGAGCTCAACGTTCGTGAGGTGGCTGAGGTCACCCAAAGACGGGGGCCTGGTGGGCGAGCCGCATGACCTCCCAGCAACGGGCAGGGGCCGGAGGGTTGAGTGAAGCCCCGAGGCCAGAGATGGAAGCTGGTGCGCCCGAGCCACCAGGGGTTGGGAGAGCTGCCGGGAGGGTGGCGCCCAGACCGCGGGAGGCCTGGTGCCCCCACTGGGTTGCTTCTGAGGCTCACCCTGTCCGGCCACTCCCCCAGCAAGTACACTCTTCCTGCGAGTTCTGTGAGCCGTCCTGGTGCACTCTTAGCCTCGCGGACCGGGTCTTGGGACACCCAGTTGGTGGGTGACTGCCTGGCTCATGGGACGGGCGTCTGATGCGGGTGCCGTGTGTGCGCCCGAGCCCGTCTCCTGCGGCGTATCGTGGGACACCGGCGTCCTGAGAGCTGGGGAGCCGGTTGGTGCGGGAGAACCTCGCTCACGGGGCGTCAGCAGGGCGAGGGCACGGGGCGACGGGGGCTCACTTGGTCTCTGACACCCGCTGCCCGCCCTGCACTGCCCTGTGGGGGTGGGGCTGTGGACGTGGGCGGGGAGCCCTTGCTCTGTGTTCAAGGCCATGTGCTGGCTGAGTGGCAGGGGGCCCGATCATGTTCCTGGATGAGGTGCTGTCCCAGAGGTGGTGGAAACCCTGTGTCGGGCCTGGGGTGCTGTTACTCCCACTTTAAGGGGTTCTGACAGTCAGAGTGGACCATGGACCAGCCCCTCTGCCATCAGACTGTAGGATGGTGTTAGAGCTGGGAGCGTGGGCGTGCGCGAACTGCCCCACGGTCCCCACTACAGGTACAAGTGTGACTGTGACCCTGGGTGGAGTGGGGCCAACTGTGACGTGAACGACAACGAGTGTGAGTCCAACCCCTGTGCCAACGGTGGCGCCTGCAGGGACCTGACGAGCGGCTACGTGTGCACCTGCCGCGAGGGCTTCAGTGGTGAGTGAGCGGGCCCGGGTGGGGGACTCTGGGCTGACCCGCGGTCCTGCCACGGGCACCGGCTGCCACCGGGGTGGGGGCCGCGTGGGGCTCTGTTTCCACGGCCCCACGGTGATGGGCGCACCGACCGTCGGCACTCTCTCTCCAGGCCCCAACTGCCAAACCAACATCAACGAGTGTGCTTCCAACCCGTGCTTGAACCGGGGCTCGTGCATCGACGACGTGGCTGGCTACAAGTGCAGCTGCCCGCTGCCCTACACAGGTGCGGGCCGGGCGGGCGGGGCCCGGCCGCGGGGGCAGGGGCATGGCGCCGCAGCGGCTGGCCTGCGGCCTGCCTGCACACCGCTGGGCCCCACCTTGAGGCTCAGGCCTGGCCACACTTGGGCCTCCCCCTACGGGGGTCCTTGCCAGATTCACTGCAGACATACGGAAAGCTGGGGACGTGTCGTCATAGGAGTCTGTCCCAGACTGTTGGTTCGGCCGGCCGGCCAGCCCACCCCGGAGCTGGGGTCTTCCACAGCAGAGCTAGAATCAGGGCCTGGGCTGTTGGCCTCCACGACCCGGTGTCCACACTGCATGGGCCCCTGGGGCCAGACTGCACCCCCCTCCACCTCGCTGGCCAGGCTTGAGGGATCCCTTTGACGGCCGGGCCTTCTTTGTGCTGGGGAACAAGGAGCCCTCTGTGAGGACTCCACAGAGGCGGGAGGCGTTTCCCTGAGTGTCCTGGCGTCCACCGTTGGCCCGGCCAACAGGATCGCAGGAAACGGTCCCCTCTGTGGAAGAGATTTACAGAATACTGCAGAACAAAAGTCCAAAACCAGTCCTGCCACTGGGTTCCCCTGGAAGTGGGCAGGGGCGCAGCCGCCGAGCCTGGAGGTCTGGAGGCGATCCTGTCGGGCCAGGCAGGTGGGGTGGGGGCCTGGGCCCGTGCTGGCGGCCCCATGACATTGGGTAGCTGATGGCCAGCATGGTATTTTCTTTGATCGAGGCTGGAGACCTGGATTTTCTCTCCTGCCTCGATGAGGAAGCTCCCGGCTGGTAGCCGCCCAGGGGCCCCATTGCTGGGGACACACGGGTCCCTTTCGGACACAGTATCAGGCTGGCGGGCCTGGTGGGGGGAGCTGGCCTGTGCTGACCCGCTTCCCGTCTGCCCACTTCCTGCTTCCCTCTGCACAATTGTCGGAAACTCTGGCGAATTTCCTGCCTGCCTAGGTCACCGTGGAAACAGATAGAAAGAAAAGCTCTGGAAAATCACCCAGCGGGCCAGGGAGATAATGGGCCATGGGGAAGATAGTGCTTCCTTTCTTCCCCGGGAGTCGACCCCCACGGCAGTAAACAGGAAGGCTGTCTGCAGGGCTCTCATGGAGGAAAGTCACCCCAGTGTGACACTCCTAGCGAGACTCCCTTCCCTGTGCCGCGGTCCTGTGTCACTGGGGCTCCTCCCCTGCTGTCCCCTCCTCCCCTGGTCCTCCAGGGCCAGGCTCTGGCTGCCCATGGCACAGAGCCCTTGGGAGGTGCTCCCAGGCCTCCCGGGGACCAGGAGAGGGGGTGAGGCTGCAAACAGGCTGGGCTCCTGTGACGTGGTGGGGAGCCGCCGGTCTGCTCCCAAGGGGTTGGCGCCCAGGCTATATACTGCAGAGACATTTTGGAGCTGGGCGTCCCTCTGACTTGTCTTCAGAGCCCTGTTTGGGTCCTGACCCAGCCAGGAGCTTGCCGGGGGTCCCAGTGCAGCACCATTCACCCGCCATGGGGCCAGTCATTGGGAGATGCCGTGGGGCATGGACCCACCGGGCCAGGCTCCCTGGGTCTCAGCCCTTGTCACCCTTCCCCTTAGGAGCTACATGTGAGGTGGTGTTGGCCCCGTGCACTCCTGGCCCCTGCAGAAATGGGGGCGTGTGCAAGGAGTCTGAGGACTACGAGAGCTTCTCCTGCATCTGCCCCATGGGCTGGCAAGGTGAGGCCTCCTGCCCTGCAGCCCTGCCTGGGTGTGGCCCCCTGGGGCAGGAGGCCTGGGGCTGAGCCAGCAGGGAGCAGGGGCTCAAGAAGCGGGCGCGGGCCTGATGGGGCCCCACCACCCCGAATTCTGTCATCGGCTGTTCCCAAGGTTGGGGGCTCGCAAGTCAGAGCACCCTTCCTTCTTGGGATGTCCCCAGGACTGTCCTGGGGCACGGGAGGCCCCACTGCCGGGAGGGGGGGGAGAGAGGCCTGGAGGCGGGGGGCTGAACCTGCACCCCCCACGCCCCCAGGACAGACGTGCGAGGTCGACGTTAACGAGTGTGTGAAGAGCCCGTGCCGGAACGGTGCCTCCTGCCAGAACACCGACGGCGGCTACCAGTGCCAGTGCCGCGCGGGCTTCACAGGGCGCACCTGCGAGACGGACGTGGACGACTGCCGGCCGAGTGAGTGGCCCGGCCGGCCTGGCCCCCCCGAGACGCTCTTGGATCTGCAGCTTCTCGAGTGGCCATGGGGCAGGGAGCGGGCTAGGGTCCGCTGGGAGGACGGGTGTGGCCGCACCTGGGGGCACGCCCGGGGGACGCCGCAGGAAGGGCCAGGGGTAGCCTCGTGTGGGCCGAGGAGGGTGGTCCTGGGTGGCCCCAGAAGCCTCCAGAGCCGGACTGCCGGCGCCCCGCGGTGGGTTCTGGGAGCTCCTCCCGCAGCGCTGTGCCTGGCCCCACCGGGCGGGCCCTCACCGGTCCTTGTGACCCACCGAGGAGCAGGGCTCTCAGCCAACCCGAGAAACCAAGCGAGTTGTCCGGAGCCGCCAAGCAGGCAGGGGGGTCGAGAGCCTGACTCCGTCGGCCTTCGGGCCTGCACGTTCTGTGCCCGCCCCACAGCCTGGGGCTGGGGAGCGTGTGGGGGAGCGTCGGCCACCCTCAGGCCCGCCGCTGTCCCCTCCCAGACCCGTGCCACAATGGCGGCTCCTGCACCGACGGCGTCAACGCAGCTTTCTGCAGTTGCCTGCCCGGCTTCCAGGGGCCCTTCTGCGAGGAGGACATCGACGAGTGCGCCAGCAACCCGTGCCGCCACGGGGCCACCTGCACAGACTGCGTGGACGGCTACACCTGTGCCTGCCCCGCGGGCTTCGGCGGCGTCCGCTGCGAGAACAACACGCCCGACTGCACAGAGAGGCGAGTGCCCCAGGGCGAGCCGGACCGCGGGCGGGCGGAGGCGGCCGGGAGGCGCGCCGGGGGCCGGGGGCAGCGCCCCGTGCACTCAGCAGGTGTCCCCTGGGCCAGCCCTCACTGCCCGTCCAGTCACACAGGGTCCCCCGGATTCTCAAAGGGCCAGCGGGAGAACCAGGAGGCCCGGCAGTTTCTCCGGAAGAGCTAACGCGCCCTCCTCTGTCCCACGGCACCAATGCTGACCCACCTTGTTTCCTCCTTTACCTGGGCTGCCAGGGAACTCCACACTCAGTGATCTCGTCCTTTTTTCCCACCGTGGCCCTCTCTTGTGGTGGCCACACGGGTCCTGGTTTTTTCTGCACGTTTCCATTCGGCTGCACATTCCTGTGTTATGAAGCTCTCAGCTCGGCTTGTAAGGAAGGCAGCGGAAGTGGGTGGCAGGAGGGCCTGAGGTCCCTGGCTCTGAGGTCAGCCATGCGATGTCCCCCCTGCTCTGGCTGTCGGGCCCCCCGCCGCCACTGAGTCCAGGGAGCAGCTGCCCAGCGGGTTCCCACAGGCGCGCTCACCCTTCCCCGCTGCTGCTTGCTCACCTCCAGCTCCTGCTTCAATGGGGGCACCTGTGTGGACGGCATCAACTCCTTCACCTGCTTGTGCCCACCGGGCTTCACGGGCAGCTACTGCCAGCATGATGTCAACGAGTGCGACTCACGGCCCTGCCTTCACGGGGGCACCTGCCAGGACAGTTTCGGGACCTACAAGTGTACCTGCCCCCAGGGCTACACGGGCCTCAATTGCCAGGTGAGTGAGTGGGCTGTGGGGGGTCCCAGCAGGTGATGGCCAAGGCGGGGGCACCGGCCCCCAGCGTGTCGTCACAGCCACCCCGCGGGCCCCACTCACGTCGGCCTCCCTGCACCACTCAGGAAAGCAGGAGGGCTAGGAGGGCAGGGATGGCCATGGTCACAGGGCTCCCGGGAACCCCAGTTGCCAGCCCAGGGCCCGGCCCAAGACCGCACTGTCCCTGGAGGAAGCAATTGCGGAGCTGGGGCTTTTAGGTAAGGAGCAGAGGTTTATGGAGGGAGATCAAGAAGGGAAGAAAAACAGCTAAAAACCAGCTCTTTTATAGAAAATACACAAAAGTATTAAAGATGTTTTTTTTTAAGATTTTTATTTATTTATTTGATAGAGATCACAAGCAGGCAGAGAGGCAGGCAGAGAGAGAGGAGGAAGCAGGCTCCCTGCTGAGCAGAGAGCCCGACGCGGGGCTCGATCCCACGACCCTGGGATCATGACCTGAGCTGAAGGCAGAGGCTTTAACCCACTGAGCCACCCAGGCGCCCCTAAAGATGTATTTTTATTAGAAGATTTTTCACGTTGGATACTTGTTACAGAAAGTCCCAACAGACTAGTTTACTTCCCAAGAAGAACCTTCCTTCAAGAAAGGCCAATCAGGATTAGCCGAGGGCCCAGAGAAAGAGCGTGCCCTGCCTCCCCCCCCCCCCCCCCCCCCCCCCCCCCCCCGGCCCAGCTGGCTCCTGAGCAGAGGGAGGGGCAGCCCCCGGGCCTCAGCCTCCGCGTCTGTAGGGTGGGCTCCCAGCCCCCACACTGGGCGTGGGGTACTCTGGCAGGTGTGTGCTGGGTACCGGCAGGTGGGTGGGCCCAGGCGGGGTTGGGGGGTTAGTGAGAGTCTGGGCACCCCCTGCCGCCCCCAGAGCCTCGTGCGCTGGTGCGACTCCTCCCCCTGCAAGAACGGTGGCAAGTGCTGGCAGACCAGTGCCCTGTACCGGTGTGAGTGCCACAGCGGCTGGACCGGCCTCTACTGTGACGTGCCCAACGTGTCCTGCGAGGTGGCCGCCCAGCGGCAAGGTAACTAGCTGCGGGCGACCCGGCGCCCCCCGGGGGTCCCCCGCCTGCCGCCCCCGGCTCACGTCCCTGCCCTTCACCTCCCTGCCAGACATCAACGTCACCCACCTATGCCGAAACGGGGGGCTCTGCGTGGATGCAGGCAACACCCACTATTGCCGCTGCCAGGTGGGCTACACGGGCAGCTACTGCGAGGACCAGGTGGACGAGTGCTCGCCCAGCCCCTGCCAGAACGGGGCCACCTGCACCGACTACCCTGGTGGCTACTCCTGTGAGGTGGGCACCCTTCCTACGGGGGCGGGGGATGCTGCTGGGAGTGCCACTGCACGCCAGGCCCTAGGCTGCGAGCAAGCACGGCAGGGAAGACTAAACCAGACAGGGTCGTGGGAAGGGAGGGCTGTGACAATCAGAGAGGACTGCCTGGTGGAGGCGTCCATGGAAGAGGAAGACCACTCGGAAATATGGCGTAGAGTCGCCCGCTGTGTCCTCTTCCCCAAAGCTTTCCCTCTGGGCTCAGCCGACACCTACTGAGAGGTGATACCTGTTCCACGAGATAAGCTTTGGCCCAGGCTCTGACCCTTCTCAGAGTGCACTGGGTGGGGGTCTTCCTCTGGGTTGGCCAGGTGTGAGGAACTCAAGCCTTCACTGGTTAAGAGGGTAACCCGTGTGGCCCTGTCGGCCCTCGCAGGGTGCAGAGAGCCACAGCTCAGGCCCCCACTGAGCCACAGGCCTCTACCCCTTGTCTGTGTCCCTGCAGTGTGTGGCCGGGTACCATGGCGTGAACTGCTCCGAGGAAATCAACGAATGTCTGTCCCAGCCATGCCGGAACGGGGGCACGTGCATCGACCTCACCAACACCTACAAGTGCTCCTGTCCCCGGGGCACACAGGGTAAGGACTCGCCATACCCCAGGGCTGGGGTCCAGGGCCAAGTGGGTGCATCGGGCGCTGGCCACAAGCATGCCAGACCCAGTCCCAGCTTCCGTTCTGTGGGGCTTCTGTTCTTGTGGGGCTGAGCGGAGAAAGATCCAAGGGATGGAGCCTAGCCAGGCCACTGGCACAGGGCCGCCTGTTGGGCGGGGGCCCCTATGGCTGCGTCCTCTCTCCCGAGCATCTGTGTGGTTCCACCCTGACTTGGGACGGAGCTAGGCCAGCATGTGGCCAGCGCAGGCCCCTGACAGCGCCCGGGCTTCCGCAGGCACGCACTGTGAGGTCAACGTGGATGACTGCAGCCCCCCGCTCGACCCCGCCTCCCGGGGCCCCAAGTGCTTTAACAACGGCACCTGTGTGGACCAGGTGGGCGGCTACAGCTGCGCCTGCCCGCCCGGCTTCGTGGGCGAGCGCTGTGAGGGGGACGTGAACGAGTGCCTGTCCAACCCCTGTGACCCCCGCGGCGCCCAGAACTGCGTGCAGCGCGTCAACGACTTCCACTGCGAGTGTCGCGCCGGCCACACCGGTGGGTGCCGGGGGCGGCGGGCGAAGGCTGGGCCGCCCGCGGCCAGCGCCTCACGCCCGCTCTCCTCTTCAGGACGCCGTTGTGAGTCGGTCATCAACGGCTGCAAAGGCAGGCCCTGCCGGAACGGGGGCACCTGCGCGGTGGCCTCCAACACTGCCCGCGGGTTCATCTGCAAGTGCCCGGCGGTAGGTGCCACGTGGGGGCTGCTTGGTGCTTGGTGGCGGGAGAGTGCCCCCGTGCTGCCATTGGTCACGGAGTGCCAGAGGACAAGGGCCTGCTGGAGCTGGGCCGCGTCCTCCTGGCTCCCAGACCCCGGCTTTCTGCTGGGAGTTCATTTTCGGAGGCATCTGGGGTTCCCAGTGCCATGGTGCGGGCACTGGCCACGCCCCTTTCTCCCCGGTCCCGCCTGTAGGGGTGACAAGGGGTCGGCCCACACCGGTGCCGCCGCTGCTGGTTCCAACGAAGCCAGTGGACACGCACCCTCCAGGGCTCAGTGCCTGCAGCTCCCGGAGCGCCCCTGACAGCCCCGGCCTTCCGGCGCGTGGCGGGGTGGGGGATGCTGTGCTGTCCGGCATACGGGCTGTGGGCCCCCTGACGCGGGGCCACCACCTGTCCCCACAGGGCTTCGAGGGCGCCACGTGTGAGAACGACGCACGCGCCTGCGGGAGCCGGCGCTGCCTCAACGGCGGCACGTGCATCTCGGGCCCGCGCAGCCCCACCTGCCTGTGCCTGGGCGCCTTCACCGGCCCCGAGTGCCAGTTCCCGGCCGGCAGCCCCTGCGCGGGCGGGAACCCCTGCTACAACCAGGGCAGCTGCCAGCCCGCGGCCGAGAGCCCCTTCTACCGCTGCCTGTGCCCCGCCAAGTTCAACGGGCTCCTGTGCCACATCCTGGACTACAGCTTCGGGGGCGGCCTGGGCCTGGACATCCCGCCGCCGCAGATCGAGGAGGCGTGCACGCTGCCCGAGTGCCGCGAGGAGGCGGGCAACAAGGTGTGCAGCCTGGCCTGCAACAACCACGCGTGCGGCTGGGACGGCGGCGACTGCTCGCTCAACTTCAACGACCCCTGGCAGAACTGCTCGCAGGCCCTGCAGTGCTGGAAGTACTTCGGCAACGGCCGCTGCGATGGCCAGTGCAGCTCCGCCGGCTGCCTGTTCGACGGCTTCGACTGCCAGCGCGCTGAGGGCCAGTGCAAGTGAGGCGGGGGGCGGGCGGGGCAGGGGAGGAGGTAGGCGTGGGGCGCAGGTGGCTCGGCAGGGGCAGGCGGGGGGGGGCTGCGGAGGGGCCGCTGGCTGGGCGGGGCCGGCTGACAGCGCGCGCCCCCGCGTCCCTCTGCCCACAGCCCCTTGTACGACCAGTACTGCAAGGACCACTTCGGCGACGGGCACTGCGACCAGGGCTGCAACAGCGCCGAGTGCGAGTGGGACGGGCTGGACTGCGCGGAGCACGTGCCCGAGCGGCTGGCGGCCGGCGCGCTGGTGCTGGTGGTGCTGACGCCGCCCGCGCAGCTGCGCAACCGCTCCCTGCACTTCCTGCGGGAGCTCAGCCGCCTGCTGCACACCAACGTGGTGTTCAAGCGCGACGCCCACGGCCAGCCCATGATCTTCCCGTACTACGGCCGCGAGGAGGAGCTGCGCAAGCACCCCATCAAGCGCGCGGCCGACGGCTGGGCCGCGCCTGGTGCCCTGCTGGACCAGGTGGAGGCCGCCCTCCTGCCGGGCGGTGGGGCTGGCCGCCGGCGCAGGGAGCTGGACCCCATGGACATCCGCGGGTGAGTAGCTCCAGCCGGCTCCCCTGGGCCCTCCGAACTTGACGGCGGGACACACGGAGGGTCCAACAAGACCAGGGGCTTCCAGGGCACTTCCTGGCACCTCCCAGCAGGGGTGCAGCGCCTGGGGTCAGCTCCCAGATAAGGACTGGACTCCCGGAATCTCTGTCCTCCTGAGATGGGAGAAGGACGCTTGTGGCCCCCGGTGGGAAGGCAGAGGGCGGCAGGTCTGGCTGGGAGAGCACTTTGAGGGGTCTCAAGTGCCACAGCCCTGCTGCATGCGGTGCTGGGCTTGGTGGGCTGCAGAGAGCTCGGTCCGCCCCCAGGGCTCCTTGTGGCCCCAGGGCCACCTCACCCATCCTGGGAGTACCCCCCTCCCCCACTGCGACGATGTTGTGGGCCTGAGGGGTAAACGGGGTGACTGCGGCGACAGACCGGAGGCTGAGCCCCCTGACCTGGGTGTTCCCCCAGATCCATCGTCTACCTGGAGATCGACAACCGGCAGTGTGTCCAGTCGTCCTCGCAGTGCTTCCAGAGCGCCACGGACGTGGCCGCCTTTCTGGGCGCCCTGGCCTCGCTGGGGAGCCTCAACATCCCTTATAAGATCGAGGCTGTGCAGAGTGAGTGGCCCGCCCCAGCCCTGCTCCCGGGGGACGGTTTGCTGGCTTCTAAGGAAAGTCTGCCTGGGAGGGGGCATGTCTCCCAGTCCCCCCACCAAATGTTCGCATTCTTTGTGCCGTTTTCCGCCCACGGGTGCGTGTCATGCCATCCAGAGCTCAGGAAGCACTTTTGTGGGATTTTCTGCCTGGTGCGCCCTCCCTACCCGTAGTGAAAGCTGTCAGTGCGGCTGGCCCAGGGGACGGACACATCTGCCAGAGAGTGGGAGCCTTTCTCTCCCCCCGCTCACTGCCCTGATTTTTCTTTGTTGGGTATTATTTCAAAATCATTACAGCTTTTTAAAAAAGAGAGAGAGGGGGAAGAATCGATCGGTGTCATGTGAAGTGTTGAAGTTTGTATCTCGAAAATCCCCCTAAATCCTTTGTCTTAACAGCTCAATGCAAGTGCAGCGATTTGAAGTTGGCTAATCCTTCTCCCTTAAAGGAGAAAAAAGTAAAAGCCGTCTCCAGATAGTCGGCTGGTGCAGGAGAGAATTTAGCGATAGTTTGCAATTCTGATTAATCGCGTAGAAAATGACCTTATTTTGGGGGGCGGGACGGAGGAGAGCGGGTGAGAAGGCGCCCAGCCGCGGAGCGGGTCCGCTGCCCCCCGGCTGCCGGCCTGCCGCGGAGCCGCCGCCTGATGTCCGGGCGCCCGCAGGTGAGACCGTGGAGCCGCCCCCGCCCCCGCAGCTGCACTTCATGTACGTGGCCGTGGCCGCCTTCGTGCTGCTCTTCTTTGTGGGCTGTGGAGTGCTGTTGTCCCGTAAGCGCCGGCGGCAGCATGGACAGCTCTGGTTCCCCGAGGGCTTCAAGGTGTCGGAGGCCAGCAAGAAGAAGCGGCGGGAGCCCCTCGGCGAGGACTCTGTGGGCCTCAAGTTAGTGGGCGCACCGCGGCCTTTGGGGGCTTGGGGGAGACGGGGTGCACCCCTGCCGCCCTACAGGCCACGCCTCGCGCGGTCCATGGCCTCAGGAGAGCCCCACTCAGTCCCGCCTCCCACCCCTGCCCCTAGGCCCCTGAAGAACACCTCAGACGGCGCCCTCATAGACGACAACCAGAACGAGTGGGGCGACGAGGGCCTGGAGGCCAAGAAGTTCCGGGTGAGTCCGTCGGGCTCGGGCCCTCCCCAGGCGGCCACACCCCTGCCCCAGCCTGCACGTGACGGGGCCCTCCGCTCACCCCTTCCTCAGTTCGAGGAGCCGGTGGTTCTTCCCGACCTGGATGACCAGACAGACCACCGGCAGTGGACCCAGCAGCACCTGGACGCCGCCGACCTGCGCGTGTCGGCCATGGCCCCCACGCCACCCCAGGGCGAAGCGGACGCTGACTGCATGGACGTCAACGTTCGAGGGCCAGGTGGGTGCACAGCTGGCTGCCTGCACCGCCCCCAGAGACTCTCAGGGTCGCCCTCGTCCAGCAGCCTGCCAGGGGTCGGCATTCTGGAAGCTGAGCACCAGGGGTGTGGGGGATGGGAGGAAGCTGTGTCCCTCCCTGGAGCAGGGCGGGACCTCCCGGGAGGCTCCGCTGGTAGCCAGCTCCCGCCTGGGGGAGGCTCTGCCCACCCCGTCAACTGCTTGTCCTGGAACCTCCGTCTGAGGAGCTGGTTTCCCAGCCACACATTTCTTGCGTGGTCTCTTCTCGGCTGGCTCATCGGTGAGGGTACCACGCAGGTCAGGAAGCAGAGTCCCAGGGTCGCCTCTGCCCACCGGCCATTTGGCAGCTGGCCTTGGCTCTGACCCCCGGGAAGTTCAAGCTGATCCTGGGGGCCCCGGGTGCCACAGGCCGGGCCACACGTCCACATGCTGCCCACCACCAACTCGGGACCGTCGGCCGCCCCAGTGCCGCCGCTGACGGAGCCCTTGCCCTGCTCTCACACAGACGGCTTCACGCCCCTCATGATCGCCTCCTGCAGCGGCGGGGGCCTGGAGACGGGCAACAGCGAGGAGGAGGAAGACGCGCCGGCCGTCATCTCCGACTTCATCTACCAGGGCGCTAGCCTGCACAACCAGACGGACCGCACCGGCGAGACCGCCCTGCACCTGGCCGCCCGCTACTCGCGCTCCGACGCGGCCAAGCGCCTGCTGGAGGCCAGCGCAGATGCCAACATCCAGGACAACATGGGGCGGACCCCGCTGCACGCGGCCGTGTCTGCCGACGCACAGGGAGTCTTCCAGGTGGGCAGCTGCCGCCACGCGCGCCCTTCCACCAGCCCCTGGCCCACCCACTTGCCTCCTGGTCCGGGCTGGCGACTAGGCCACGGGGCACCAGAGCCCCAACACTGAGTGGAGCCCATAGTATCCCGGCAGCCCTGCAGCTCCGAGTCCAGCACGTGCAGGGACAGCAGGCTGGAGGGGGCCTGCCGGAGGCTGACGGGACCTGGGGGTGGAGGGTGGGGGCTTGGCTGGAGGCATGGCTCGTGGCGGTGAGAAGGGCCTCATGGCCGCCTGCTGCAGCGGCCCCAGGGCTTTACCTCGCGGGGAGCCCAGGGATGGAGTGTCCCTGCACAGACTTCCTTTGCAAAGCCACCAGCGGATTCCCTGCTACAAGTCCCCAGGCTCTGGGCGTCCTTGCCCTGAACAGACAAGGTGGGGCACAAATTGGGGGGGTCGTCACGAAGCTGTTACCGTAGTGACTTGTGGCACGTTACCCTCCTAGAGAAGGAAGGAAGTGAGGCTGTTGAGGGAGCACCGGGCAGACGAGCCCCTGGAGGCAGGCTCTGACGGTCTCGCAGGCGTGCGGACGCGTAAATCCCGTGGGCGCTCCATGGGAGTGAGGCCAGCCCTGGTGCTGCCCAGCACCCTGCCCCTTGCCCCACCAGGGAACAGTGACCCTCCTTCCCGCCTGGGACCCAGGGCTCAGCAGCATCCGAAGGACTGCTGGCGCTTCTGTGTCCTGCATGGACACGGCATAGCTCCGCAGTTCTCAGTCTGTGGTCCAGGCGTGGCTCTGCCCACTGTGGTTGGGCAGGAATTTAATCCTTCCGTGGCCTGGGGGGTTGGGGAGGGTGGCAGCCAGGCCCACGGTGAGGAAGAGACATCTCACTTGGGCATTGAGGGGATGGGTCCGTGCGGGCAGCATAGCCAGCGCCCCGGCCCCTGCGCCCCCAGCTGTGGCTGGCGCAGTTCCACTCTTCCTGTGCTCCTGCTGTCGTCCACGCTGGCTGGGCCCGTGCGGACCCCAGGAGGGGCTCTGTGGCGTTGTGGGCTGGTTCCCAGGCATTGGTTCCAAGCCAGCAGCCTCAGACCCCGGTGTGCCAAGCCTGAACCCTGCCCCGTCTAGATCCTCATCCGGAACCGAGCCACGGACCTGGACGCCCGCATGCACGACGGCACGACGCCGCTGATCCTGGCCGCCCGGCTGGCTGTGGAGGGCATGCTGGAGGACCTGATCAACTCGCACGCGGATGTCAACGCCGTGGACGACCTGGGTAAGACGGGCTGCAGCCCGGCCCACGGTGTGGGGGGGAGGCACCGCCGCCAGGGCTGCCCCAGCCTAGCCTCTGCTTCCCCGTGCAGGCAAGTCTGCCCTGCACTGGGCCGCCGCCGTGAATAATGTCGAGGCGGCCGTCGTGCTGTTGAAGAATGGGGCCAACAAAGACATGCAGAGCAACAAGGTAGGCTCGGCCGGGGCTGGGGCTGGCGGGTCCCTCCACCCAGTGCCACCCCTTTCTTCTGAGCGTGGCAGCACCGCACCCCTGGCGTGAACCCCTGGGCTCTGACTTCCAAAGCTGGGAGGGGCCCGCGAGGAGCCCTGAGCTCGGGGCCTGTGCACAGCTCGCTCTTCAACTCGCATCTGCCTGCTTCCTGACGCCTTCCAAGCACTCGCGAGCTCAGCACGTGGAACGGCCATGGCTGTCCCGCGTTCCTGAGATCGGCACCACACCTTCTGTCCTCGGTGGTCACCAGGGTGCGGAGGGTTGAAGCACGTGGTGCAGAGAGAGCCCGAGCACTGCTGGGTGTGGGGTGTAGGGCTTGGCACGGTGTGAGGCCCGCGGGTGTGGAGCTGAGTGGCCCCCTTCCTGCTGGTGGAACCACCACTGCTCAGTATGTGCCCAAGGCTCAGGAAAGTCCAGTCTGAGCTCTGGGGGCTCAGAGGGTGCAGGCAGACACCCCAACTCCCCGGCAGCTGAGCCCTGCCTGCCTCTCCCTGACCCCCCCAGGTCTCCCTCCTTCCTTCCTGGGGGGCACAGCAGCCGTTGGACCCTGGCATTCCTGTGTCCCCTGTGGGTGACATGTGATCCTCCCACTGGGGAGGCTGAGCCTCAGAAAGGCAGGGACTGCCAGAGGGCATCAGGCCGTGGCCAAAGCCCTGTGTGTGAGCCAGGGAGGCACCATCTGGCCACACAGCAGCCTCACGGGGACGGGTGGCAGACAGGGAAACCGAGGCTCTGGGAAGGAGCCAAGGCTCCCTTGGGGGCCGTCTGGGATGGGGCACCCCCACCCTGGTGCCCAAGGACACACGGTGGCGTCCTTGAGCCCCTGAAGTTGGTGCGCTGTTGTGGCCGTGCTGCGCTGGTGGCCAGGGTGAGGTCCTGGTTACAGGCTCCCACACGGTCTGTGTCCCCCGTGCTGCTGAAGTCCTGGTGACTCGGGATGCAGGGTCCCACAGACTGCCTCAGAGCGGGGCTCAGGAGATGGGCTTTAAGGCTGTTTGTAAGACCTGACCTGGGCAGCTGACTGTGGGGTTACAGGACAGGCCCCTCATGAGCGTCTCTCTGCCTTGGTCCCTCCGGTGACGGGGCGTGGGTGCGGGCAACCCCTTCACCTGCCTGCCTGTCTGTTCCAGGAAGAGACACCCCTGTTCCTGGCTGCTCGGGAGGGCAGCTACGAGACTGCCAAGGTGCTGCTGGACCACTTCGCCAACCGGGACATCACAGACCACATGGACCGTCTGCCTCGCGACATCGCACAAGAGCGCATGCACCACGACATCGTGCGGTTGCTGGATGAGTACAGCCTGGTGCGCAGCCCCCCGCTGCACGGCACCGCCCTGGGCGGCGCGCCCACCCTGTCCCCGCCACTCTGCTCCCCCAACGGCTACCTGGGCAACCTCAAGCCAGCTGTGCCAGGCAAGAAGGCCCGCAAGCCCAGCACCAAGGGCCTGGCCTGCGGCGGCAAGGAGGCCAAAGACCTCAAGGCGCGGAGGAAGAAATCCCAGGACGGCAAGGGCTGCCTGCTGGACAGTTCGAGCGTGCTGTCGCCCGTGGACTCCCTTGAGTCACCCCACGGTTACCTGTCGGACGTGGCCTCACCGCCCCTCCTGTCCTCTCCGTTCCAGCAGTCCCCGTCCGTGCCCCTCAGCCACTTGCCCGGCATGCCTGACGCCCACCTGGGTGTTGGCCACCTGAGTGTGGCTGCCAAGCCCGAGATGGCAGCCCTGGGCGCGGGTGGCCGGTTGGCCTTCGAGGGGGGCCCGCCCCGGCTCTCCCATCTGCCCGTGGCCTCCAGCACCAGCACCGTCCTGGGCGCCGGCGGGGGCAGCACGGCCGTGAATTTCAGCGTGGGGGGGGCTGCAGGTTTGAACGGCCAGTGCGAGTGGCTGTCCCGGCTGCAGAACGGCCTGGTGCCCGGCCAATATAACCCGCTGCGAGGGAGCGTGGCGCCTGGCCCCCTGGGCACGCAGGCCCCCACCCTGCAGCACGGGATGCTGGGCCCGCTGCACGCCGGCCTGTCCACCACGGCCGCCCTGTCCCAGATGATGAGCTACCAGGCCCTGCCCGGCACGCGCCTGGCCGGCCAGCCGCACCTGGAGCCGCACCTGGAGCCGCACCTGGCGCAGCCGCCGCCGCCGCAGAACTTACAGATGCAGCCGCCCGGCCTGCCGCCGCCCGGCATCCCGCCCCCGCAGCCCCTGCCGCCGCAGCCCCCGCAGCCGCACCTGGGCGTGAGCTCGGCCGCCGGCGGCCACCTGGGCCGGGGCTTCCTGGGCGGCGAGCCCAGCCAGGCGGACGTGCCGCCGCTGCTGGCCCCGGGCGGCCTGGCGGCGCACACGGTCCTGCCGCAGGACAGCCAGGCGCTGCCCGCCGCGCTGGCCCCGCCCATGACCACCGCCCAGTTCCTGACCCCGCCCTCGCAGCACAGCTACTCGTCCTCGCCCGCGGGCAACACCCCCAGCCACCAGCTGCCGGTGCCCGAGCACCCCTTCCTCACGCCGTCCCCCGAGTCCCCCGACCAGTGGTCCAGCTCGTCCCCGCACTCGCACGTGTCCGACTGGTCCGAGGGCGTCTCCAGCCCGCCCAGCAGCGCGCAGGCCCACATCGCGCTGGCGCCCGAGGCGCTCAAGTAGCCCGCGGGGCGCCTGCGGGCGCTGCCCGCCGAGGGGACGTTGGCTTAGGAGACAAGTTTTTTACAAAATACGAGGACAAGGGTTTTAATTTTTTTTTAGTATTTATTTATGTACTTTTATTTTACAAGGAAACACTGCCTTTTTATTTATACGTAATGTTTTCTATGGCTCCAGGTAACAACTTTTATCCGTTCCAAGAAAATAAACTAGTTCTCAGCCGTGGTTTTCCTACTTGTGATCAACATGGTCACGCATTTGTAAAATACAAGCAAAGATTCATGATTTATAGATGCCATTTATTTATTGATTTTTTTTTCCTTCAAAATCCAAAACGAAACCATGTTGGAGAAGGGCGGATTGAACCCGCATGGCCCAGACCGCTGCCAGGTGCCCGGGCCCGCCACCGTGCCGCCAGGTGCCCCCCACCCGGCGCCCCTGCTTTGTGGGAGACGTGTCCAGACACAGTAAGAACCCTCGCCACACCTTGGCACATGGATTAATTTGCATCTAAAATAGGGACATAAAATGTCAAATGATGGGGTTTGTACATTTTGGTGGCTTTTTTTAAATGATTTTTTTGAAAACGTGCTTTTAAAGATGTGTTCTTGGGGTGTCCCAGAGCACACTTCCTGGTACCGATCATGAATCTTTGTTTCGGGTTCAGTATTATTGCCTAGTTGTGGATTGGTCTTGTGAGTTCCTGTTCCTTCCAGAAGCTCCTCTGCCCCCACGCCTGGATGTTCAGGCATGTGTAAGAGTGAGGAGTCCGGTGGCCATGGGGCGCTAACCTGGGGCGCCACTTGGAGGAATCCTACCCTTTTCTGGGGAAAGACACTGCCTGGGTGACCCCGATGGGCTGGCAGCACTGGGCCTGGGCTCAGCTGGCGGCCCCGTTCCCTCGAGAGACTTCCCAGAGCGACCTCTGCCCAGGCTTTGGAAAAACACGGCTGCGCCTGGCCTCGGTTCACAGAGGCGGCTCATCCCAGGGCCCGGCGCAGCTCGAGGGTGCGAGCAGCTGAGACGGTGCCCCTTGGGGTGCAGGAGCCAGCGCGAGGACCACCCCTCCCGGTAATGGGGGGGGGGGGGCGCGTGTGCCCGGGGAGGGAGCAGATTCTTGCAAAATCAAGTATAAGCCTGTGGCAAAGTAAATGTCTGTAAATACATTGTCAAAGGTGGATTTTGTTTAAAAAATCGGAATGAATGAGTCTGTCGGGGTCATGCTGACGAGGGACGTCAGGACATGGCTCTGCTCGCGACCCAGGCCTGGCGACCTGACCTGCAGCCGCCTGGACCGTAGCTCCGAAGAGCAAACCCAGGGAAGGCTTCCGTTGCCTCCTCCAGGCAGCCTCCCTGGCCTTGCCAGGGGCAGTGTTGTGCCATCCCTAGTGGGCATGACCAGACATGCCCTAAGATGTCGATTCTTGTTGTGTTTTGTAAAAATAGAGTGTAGTTTACAGAGGGGGAAAAAAAAAAAACTTTTAAAAAAAGTTATCTACGTGCAAAACTGTAGGTGATGAAAATGCTGTATTTTTGTTCATCTTTTTTTGTTAACTGATATGCAATAAAAGTAATGCTGATGGTCATCCCGATTTTGCTAAACCTGGTGGTGGTATTGGCTCCCTTTCTTGGAGGAAGCGAGGGCAGGCCGTTCTACTCCAAGGGAACCAGCAGTTCTTCTGCCCCTTCTGATGGGGAGGGTTGGAGACCAGCCAGCCCTAGTCTCTTAGAGGTTCCACAGTGTCTCTGCGTCTGTGTGGGCCGGGCCCCCCTGGAGGGGCCTCCTGGGTCTGGGAACGTGGCTGTCATGACAGCAGGCTTGATTTAGGCTTCCTCCATCTGTTTCAGTCAGAGGGGCAGGGCACCGCTTACCCAACCTAGGGATGGCAGCCGGGAGCCCGCTGTGGGCAGGAGGTATACGGGGAGGGGCCCAGAGGCCACCGTGGGAAATCCAGACCCCAGCAGGAGGGCAAAGGGGGCCACGGAATCGTCTGAGCAGGGGCGCCACGGGGGTGATGGAGGGAGTGGGGAAGGTTCTGTGAAGCCGAGGGAGCACCACCGAGGAGGCCTACTCCTGCCAGGCACCCACAGGGGCCTCCCCTTCTTCCTCCTGCCTCCACCCGGCCCCACCCCGGCTGGTGGATTCAAACCAGATTAACAGAGGGAAAGTCTGGCATCCCCTTCCGTGGCAAAGTGCCTCCCACCCTCCGCAAGCCCAGGTGCGAGCCCAAGATCTCCTAGCTGAGTTTGGAGGCTTCGCTCCCACCTGGCACAGTGTCAGGCCCCAGGCTGTGTAGACCGGACAAGAGGTTCCAGGAAATGGAATATGGTGAGCGGCCCAGCAGTTGTGTACGGAGAAAGTAGACCCAGTCTGAGATCTGCCCCAAGGTCTCCCAGCGCCCCGTGACCCAGCTCCTAGGTGTAGGCGCAAAAGAAGCACCAACGGGCCAATCAAGTCCACACACGCCCCTGTTCACGGCGGCATGAGTCACAGCAGCCAAGAGGTGGGGATGGCCCATTGGCTGGTGTATGGGTCAACGAGGTGTGGTAGGCCACGCCGTGATGGCTCATTTTGTGTGTCGGCTTGGTTGGGTCATTTGGCCAAACATGAGAGTGTTCCTGGATGAGATGAACATTTGAATCCGCGGCCCTCATGGGTGGGCCTCACCCCATCAGTTGATGGCCCGCACAGCCGGAAGGGCTGAGTAAGAAGGAAGTCTTTCTGCCTCACGCTTGTCTGGGAACACAGCTCCTTTCCTCCCTCTGATGTTGGACTGAAGCATCGGCTTTTCTTGGGACTCAAGCCTGCTGACTTCCCAACAAAAACTTAACTGTCAGCTCTGCCAGTTCTGAGGCCTTCGGACTCGGGCTGGAACCTCCAGCACCCACGGTCCCTGGGCGCCAGCTTGCTGACCGCAGACCTGGGGACTCCTCAGCCTCCGTCTTATGAGCCAGCTCCTGATCAGAAATCTCTTGATACCTACGTGCAGCCCTGTTGGTCCCCTTGGTCCGGAGAACCCACGCTGAGCACACAGTGAATACTGTTCGGCCCTAGAGAGGAGGGAAGGCCTGACTCACAGCACAGAGCGGCCAGACCGTGACACAGGAGGCTGAGCTGGACACATCACTGTCTGGAACAGGGGGCCCAGAGAGACAGAAGGCGGACTGGAGCCTGCCTGCTGGGTCTGGGGAGCCACTGTGGGGCCACGAAACGTGGGTGTGCACGGGGCTGC
This sequence comes from Mellivora capensis, assembly GCA_004024625.1. Classification (NCBI taxonomy): domain Eukaryota; kingdom Metazoa; phylum Chordata; class Mammalia; order Carnivora; family Mustelidae; genus Mellivora; species Mellivora capensis. Next base: position 306,446 of record PISX010000070.1, on the reverse strand, counting down.
CGGTCGCACAGCATTCCAAATGTACTAACTGTGACTGATTTGCTCACTCCAGCAGCAGCCGCTCTGTGTCTCATCTCAGTCATTGCTTCAGAAGAAGAACTCCCGGCAGTGTTTGAAGTTTCCAAGAAGCTTGTTGGGGTCGTGGGATCCGCTGATGCAGTGGGATGGGCCTCGGGGGTCCTGATGCTCCCCAAAGTCACCGGAGCCCCTGGCAGCTTGAAGGGGGCCCAGAGAGGAGGGCGGGCCTTGGAGCGTTACACTGGGTGTGCTGGAGACGGGGGCCTGCCTGTGTTTCCCGGGGGAGGCCAGCCCCTGGCCGCAGGCTCTGTCCTGCCCCACCAGCCCAGCAGGCTCTTTCCCAGGGACTCATCCCACCCACCAGGCTCAGAGTCACTGGCTGAGATTCCCATGCTTTTTTCTCCCTGGGGCCCAAACCTGCTCCCTGACTCGAGCTCCCCCGCCACCAGCAGGGCTGTCCCTCGACCCTGTGGTCCTCAGTCCCTGATGTCCACCTGAGCCAGCCTATTCTGCCGGTCCCCACCCTCAGAGTGATCCCCATCTAGACACCACGGTCCTCCCCGAGAGGACACGGGCCCTGACTTGGGGCATCTGCTACAGCTAAACTGTGTCCCTCCCAGAATTTCTATGTGAGACCCGAGGTCTCAGGATGTTGGGACATGGCCCTATGGGGAGAGCGCATGAAGATCGACTGAGGTCGTCCGGGTACACCCTCCTCCGGTCTGGCCGGTGTCCTCATGAAGAGATGAGGACAGAGACACGCACAGGAGACCACCAGGTGGGGACGTGGGAGCACATGGCCATCTCTGAGCACAGGAGGGAGACCTCAGGAGGAGCTGGCCCTGCCTGCGCCCATCTCAGATGTCCAGGCTCCAGGAGGTGAGCACATTCACCTCTGTTAACCCCAGCAGATGATCTGAGGGGCCAAAGGCACATCCCAGGGCCAGGGCGCCGGGAGCCCCTGCCCGCGGGCCCCCTCCCTCCTCAGGAGGCTTGCACTCTGCAACACTCCAGCACGTGAGCCCAGCACCAGAGCCGCCTGCCCGTCCCGGAGCCTTCCTTCCTTCGCGGGTTGGAACGGGGGACCTCCTTCAGAGCTGCGTCTTCCAGCAGAAGTATAATGCAACTCACAAATGCAATTTTAAATATCTCAGTAGCCACATTAAAAAAAGTGAAAAGAAACCAAAAAAGCTTATTCGTACATCTTAGATAATCCAATAAATCCAAAATATTAGCATCTCAACATGTAATTGACATAAAGAGCTAATGAGATCATTTACATTCTTCTCTCTCTCTCTCTCTTATACTACAGCTTTAAGACCCAGTGTGTGTTTTGGGCTCTCAGCACATCTCCGTGTGGACCAGCCCCACACTCAGCTGCCCCGTGTGGCTCATGCCCGCCACGCTGGACGGCACAGGTTCCAAGGTGGCCTCCCGGCACCTGTCTGCGCCCAGGAAGCCCGAGACAGGGCGTCGGCGTGCTTCTTCCAGGGCCATCCCCAAATGTGGCTCTGCCCCCTTCTGGCCAGAGCAAGGAGGGGACGGCATCCGTGCCCAGAGATTTAACAGCCCCGGAGGGTTGACGAGGGGCTGAGCTCCGTGCTGGAGCCCATCTTCACGCTGGTGCCGCTCGGGTCCCGCTGCAGACCGGTGACGGGTCTTTCACGGGCTGGCCTGACCTAGAAACCAACCCGCAGGAGGAGACAGCGCTGTTGGCACAGACGGGCCATGGAGGACTTCCCGGGGCCACTCCTTGTGGGACCACCCCCCAGTGGGGGTCCCTGGCACAGTGCCAAAGAGTTAGTCTGTCCAAGTGCCTCAAGCAGGAACCTAAGCAATGTGGTCCGGCTGGACGCCAGGGCACATGGAGACCAGAAGCCCTGCGTCCCAAAGTGTCACCTGGGGGTGCAGGGACGGGTTTGGGGAGCCCTCGGTCGGGCTTGTGTGTCCCGTGGGTCTTGGAGAGGACCCCCACGCCCAGCGGGTCCCGAGTGGATTCGACCCTCTGGCAGCCTGAGGGGCCGCCCCAGGTGAGCCCAGGCTGCAAACACGGCTGCGCCTGCCTTGTGTGTCCGGCCCCACTCCCCGATTCGTGTCATCTTGGTTTCGCCTTCCTCAAAGTATGACTCAGCGCCCCGAGCCTCGGCGTTCCCAGGGGTAAAGTAGGGGCTGCTCGCGGCCGCCCTCCTGAGCATGTGGAGAGGACCCATGAGGTCGCCGACAGAAAGCTCCCGGCGCAGGACGCAGAAATGGCACAGCTGCCGTTCTGACGAGTTCTAAAACTGTTGTGCCCCCCACGCTTGCACGCCCCTGTGGTCCTGAAGCCCAGCGCAGCCCCGGTCAGGAGCCGCGGTCGTCCTCCCCATCCGGCATTTGCACTGCAAAAATGTTGCTCTTGGTGCGACAGGGCGGGTGTGCAAGGGGTCTGGGGGCTGGATTGCGAGGTTCTCCGTGCAGCCCTGGGGCTACTCCTGGACCCGAGAGCCCGTGGCGTGTGCCCAGTGCTTACCACAAATCTAGGCTTCTCTGCGCCCACACTTACTGCCCACCCAGTTTCATGTTTTTGGTGACATCGCGTCTAAGCGCCGCTGGTCTCAGAGCAAACACACCACGTCAGACCTTCAGTCACCCTGTCTGGACGTTGCTTCTTCCTAAGCACTAGCCTCAGGAGAGTGCAGCCTGAAGCGAGTTACCTGCTCTCCCCCGTGTTTCCTTGTCTGTAGGATGGAGGAAAGGGAAGGCTGCTGGCAGCACCTGGCGGGGGACAGGGTAGCGCGGAACACAGGGGATCTTCACGGGAGAGAAACACTTTCCAGCCCCCGGAGGCGTGAGGGTGAAGTCAGTGCGCGCAGCCGGAGAAGCACACGCTCTCTGCCGTGCCACCAAGCCCAGCTCTGGGAGGACTTAGTTTCGAGAACCTGCTGTGTTCAGCCCAACCCCCGCTCCTGGGGCCGGGGGAGTCCAGAGAGGAACAATCCCCTGGAGAGGGCCGCGGTCCGGTGGTGATGTGAAGAGCCAGAATCTTCCGTCCTGCTGCACCCGGGCCAGATCCCACAGGAGCCCGCGGTGTCCCTGACGCCCACACCCTGAAGCCCGGGTTCCCCAGGCGCAGGCTTGCAGGGCCCGCCAACTCGGAGGCGGCTCTCTGCCTCCACCTGCTGGCAGCGCCCGGCTAGTGCCCCCTCTGGCGACCAGGTGGTCCTACGGGGACTTGATCATTTCTGTCTGCTGCTCACAAATCGCTCACGTCCTCCCATCACTGTGTTATGACCCCATTTTACAGATGGAGAAGTGAGGCTTAAAGGGACAGGTGACTTCCCCAAGTGCACCCATCTGAGCCAGGGCCGGTGACTCTCCTGGTCCATGTTCTCATAACCTTTCAGGAAGACCCATGGCTCGGCCACATCACTTCCAGACAAGAACACGAACGCTCAGGAGTTAGTGCTGAACCCAGCGTGGAACTTGGCAACGGGCAGATCTGGGCGTTCCGTGCTCCGGGCCAGCCCTTCTGTCTTCCCAATCCGCAATGCCCCAGGCCTGAAAGTACTCCCCACGGACGCTCGGGGCTCTTGCCCTCCTGTCTTGCGTGTTCCTTTGGCTGACGTGTGTGCTGGTGCTGTGCAGGGGGGCCCGCAGACGCAGCTGGCAGCGAAAGAGCTGGGTCCTGCCCTCGGGAGTCACCAGTCTGGCCCAGCAGCCTAACTGCTCCCCTGAGGCCCCAAGGCCACCTCCTGGGCTTCTGGCTCTCAACAGCACCTTGCCAGAGCCAGGGAGAGGCCAGACTGATGATGTCACCCCTGGTGGGGAGCCCCCGAGAGCTTCCTTGCTGTCAGAAATCAAGTGCAGGACCCGAAGAACCCCGGGCAAGGCACTCCCGCCTGAGGCCACCTCCCACTGTCTGTGTTCCTGCCCCTTGCCACTACAAAGCTTCTGCTTGCTTCAGCCACCAATGCGCCTTTTCCTCCATCCCTGGCTCTACCCTGTCACCAGCAGGTGGGACCCAGCCCTTGCCAGGTGCGCCCACACTGAACACGTTGGCAGGCGCCCAGTGTCCATGCTCTCCAGGGTGGAGGCCTAGCCAGTCAGTCCCACAGCCACAGCCCCCAGCCATGCCTGGCACACAGTAGGGGCTCAGCAAACGACGCATACAGTTTTGTGAAAGAGGTCTCTCTCGGTTTTTTTCCAGGGCCCCACTGCAGCTACTGGGACATGACTCACTTTCTCGCCTGACTCCGACTGTGGCCTGTCTCGCGTGGATTTAGCATTCTTCTTGCGCTTTCTAGGACACCCCTCTCACTATGTCACTATGTCACCTTACATGTTTAGTACTTGGCTCAACAAAAAAAAAAAGTTCTCCGAGGCTTGCCAGGTGCCAGGGAGGAGACGAGAGAAGGTGCCATGCTTGTGATTAGCCAGGGTCTGGATTTTTTCCCGCGAGGTGCCCCCCGGGGTCTGGGACGGCTCTGCTCCTGCTGGCTTTCTCCCCCAGCTGCCCCCACAGAGGTGCCTCCCTGTCCTTATACTCCTTACACATCGCCGACTGGCGCGCCACACCATGGGGGCCACAGAGGAGGCTCGAACACCCAGCTCTCTCTGCCCCTGGACCTGCGCTCTCCTGAGGGAACGAACGTCCCCGTCCTCTGCATTCAGACCTGCTCAGCAGTATGGCCTCCTCTTCCAGAAAGCCCTCCCTGCCAGCTCTTCCCACCTCTGCAGCCCTAACGCACTTTCCCCCTGGAGCCCTCAGCTGGCCCTGTCTCACGGGGACAGCCCTTTGCTCTCTCCAGGCTGAGTCAGGCAGGCCCTCTCCTGCGCCCCCAGCCTCAGCGCCCAGGACCAAGGGCTGGAGTCAGAAGCTGAGCAGAGCATCTGGAGTGGAGCAGAGCTGCCCCGCCGGCACCCACTCACACACCGCTCTCCTGCAGCCACTTTATGCCCTGCAGGAGTGAGGGGCAGAGGCTCGTGGCCGGGAGCCACCAGCCTTCAGCTGCCGCATGGGGGGCCCCTGACCCCCTCCCACAATGTGCTCAAGGTCTAGACCAGCGTTGTCTGATGGAAATATGCCAGGCACGTGTGGAACTTTAAACTTCCGACGAGCTACATTAGAGGAAACAGATGAAATAAACGTTAATAGTATATTTAACTCAATATACCCCACGTGCTGTCATTTCCATGTGTGACAGAGAGCCGCCAGCGGGCCATCTGATGCTCCCGGCACCCTGGCCTCTGTCGTGTACTTAGAGCCCCCTCGCAGGCACTCGGTGGCAGCCTTCTCTGGACCGCACAGGCTGCTGGGAGGGGAGGACGGCTGTGCCGGGTCCGGACGCGCTGTTCACAGGGCTGCAGTTCCTTATGGAGCTTTGTGTGAGGAACTAACGACGACTCAGGAAAGGGCGACTGACTCCAGCCCCCACAGGCAGGCTTCAGGGAGGAGGTGCCATTTGTATGTAGCCTCCGTGAGCCAGAGAGGAGGAAGAGGAAGGAGAGAACAAGGGACAAGCTGCAGGTTGAGGGAAGGACGGCAGCTGCGGTCAAGGCAGTGTACCCCCTACCTGGCCCAGGCCCCTTGCCCCTGACGGGCCCAGGATAGTCCAGTTCCTGCCTGCTGCTCAGCTAAAGCACCAAGAGCACGTTGTCCAGATGCTCACCCCACCGGGACTCTGGGCTGGTGAGGACGGGATGGTCAGGGAGGGCAAGGAAGCTTAAAAGCAGCAGACCTGGGGCTCAAAGCCCAGGCTGCCTGGCCTTTGGCTTTCCTGCGGGCCCAGATCCCTCTCCTGCACACCAGGCCACGAAGGGCCAAGGCCATGAGGGCCTCCGCTCTGGAGACTTAACAGGAGGGAGGAGGAGATGAACCCTTGCGCCTCTGCCTGTTTCCTCCTTCCGGGGGAGTTAACAGGGACCCCCGTCTCTGCGAAGCCGCTTGTTGGGACAAGGTGACCGCAGCAGGAAGTGAATCGAGGACGGTGAGGGCCGGGGCTGAGTTCCAGCGCACGCTGACTCTGTTCGGATAGGCTGGGACCTTGATTTCTGCAAGGCAAATGTTAGCTTAGCAGAGTGGCCACGTCAGATGGGCTGAAAGTCCCCTGGCAGGCCCCGGGGCCCTGACAGCGTGGCCGCTCCAGCCAACGTCACAGCACGCAACTGGCCGAGGCACACTCCTTCCTCCTTCCCAGGCTCCCAAGGCCCACAGGTGACCAGGGAGCCCTCCCGCCCGGGCAGGCCTCAGAGGCTGCTGCTGCACAGCTGCGGCGGGCGGCGCGGGCACCGGGGGCTGAGTCGGGTGGGCAGCCACGCGCCCCTTCCCGCCCTGCGGACCGAGCCCGGGCAAGCGCGGGCGGCTGCCCGCCTCCCCACCCCGCCCCGGCAGCTATGCAGGTGAGCGCACCCGGCCTGGTGCCTGCTTCCCCACCGACTGGACCCCCCTCTCCTCGCGGGGGAACGTGGACACACAGCGCAGCACCGCCTCGTCCCCGCGGTCCTCCACGGGAGGGCCCGGACGCCGCCGTCCACGGGCAGGAGCGGCAGGCCAGGCGCGGCGGCCGGTCCCTGGGGTGGGCGCGCGCAGCACGGGGCACCCGCCCAACGGCCGCGGGACGCCGAACCGGGCCCCGGCTCGCGTGCAGGCAGCCTGGGGGCCGCGGCCGCGCGCAGACGGAGCCCGGGGACCGCGGCGGGCTCGGAGGGAGGGGACAGGACAGCGGGAGCAGCGGGGCGCGCGCGGGGGCGGGGCCGGGGGCCGCCTACAGGACGACGCCAGGGTCGGCCTCCCGAGGGCCGCGCGCCGACCGAAGCGAACTTCCCGGGCCCAACTGGAACCCCGAGCCGCCGGCGGCCGTAACCAGGCAACCCGCGAGCCGCCGCGAGGTGCGCAGGCGCAGCTCGCCGCGGCGCGGGCGCATGCGCGGCCGCCTCCCGCCGGCCTCCAGCCTTGGAGGAAGTCCAACGGCAGGATGGGAGGGTCGCGCCTGCGCCAGGGCGCCGCCGAGTAGCCGTTGTCGGCGGGGGCGCCCGCTGGCCTCGGCCGTTCAAGACTGGTTCTTCACGTAGGTCTGACTGAAGAGCCCCGACTCTCCTCCCACCCTAAGACGAGAAAAGACTGGGAGAAAGAGCCGCCCGCCGCGCGCCCGGCCCGGCAGGTGGGCGAAGGGCGGGTCGCAGGGGGGCGGGGCCAAGGGGCGAGGCCAAGGGGGAGGGACGAAGGGATGAACGCCGAAAGATTGGTCGCAGGCGAGGGGCGGGGTCAACGGGGCGTACGAATGGGTGGCCGGCGGGGGAGAGGGCGGGGCTAGCGTACGGGGCGCTGCGTCACGGGAGCGGCTGCGATGGGCGGGGCTGATGGGCGTGGCGGGCGGGCGTGGCGCGCGCTGACGTCGCGGTCGGACACGTCGGCGGCGCGGCGGCCGGAGCCGGATGTGCCAAGATGGCTGCTGCGGCTGTCGTGTCTACGCTCGTCGGTGCAGCCGGGCCGGCTTCCGCCGCCGGCTCCTGAGGGCTTGGCCCGGGGGTCGCAGACGGGCCGGGCGGGAGCCCTGGCAGCCCTGTGGCGCGCCGGTGAGGGCCGGGGTCGGGCGGAGGGGAACGGCCGGGCCGGGCCCAGCCCGGAGCGGACAGCGCGTCTCCGGGTGCCGCCGGGGGGTCGGGCAGGGGCGCCGGGGGCGGGCGGGGACCCGCGGGGCCGGGGTGGGGCCGGGTGGGCCGGGCCCGCCTGCCGCGGCTCTGGCGCCCGCCTCGTGAGACCGAGGTGGACCCTGCAGGGAGGGCCGGCGCTGTGGCGGGCTCGGCTGTGCCGACCCGTGGCTTGGCCCCGGCGGCCTGCGTGGAGGGGGTGTCGGGCCGGCAAGTTTGGGAAGAGTGCCGGCGTGCCCGGGGTTTCTTCGGCTCCGTGTGTGCTTTGCTTGGAGGCTGCCGAGTGGCGTCGTCCCCGTCGGCTGAGGTTCCGCGAGCCGCGCGGGTGAGCGCACGGGCCCGCCGCGGTGGCGTCCGTCGGGCGTTCCGTGGCCGGGCGACCGAGGTGTCGCGGCGGAGGTCGGCCCCTTGCTTTCACGCCGAGCTCAGAGGGCTGTGGGACCAGATCATTACAGCCTTTGGGGCGCAGGCGTTGCGGTCCGGGTCTGCGCGCGTCACAGCCGTTTAGGACCGGTTTTCGCTGCTTCGCCTGAGATGCTTCGCCCTGAGATGGCCCGGAAGTGCCCGGAGCTGCCTCAGGTGTGTGCGGACGTTAACGAGCGCCGTCCGCCGGCGGCTCACGCCCCGTGTTGCTACGCTGGTGCTTGTGCAAGTGGGGCGCGCCGGCTCCTGCGCCCTGGGGGCCGCTGTCTCAGAGGGGCGGCGGGAGGCTCGTTCCTGCCACCCACTCACCCTAAGTAGTAGTAAGTCCCCAAAGCGTCCGGAAAGCCTCTCTAGTAGCCTGTTGAGTCAGTGACTCCTGGCGCTGCAAAGCTCCTTCCTGAACGTCAGTGCGTCCTTTAGGGTCTTTGTCATTTTTTCAAACTTTTTTTTTTTAAAGATTTTATGTATTTATTTGACAGAGACACAGCGAGAGAGGGAACACAAGCAGGGGGAGTGGGAGAGGGGGAAGCAGGCTGCCCGCGGAGCAGAGGGAGCCCGAGGCGGGCCTCCATCCCAGGACCCTGGGACCACGACCCGAACCAAAGGCCCGTGGGTGACGATGGAGCCCCCCAGGTGCCCAGATCTTTGCCACTTTTAACAGTGTTTAGACTCCGTCCTCTAAACGTGTCTGCTCCTGTACTTGGGAAAGTTGGCGTTTATGGGGTCTTTGGGTGGAGCGTTCCAGAGTCTGACAGGGACACCCACACTCACAGTCGCCGTGAGGGAGATCGTAGGCGAAGGGTCGTCTCCCAGGTGCCTTCTGGCACTCCTGTGGGTTTCCACCCTCCTTGCTTGAGGCCGCAGCCCTGAGAGGATAGGCGTGGGCTTCAGGTGTCTCGTCCCACAGTCAGGAATTTGTATGGGAAATAGGTTGTGCTTAAGTATTTCCCAGAGGCACAAGGCGGTCCACTTGAGGGCTAGGGTTGGGAGTGACGCCTCTAAGAGCAGCAGCTGGTGCCTCTGAAGTGCTGCCTTTCTAAGTCAGGTGACCCGAGGTTACAGGGCGGCTTCCTGGAGGGAGCTGAGCCCCCGGGGTCAGGAGAGAATGTTCTGGATGCAGTCGGCATACTGGTTAAAAAGCTCTCAGTTTCGGGCTGGGGGGAGAGGGTAGGGGGCTCTACTCTATAGGGAAGTGATAGTGTTTGCTTATAACGTGGTTTTTAGTCTGGGAGTTGAGAAAATAGTTTTTAAAGAGTTTCTTCAAGGAAAGCGTGTAAGCATAAACCTGTGAAGTTTACATTTTTGATAACACATCCCTATTAAACAACAGCAGGGATGAAGGCATCCCAGAACCTGCTGTGGATAGAACTTTGTAAGATAAAACCCAGAAGAAACCTTGGAAATTGTCATATTGTTTCTCTCACTTTACAGATGAAGAGACGGGGTCACAGAAAGACAGGGGGTGGGCCCAGCGCCATTCAGCTGGGCACCCAACCTTGCTCTCCCAGTCACACCTCCGGGGGTAATCCTCTGGGCCTCTGCCATGTGTGGTTTTTCTTTTCTTTCTTTTTTTTTTCTCCCTCTTAAGCTTTAAAAAGCTCTTAGAATGGCCGAGGGTCCTCTGCTAGAGCCTCGCAAGGAGGAAGTTGTGTGTTGGAGGGTATCCTGGGTGCCTCTGGTGCGCAGATCACAGGAAGAGGCTCTGCTTGCTCCACTCGGAGTCCATGGAAAGCTGAGCTGTAAACGTTCTTGGTTTTGAAACAGCGGCTTGTAACCCGGTGGGGTCTCCAGTGCTGATCCTAATACAGTGCATTAAATGTGAGTGCGTTGCAGCGTGCTCTTCCCCAGGAAGGTTCCCTGTTGGCCTGGGACAGAGCATGTGTGGGCAGCAGTGGTAGTGGACTAATGGATTCCTAGGACTAGTTTCCAGAGAGACGTTGGAGCTTTCGTTTGTAAATAGCTTTACTTAAGACACGTTCATAAGTGCATTCTTGTATCTGGCTGCCGGAAAGACTTCCAAGAGCATTAACGTTGTGCCTCTGCAGAAACGTGTGGGTTACGCTCCGGAGTCCTACGATTTCTCCCTCTGGTGTTGACTTATCCCTGGGATGGGCTGAGCTTACCTGTTTGTTTGTGGGGTTGGTATGAGGGGGAAGGACTTATACATAGAAAAAGACAGTGACTGGGTTTTTGTCTTAAAAGTACAGGTTAACTGTTCAAGATTATACTTAATGTATTTTATTTAGAAAAAAACCCACCCCAGCAAGAGAAAATACTGTGAAGATGAGTTTGGTCCTTTGTTTTCTCTAAGAGTTTTGTTGGCACTCTGTTACTGAAAATTTTTGAATGAAGTCAGCTGGGCAGTTTTAAAGCTGCTTTAAGTTTACTTGGGGTTTTCATCCTGGGCATAGTTGTTACAGCTCTGGTGGGCAGAGGCCACTTGTCCTGCTGATGCCCGTCCAGCGGTCGCCGCATAGAGAAGGGGCGTACAAGGCGCTTTTATTTATTTTAGACTTTGCCGCTTGTACTACTTTGTACTCTATAATGCTCTTTCGTTAAAATGGAAATATAAATCTTCAACTTTTGTTTTCAAGATTCGATGTTGACCTGTGTGAGAAGTGTGATATGCAGTCTTAATAGAAGAGTAGGCTCTTTCGGGGTCTGGTGATAATTTGGGGAGTTACCAGCATACCTGGTAGTAAGACCAGCAGTCCAGTTGTATTTCATCTCTGCCTGCTCGGTGAGGGTGTCGTGGAGCCATCAGGCATTCCTCGAGGGTATTCAGCTGGGTTAGGGTCACGAGCCGCAGAGATGGCAGTGACTTGTGTGAAGTCAGTCAGCGAGCGTCCTGGGCTGGTGGTGTCTGCCTTCTTGCCTGCGCACTCAGCGGCCCTCGGAGCAGCAGCCGCCCCTCCAGGCCACAGTTCTGGGCGGGAGCGGGTGGGAGCAGGAACAGCAGGCCTCGGGACCAAAGACGCAGACTCTTGAGTGGTTTCCAGCCTTGTTCTGTTTTTTTAGTTTTCCTAATTCTGTCTGGGAGTTTGAATATGTGGATTTTATGCTAATTTTTTCTTTTTCTTTTTCCGTTCAGATTAAGGAAAACCTATATCCTGCTTTCTGTAAGCAGCATCTAATTGTGCAGAAGATCAGTCATGCAGCCACCGCCGCAGGCAGCCCCGTCAGGCATGGTTGGGCCACCTCCAGCTGGGACTCCTCAGAGCATGTTCTGGTCCAACAGACCGTATAGGAGACAGGCAAACAATAACGCACCCGTAGCTCCGATCACCTGCCCGCTACAGCCGGTGACGGATCCATTTGCTTTTAGTAGACAGGCGCTACAAAGTACGTCGTTGGGCAGTTCGTCCAAAAGCAACCCACCCATTCTGCAAGGCCCGGCCCCACCAGCATTCCTTCAGCACCCTGGTCTGCCTGTGGCTCACACGAATGCTGGGGATACCCCCCAAGGACCAGTGTCGCAGCCCAGAGCAGATGGCAGTCTGTTTTTCAGTGTGCTGACCCCTTCAGCACCATTGGATCCCGAGGGGAACAGGAATGCCGCGGTGGCTCCCAGCTCAGAACCTGAAGCTCAGACTCTACCACATCCTCAGTACGTTCCAGGAGCGGGTGCAGACAGTTCTCACGGGGGCTGTCCGCACACGAACATGCTTGGGCCCGATAGGCCCCTGAGTAGGCAGAACCCACACGACAGTGCCACGGCATCAGCACCATCCCCTTTCTTCCCTCCGCCTCGTCAGCAGATGCCAGGGCAGTGGGGACCAGGGCAGGGAGACGCACAACCCTCAGGTCAACACTATTGGCCCCGCCCGGAAGGACCTGTTCAGAACGCGCTGCCCCACGCCTCCAGCGTTTCTCACTTCCCTGCTCCGTCTACCCTGCATCATGGTCCTAGCCACGAGCAGCTCAACCTGCTGGTGTCTTTGCCAGGACCCTTAGCCAGTGATGGAAGCAACGAGGCGGCCTGCCTGCAAAGTGGAAACCGTTCAGCAAATAACTTTGATCCTGAAAATGTGTTCAGGCAAAATTCTAAAGCTGGGAATACTCGGGCGAGCCAGGAGCCCAGGCCAAATCCAGGAGTGAACAAAGAGCAGTTGCCGGACCTTGCTCTCAGTAATCCCCTCACTCAGGGAAATAGCCCAGAAAGCCATTTGCACTGCCCCCCAGGGGCTGGGACCAGCCGAGCTGTGTCAGAAGCGGACTCGGGGGCTCTCTCCATGTTTTTCCAAGGAGGGGAGACAGAAAATGAGGAGAACCTCTCATCCGAAAATACCGGCTATGCTGGTCGGTCTGACTTTGGTGGCTTCTCACCCAGCCCCGCACTTGGTCACCCTCCTGCACACGTGGGAGCAGGCGGCATCTACCAGGCCTTTCCCAGAGGTTCCAACAGCGAGGCCACGCAGCAGGGAGGACACCCACAACCTTACTTTTATCAGACCGCAGGTGCCCCGCCTGAGCACCCCACCGCAGCAAGTGCTCCCGTGACCACGTGGGGCGGCGCACCCGGCGCAGGGGTGCACATGGCCAGCAGCTCGCAGTCTGAGAATGTGGAAGACCTTGAATTCATTCAGAATCAGGAAGTTCTGCCAAGTGAGCCTCCGAGTTTGGACCTTTCCTCCCCCAGTGATCAGGTCAGATATGGGCCCCTGCCCGGGCCAGCCGTTCCCAGGCTCGGCGTTGTGGGCCACTCTGGAGGTGGGGGCCCAAATCTCGAGGCCCCGGATTCAGCGCCGCACCCCGTGCGGTCTGATAGTGTGTCATCCAGTTACAGCGGCAAGAGCCACAGGAATCTCCCGAGTGTAGCCAGGCCCCAAGATGTAGGCACTTTCATTCAGCAAGAAGTTGGAAAACCTGAAGATGAGTCTCCAGGGAGTTTTTTTAAGCAAATTGATTCTTCTCCTGTGGGAGGAGAGGCAGACGAGACCCCTGTGAACCAGAGTCACCACAGCAGCCTGTCCCAGCCCTCCACCCCAAGCCCCCCAAAACCCACTGGAATATTTCAGACAAGTGCAAATAGTTCTTTTGAACCAGTGAAATCCCACTTAGTTGGAGTCAAACCCATCGAGGCCGATCGTGCCAACATGGTGGGGGAGGTGAGAGGGGCCGTTGCCCATCAGAAGCCGCGCAGACCCACTGCTGCCCCGCCTGACACCTCCCCCGGCAACCTGGAGCAGCCCCCGGACAACATGGAGACCCTGTTCACGCTCCAGGCCTGTTCTCCCCCCTTTTCCGTACCTGCGGAGCCGGGGCATGGGCTCGTGCACACCGGGGGACCGCCCCTGGAAACTGTGCCCTTGGCAGCCGAGAAGAGGTCTTTGGCCAGAGCCCAGGGGGTTGTGAAGTGTGAGAGCCCAGTGACGACGTTGTGGGCGCAGAATGAGTTGCCAGATTTTGGAGGCAACGTCCTTCTAGCTCCAGCTGCTCCCGCGCTGCACGTGCCTGTGAAACCGCAGCCGTCGGAAGTGATTCAGCCTCCGGATGAGGGCGTGTCCGCTCCGCGGGCCCGGCAGCCAGGCTCCGGCCTTCTGCAGAGTGGGGACAGCACCGGTGCTTCTGAGAACCTCGAGAATCCTCCCAAGATGGGAGAAGAGGAGGCCCTCCCGTCCCAGGCAAGTTCTGGCTATGCCAGTCTCTTATCCTCGCCGCCTACTGAATCTTTGCAGAACCCACCAGTCTTGATGGCCCAGCCTGATCGAAGCTATAATTTGGCTCAGCCCATTAATTTTTCTGTGTCCTTACCGAGTCCTAATGAGAAGAATCAGCCCTGGAGAGAGGCTCTGGTCGGGGATAAACCCTCGGCAAGCAGCTGGGCTCTGGGGGGGGACTCCGGAGACAGCGCCCCTGTGTCTGGGAACACAGCCGGCCCTCTCACCCGCTCGCCTTTGCCTAACAGTTTTGCGCACAGTGGTTTTCCACAAGTTCCTGGTACTTCAGAAATAGTTTCTGATCAACCTGCTACTTTGCCGGTTCAGCCACCACCTCATCCAGTTCCAAAGAACTTGGTTTCAGAAAGCCAAAATACCGACGCCGCAGAGAACCGCCTTCCCGAGTTGGTTAGCGGCCCCGCTGGAAGCACGGGCGTGACGTTGGTGCCGCCTGCCAACGCTGCCGCGGCACCTGCTGGTCAGAAGGCCGATCGCTCCAGTCCTCGGGAAGAACCTTCTGGAGCCCTAGACTTCACACTCAGTAGGACTTTGGAAAGTCCTCTAAGAATGTATAGCCCACCCCGTTCTGACGGCTCCGCGTGTCCGCACGCCGCCAGCAGTCGTCCGAGGCCACCTGGGCCAGGGCCACGTAACTCAGACCATTTCTACCAACAGGTGATGAAAGACACTCAGGAGCAGCGTGGCCTCGAGAGAGCCCAGCAGGAGCCAGCACCGCCTCCTCCTCAAGGGCCCAAACCGACTTGTTCAGAACCTTCAGACCCGGGAAGTCCACCTGTGCAGGGACAGCCCCAGCACTCGGTCCCACCGCCCCCAAGTCCAGCTCCGGCTGACACAGGCCAGCCGCTGCCACCCCGGCCGCCTCGGTCCTCCAGCGCGTCGGTCGCGTCCGCCAGCTCGAGCCAGGCGGCCGTGCGGTCGGACCAGCCCTGGCTGCAGCCGCCACCTCCAGACTTGGCGTCTTACTACTATTACAGACCGCTGTACGATGGCTACCAGCCCCATTACCCCTCGCCGTACCCGCTGGAGCCCGGCGTGGCCCCCCTCTATTACCAGGTACGGCCAAGCTCTCGCACTTGAACCCCGTGACCGGGGGTTCCTTTCTCTCGAGTGGTGGGCCGTGGCGGGCTTCTGTTGCTCGGTTCGGAAGTAGCCCACAGTGCCAGCACCGTGCCGAGCGCACTGGCGGGGGACAAGCGCGCCTCTCACGGATGCCCAGCGCGGCCCGTCTCTTGGGAGTTTACTCTGCACGGCGGTGTATTGCGTCGTAAGGGGTACCTGATTAATTAATTCACACGGTATCCTCCAGCTCCCACGGCTGAGAAGCCGTCTGTCTCCCGTCCCAGCGGCGGCTTCTCTGTGCAGAAGCTTCGGAAAACTGGGATAGCCCCTGCGAGCTTCAGCGTGGTTTTGGTGTGAAACACCTACCTAGCGAGTCGCAGGGCCCTGTAGTCTTCAAGGTTCCTCCTTGAGAATAAAAACATTTAGAGGTAAAGTTCGGTCTGGAAGGTCATCCTAGTGAGACAGCCAAGGGGGTTGAAATTACACAGACTCTGAGGTGTGCGGTGGCCCCGGCAGCGGGGTGGGGGCGGCCGCTGTGCTGCGCGGAAGCCTCGGCCTTCACGGTGGCACGTGCAGGCGCGTGGGCCTTGCTGCGGTCGGGTTCTGCCTGGCCTGTGTTGCTCTGAAGCGCGTGCTCGGAGCACACACATTGGATCACTGCCTGCATCTCATCACGTCTAGTCCGAGCCCAGCATCGCTGAGTTCAGAGGAGTGTGGACTAGAGGTCTGGAAAGCACGGTCGTCCTGGGCAGGGGCGGGTGGCCATCCTGGGCTCTCGTAGTCAGAGGTGGTTGGGGTTGCGCCGGGTGGCAGCCCCCAGCGACAGGAGCCTTGGGTCTCCTTTGTGTGCTTTGAGCGTCTTTGGGAATGTATGAAGAGCGCTGAGAGCAGCAAATCCTAGATTCTGGAAGGAGCCCGTAGGACTCCTGTTGCCACACGTGGAAATTGACTTCATGCGCGCCCAGAGCCCGGGGGACTGGCAGAGTGTGAGGGGGGCAGCGTACCTGCTTTGGGTCCTTTGTGCAGTGGCTACGTGTGCATCCCAGGAGCTCTAGCCAGAGCCCAGCGTCACCTCTGGGAGCCCACTTCCTGGTGCCCTCCGGCCTTGTCACCGCAGCCTGCAGCAGTGGTCAGGAATAAGTCCGTCTTACGTGATTCCTCCTCTTTTGCCAGGTGATGGCAGAGAGTCAGGCTCGTAGACCAAAGGGCTGGTTCCGTCTCCTGCCGGGACCGCTTCATTCCTGCCCCCCAGTCTTCACGTGGCCGCCCCTTAGAGACAAAGCCGTGGCCATTCATTCTGTAATGGGGCTGAAAGCCTCAGGAGAGGAAAACGTGATCCTCTCTCAGAGGCTTCTCGGAGCTCGGGGATGCACTGAGGTGGAACCCTGGGTAGTTTGCTTACCTAAGATGGTGTCTGAAACAGCACAAACTTGGGGGGTCACAGCACCTCCACATTGAAGACCTCGGGGACCAGAAGCCCAGTGGGGCCCTCTAGAGTCTCCACGGCTCCGTAGGGGCTGCCCGCTGACACACTGGCCATCTGCTGAGCAGGCCCAGGGCGGTCGCTTCAAGGAGGATCCTGCCGCCCACCGGCGGCCGCAGATTTCCGACTGTAGGCTTTCTGTTTTGCATCAAGGAAGCCCCACGTCCAGTGCTCCTCCTGGAGGGCCGTCCCCGGTGCCATTTAGAGCTGGTGCCGGTGGCTTGATGCGTTGTCTCTTTACTGGTCTCTGATGTTACGCACACCCTTCTTCCAGCAGGACGTCTACGGCCTGTACGAGCCCAGGTACAGGTCCTACGACAGCACGGCGTCTGCCTATGCTGAGAACTGCCGCTACTCCGAGCCTGAGCGACCCAGCTCCCGAGCAAGTCACTGCTCAGACCGGCCGCCTGCCAGGTGATGGGCCCCGTGGCGCTGGCTGTGGGAGTAACGCGGTGCCCTGGGAAAGACGGCGCTCGTGAAGAGTTGTATCGGCGTGTTTCTTCTGTGTGTAATCGGCACGGGCAGAGCGCACGGGCACTTTGGAATGGGACAAAGCCCTCCCCTGCAGCCATACTGTGCGGTCAGCCAGTGCCAGGGTGGGCAGACCCTCGGCGGGGTCCTCTCGGGGCCAGCTGGTCACCCCACTGCCGAGGCATGCACGGCTCTGGTGTTCGGCTGCCGGGGTGTCCAGGGCCCTTAGACCGTGGCAGCTTTGCCCTCGCGCTGAGCCTCTGCTGCGCCACTAATCACAGATCACAGACGTGCTTGATTCTTCGGCCAGGACATCTGCCCACGTCCCTTTCCCAGCCCTGCCCCCTGTGCCGGAGGCCCCCACACACCTCTGTCCTGCTGCTCTCTCTCGCTGACTAGGCACATCTTGGCTGTGGGATTACGGACGAGGGGTTCGTTCTTTCTTTCTTTCTTTTCTTAAGGTCTGTTTGTTCAAGAGAGAGCAAGAGTGCAGAGGGAAGGGCAGGGGGAGGGAGAATCTCAAGCAGATTTCCTGCTGAGTGTGGAGTCCGACACAGGGCTTGACCTCACGACCCTGAGATCATGACCTGGGCTGAGATCAAGAGTCGGATGCTTAACCGACCAAGCCTCCCAGGCGCGCCTGGTTGAGGGATTTTGAAAGATCCCTGACTTAGCCAAGCAGGACTTCAGCGGGTTCTGGGGCTTCCACTCAGAGCCGAGGGTAGAGCCGCAAGGGGCAGCAGGCCTGTTCCCAGTGCGGTGTTGCTGCCTGCCTTCCAGAGCCTTCCCCCATACTCGCCCATCGTCAGGTTAGAGGGGGAACGAGTCACGGGGATGGGTTTTACTGCCAGGGTATGTGGCTTCTTGAACTTGTAACAGAGGAGGTCTGATCGCCGATGGAGACCTTGTGCGTGCGCTGCCTTTAAAAATCTTGGGGTCCTGTTGCTGGTCCTTGGGGTCCTTGATAGCTTGTCTGCAGGTGAGGCTCTGTCTCCGTGAGCCTTTGCCTTTTGAGCTGCCCTCTCCGTGCACCACCGACCTGCAGGTGACCTTCTAGGAACTTATGTGAGAAAGTTCCCAAGGGGGTAGCTCTTGGACAAGCACCTGGAAGGAGAGGTTTGAGGTTAAGTATTCTGACTCAGGGAGAGCCTTGGGCAGGTGATTCCTAGAACCCCGTAGGCATGGAGGAAGGCACGGCCAGGGCCCGTCTCGCCGTCCCGGTTCCTGTCTGCTTGCCCACCTGCAGGTTAACATGGAACCTCATTCTGAGACACTGAAGGTGGCCCCGTGCCCTTGAAAGTCACCCAACCAGAGGCCGGGCCAGGTTGCACAGGAGTGGTCCCGTCCCATCTCACAGTGTGTCTGTTCTCCTGTTGTCTTCACCGCTCTCCTGTGCCGGCTCTGTAGAGCAGCCTGTCCTTCCTGCCCTGCTTTGGTTGGCACATGTGCGTGCGTATGCATGTGTGCTCGTGCCTGGCGTGAGCACGTCCCTGCACGAACGTGTCTTTCGTTTTTGTGGCTGTCTGCTGGTGGATGAACGGGCTTGGTTGGCGAGGGCAGCGAGGAGGTGGTATGCTGTTGGTTCTGCCCTGTGTCAGATCCTTATTCTGAGCCCACCACTGGTGTCCTTGGGGGCCCCCACTCTGCAGATGGGTGGGGTGGAAGGTTCTCCAAAGCCCTGGGAAGGGGCCTTGTTCCTACACCTGAGCCAAGGGAGTGGGTGCTCCTCCCAGGCCGCCCGGCCTCAGCTGAGTGAGACATTCCTGAAGAGCCATGAGAAAAGTCACATTTTAAATGTCAAATATTGTCTAAAACTTGTTATTAATAAATACAAATGCTAGTAAGTGTTCCTGAGAGTCCGACTGGCCTGGAGGGCAGCTCAGTCGGTTCAGATTCTGTCTCTCCCTCTGCCCCACCCCCCCCCCCACCGTCCTCCCAGTCACCGCGTGCATGTGCTCTCTCTCGCTCTCATTCTGTCGGAGGGGAACAAAAAGGAATCTTACTCTGTGGAAGGTCTGACAGCTGACATCACTAAGTTCTGCTTTCTGTGCGCTGAGTCAGACTAGTAGCTTGGTCTGTGAGGCCGGCCTCCATCAGGCACCTTTTCGGTCCCACAACAGTCACTTTTAAGAGGCCCACGCCAGGGGCTAAGCCAGCCACAGCCCCGCACCTGGACGCACAGCGTCATGCGTCCAGAGGACGCGGCACGTGGTCTGTGTGCGTGGGTTTGATGGCTCAGGGCGTCATGCTCCCATCCCATGAGTGTGATTCCAGAGCCCCGAGAACTTGTTTGAGCCTTGACATACAGGGCACAGTGCAGAGCACACGGAGGGCGGCCGGCTCACGGGTGCCGTGTGACGCTTAAATGGGTACTCCAGAGGGGGGGGCTTTAAAAATTCTGTGTATTTGTCAGAGAGAGAGCACAAGCCAGGGGAGCAGCAGGCAGAAAGGGAAGCAGGCTCCGCGCCGAGCAGGGAGCCCGATGCGGGACTCTATCCCAGGACCCTGGGATCACGACCTGAGCTGAAGGCAGACGCTTCACTGACCGAGCCACGCAGGCGCCCCGAGAGAAGAATTTTAATGAGCTGCGTGGGAGGGGGTCCCGGCCTCTCCCCGTGACTGTTTCGGATTTCCAGCATGTGTTTTTGCGGGTGCCGACGCCGCGGCAGTCGAGTGCGTGGCCCGACATCCCAGCCTCGTCTCAGAGGTGAGTAGGCGGGTTGCTTTAATGGTTTCGTGTGCTTTCAGGCGAGGGTACCCTGAAGGTTACTACGATTCCAAAAGCGGATGGAGCAGCCAGAGTGACCACTATGCGGACTACTACTCCGGCCAGTACGAGTATGGAGGTGCGTGCGGGCTTCTCCGTGGCCCCCGTGGGCGTGGTCCGGTGCTCGGCTGTGCTCCGCGATCGTCTCTCCGGACACTGTTCCGTTTGTTAGTCCTCATGTGTCTTAATCCAGGAGCCAAAAGTAGTTGAAAGTAAGCTGTGCCTGGAGATATTTACATCGCAGATTTTCACTAAGAAATGATTCAATTCTAATGTTAATGTCTCTATCACGTTAGTCTTTCCTTTGACTTTCTAGCAAAGCGTGGTGATGAGTAGTTCCAGAGCAGCCTTGTCTTTACGTGGTTACTTAAACTGATTAAAGTAAATAAAGTGGGACACCAGCTTCTGGATCGCACTGGCCATGTCTGGCATGCCAGGGGCCTCCCATGGCCAGGGGCCTCCCGCTTGTGTGGTGCAGACATCAGATGTCCCCACTGCACCAGGTGCTGCCTGCTGGTCCTGGCGGGCCTCGCGTGCCCGTCAGCGGCCCTGCCTCTCCCTACTGTGTGGTGCCGGGGAGGGTCCCGGGGACCCCATCTGCACGGCCACCCCATCTGCTGCTTCCCACAGGCCTCTTTCCCTCCTGTGTTTGTACCGTTGGAAACTTAACGTCCACTCACACCTGCCGAAAGTGGTACATCTAGTTTATAATGTTAACGTGTTTGTTTTTTTCAATTTTTTAGTTCTGGAATATTTCTTAAAACTTCCTAGGTCACGTCAGAAGACATGTAAGGGAAATTCGTAGTCATGGGATTAAGTGTTAAAAAGTCGTGGCTACGAATAAAATTTAGCAGAGATGTCTTCTCGCGGGTTTTTAATCATGTGTGTGGAGAGAACACCCGGTGGCCAGCAGGTGTCACGCATGCAGGTGGGACACCGCCCGGGTCTCACAGTTAATGGTCTCCAAGGTCATGCTGATTTTGGGGAGGAAAGTTGGGTTCCTCTAAGAGCCTGGAGGCATTCTTCAGTCCTGGGGTGGCGTGGTTTCTCTGGCTCGGCTTTCTGAGGAGTGTCTTCCCTCTCCTGTTGTCATAAACCCTGAATCCCCTGCTTACAGACCCAGGCCGCTGGGACCGGTACCACTATAGTTCCAGATTCAGGGATCCCCGCGCCTGTGACCGGAGGTATTGGTATGACGCTGAATACGATGCGTACAGGAAAGAGAACTATGCTTACGGCGACAGGTTGGTACAGCACTCGATGAGAAAGGCTGCTCGTAATCAGCTTTGCTCCTGCGTCTCTGCCCTCGTGCCTGTCAGTTACCCGAGTTGCCGTTGTGTTTGGGATCCTGATGAGCAGCTGACCGGGGTCACGGTCTGAAAGAGAACCAGGCCCTGCTGGCAGTTCCCACCTGGGCTGTTGGAGGGGAACTGGCCTCAGCACAGGCGCTGGAAGTCGGCTGCTCCTCTTCTTGGGTCTGGGAGAGGCGCGGCTGCACGCAGCATGAACTTGAAGGATGTTTCTCCAGATCTGAAGGCAGGGATCTGAACTTGGGCTGGGGATGTGGCCGCTCTCCCGAGGGTAGGGCCTGACTGGTCTTCTAAGGGTCACGATCCCCATGGGTGGTGACAACGTGGTGCTCGCTGTTGGGTGGCAAAGGGCTGTCGTCCTGGCGTCACCTACCCACTGTCTGCTTTCCTCGCCTCTGTCCCTGGTACCAGCAGATCCGAGAGGTACGATGACCCCTGGAGGTACGACCCTCGCTTCACGGGCAGTTTTGACGATGACCCCGAGCCCCACAGGGATCCTTACGGGGAAGAGGTGGACAGGCGCAGCGTGCACAGTGAGCGCTCGGCCCAGAGCCTGCGCAGTAGCTTCAGCTCCCACTCACGTCAGGTGGGGGCCTCTCCCCGTCCCTTCACACGTGACCGCATGCCTGAGTCCCCTGTGCTCCCAGGAGTTGATTTTTCCCGTTTGCTTTATGTTTTCCCAGAGTCAGATTTACAGAAATCACAGTGTGGCTGCTGCTCCCTACGAGGCCCCGCCTCCTCCCGGCTCCTTGCCTGGCGATTATGCCTGTGGCGCCTACAGCAGCAATTTTGGCAGTGCCCAGGGCTTCCCGGACTTCGGCTGCGCTGCCGAGGCGGGCTGGCCCACCACGGAGCAAGGTGTGTGTGTGTGTGCGGCACCCCGTGCTCGCACAGGTGCAGAGGGAGGTCGAGTCACACTGCCGGGGTAGCCTCGCCAGCCTAGGGTAGTGGAGGGAATGGATTTCAGCTCGTGGGAATTGCCGATGGCGTGGCCTGGTCTTCTGTGCAGAATAAGGACTGCTGTGAGTCCCAGAGCTTGTCACAGCGGCCGAGAGCTGCCCGGCCTGTCCATAGTGGCCACGTCAGTGTGGCTCTAAGGACAGGCTTCCTGCCCGCCTCTTGGGTGTGGCCGCACTGTTTCCCGGTGCTGGCCACTTGGGTAAGTAGTTTGTGTGGGAAACTCCTAATTCCGTTGCAAAGCTCCTGTGCTGCGTTCTCAGCCCCTCTCGGAGACGATCCATCAGACGCATTTCCTAGGAGCCATCGATGCAGCGGTGTGTGTCAGGTCCTGTGCAAATCTCTGCGCTTCAGGCGTCAGCCGTCGTAGTCCTTGCCGGTGCCCCGTGCTCGTCGCTGCGGGGAGCTGGCCTCTGAAGGAGGAGCTGGGGGCACGGCCGCTCCGGTGGGGCCTCCGGTGGGGCCTCCAGCGGCCGGTGGCCAGACGCTGCTCCGAATAGCCTGTGCGCGACGCACGGGCCGTTCTACAGGAGTTTTGTTTCCAGAAGAGAATCGTTTTCATTTTTAACAGTTGAAACATTTTCTGACACACACCTGAGTGCTTTTTTTTTTATTTTATTTTTTTTAATTTTATTTAGGGACGCCTGGGTGGCTCAGTTGGTTAAGCTTCTGCCTTCAGCTCAGGTCATGATCCCAGGACCCTGAGATCATGACCTGAGCCGAAGGCAGAGGCTTAACCCACTGAGCCACCCAGGCGCCCCCTAAGTGCTCCTTTTTGATGGGATGTTTGATAATTATCGCCTTCTGGTTGAAAGCCAGGTTGTTGTGATCAGTCCGACCTGGGGTGCCAGCCATATGGGCACTTGGAAAAGCTGTACTGTCGAATTGGTCCAAAAGCAGTAAAAAGTGACAAGCTGATTGTTTGTTTCTCACTTTATTTAAACGTAGCTCCGTCGAGACCAACTTCTCCGGAGAAGTTTTCAGTGCCTCACGTCTGTGCCAGGTTCGGGCCTGGGGGTCAGCTCATCAAAGTGATTCCGAATCTGCCCTCGGAGGGACAGCCTGCATTGGTTGAAATTCATAGCATGGAGGTAATTGCATGAGTGGAAACCGCGTCACGGGACTGTGCTCTGAAGAAGTGACCTTGGAAGATCCTCTTTTCCCACAAGTCCTCGGCCCATGGCAGTTGTGCTGTGCTGGGCCGTTTCTGCTCTCAGAGGGCGGGACGCTGAGCGCCTGGCGGGTGTCACCTTCAACTTAGTTCCGTTGCAGATTCATTTTGTCTTTATTCATGTCTCTGGCTTGGCAGGGAGGACCCTGCTCATGTTCATCTCGTGGCTTTTGGTCACGGGTAGAGGAGCTTTGTGATCTGGTGGCAGGTGGGGTGGGGGACCCTGTTCCGTGGCCCTGGCAGGCCTCTTCTGAGCACGTGTGAGGGCCCTGCCTCCACTGGAGGGGAGACTTGGTTCTAAGTGCTTCGGAGAGAGTTTGAAAATCACGGTGGGACAGCAGACAGGCCTGCGCTTTGCGGGGGGCGGGCAGGGATGGCGCCAGGAACTTAGTGCAGCCGGCGGACATGGGCGGGCGTTGCTGTGCACCTGCCCCCCGCGAGCTGCTCTCTCTCTGCACCCCTCCGCCCGCCTCAGACCTTGCTGCAGCACACGCCGGAGCAGGAGGAGCTGCGCTTGTTCCCGGGCCCGCTCGGCAAGTACGTTCCCCGCCGAAGCGTCCTTGGCGTCCGCGCGGAGGCGGCTGCTGCACTGGGCCTCACAGATGCCGGTGTCGCTGCTCACGGAGCGTGTGTCCTTCTTGCAGGGATGACACCCATAAAGCGGATGTTATTAATTTCGCACAGAGCAAAGCTACAAACTGTTTGCAGAACCAGAGTTTAATTGACAAAGAGTCTGCGAGTCTCCTTTGGAATTTCATTGTTCTCTTGTGCAGACAGAATGGGGTATGTTTCTGTTGGCCTGCGGCTCGGTCCCCCCAGAGGACTTGGGTGGGAGTCCCACGCCACACGGTGTGTGGCAGACAGTGGCGCTGTCCAGGGGGCTAGCTCAGGGAGACTGTCCTAGTGGTACTTTGGGGAAGTGGAATTCAAGGGTGTGGGGTTTGGGGTGAAGGGAGGTTCGGGTCCGCCTCTGTCCGGTCGTCTGCGGTCTGTCCCTCCTGCTCCCGGCCGCATCCCGAGCAGTGGCTCGTGTCCGTGGAGTTGAGGGGAGGGTGCTCACCTGAGGAGTCCTGTTGGGGGCCTCACCTGCCCTGGACCAGCCCCCCCGCCACCGCAGGAAGTTCTGTGTGGAGTGAAGCGCTTTGTTCTCCTTCTGCCCCTGCGGCCCCTGCAGACCGTGGTGGGAACAGACCTCGCTGAGCTTTTGTTACGAGACCACAAAACCGCGTGGCTTCCCGGGAAGTCACCCAACGAGGCCAACCTGATTGATTTTACTAACGAGGCTGTGGAGCAAGTAGCGGAAGAGGAGTCCGGGGAGGCCCAGCTCTCATTTCTCACCGACAACCAGGCCGCCGGCAGCAACACCCTCGAGAAGGAGACGGAGAGGTTCCGGGAGCTGCTGCTGTACGGCCGCAAGAAGGTGAGTGGCCGCGAGCCCCCGGGGGCCCCGGGCGGGCCCTAGCGTGCGCAGTCCTGCTCTCAGGAGCGGTGGCACCTTGACTGCGACCCGGGGCCTGTGTCTGTGGAGTCCGGTGCGTCCGCCCCCGGCAGCAGAGCCGTCTTCCGAGGGTTGCCCGGGTCGGACTCTTGCCCGTACTTAGGCACGCCCCTGCGTGTGCACGTCTCGGACACACTCGTGTGCGGGACAGAAGTCAAACCATTCTCGCGTGCTGTCACCTCAGCGGGGCGGGTGCCGGGGGTTGCCCCGCAGTGGCCCAGCGCCAAGCCCTGGCCACAGAGGGAAGCTCCCCGCGATCGTGCAGCCCCGGGGGGAGGGCCGCGCCTGCGCTGTGGCCGCTGGGGTCTTGTGGGCCCAGAGTCCTCGGTACTTTGATCTCGTGACGGCAGCTGGAAAGCTCGTATTTGGTAAATAAACCATCTTCATGTGGACATTTTACGACGGATCGGAGCCGTGGGATCTGTCGGCTTTGCTCAGCGCTTCCCTCTGCTCTGAGCCGTCCGTCTCTGCTGTGAGGCTGTCCTCTGAGTGCCGCCCCAGACGATTCTGGACGCAGGGGGGCCGTGTTAGCAAAGGCCCCGTCCGTGGGGAGGTGGTTATCGTGGAGGGCACAGTTGGAGCAGCAGGACTGCTGCTCGCCCGTCCCTGTTCCTCATCCGGTGCTTGTCCCGGACGCTGGCCACGGGCAGCCAACCCAGCAGCACGGGCCTTCGCAGACTCGCTGGCGCAGCGACTTTCTGACTCGAGCAGTTTGGGAAAAGCGGGCTGCCGCCTCGTGTCTGAACCGGGCGCGTGTGTTGGCGGGCCTGTGACTCACGCACTCCTTCAGTGCGCTCCAGTCCCTTGCCCCCGCCGCCCACCATGCGTGAGGACCCTCGGGTGTGACTTCTGCTTGCTCATGTCACCGAAGTTCTGGGGACGTGGGTGACCACTGACGTGCTTTGCAGGATGCTTTAGAGTCTGCGATGAAAAACGCCTTATGGGGTCACGCTCTGCTGCTTGCAAGTAAGATGGACAGCCGGACACACGCCCGCGTCATGACCAGGTAGAGAATCTTGCTGTGTAGACAGTTTCTGGGCACGTCCTGCTGGCCCAGTCATGCTGCCTGGTCAGCTCTTGGACGCACCGTGACCTGCAGGGCTTGTCATGGAAAGCCGGGGCATGTCCCCTGCACTGGGCTGCTGTCACACTGGCTTGGGCATGCCGGGCCCCTTCCCTGCGGTTGTACTGCTGAGGGCCTTGTGCACATTTTGTACCACAGAGTTTTCTACGCTCTGTGAAACCACCATGAATTCTTTAGTCTTTATTTTCTCAGTTCATTTGTTGAAATGCTGGGCTTTGTACACTGCCTGGGTCAGGCCCCTGACGGTCATCAAAGGGCCAAAATGAAACCAGGCTTGTTTCTGTTTGTCATTTAAACAGGGCCAACTGGGGGGCCTGGGTGGCTCAGCGGGTTAAAGCCTCTGCCTTCGGCTCAGGTCATGATCTCAGGGTCCTGCGATCGAGCCCCGCATCGGGCTCTCTGCTCAGCGGGGAGCCTACTTCCCCCTCTCTCTCTGCCTGCCTCTCTGCCTACTTGTGATCTCTACCGAATGAATAAATAAAATCTTAAAAAAAAAAAAGTTTAATAAAAAACAGGGCTAATTTAGCTTTTTCTCTTCTCGTGTTTGCCTAGGTTCGCCAACAGTCTTCCAATCAATGACCCTTTGCAGACAGTGTACCAGCTGATGTCGGGCCGGATGCCTGCTGCGTCCACGGTCAGTGGGCAGGGGCTCCCCAGGGTCCCCGTGGCCTGGCTTCCGGGCTGGGCTCGCTCTCATGAGAGCTGGCCTCCTGGGCCGCAAGGCCTGCGCTTTCTCTTGCCCCGGCTTCCGCGCTGTGCTCTTGGACCTCACCCGTGACGAGATGAAAGTGGCGCTCCCTTCTGAGGATAAGGGTTTGTTTGTTTGGCTTTTTTCTGATCTCAGTGTTGTGGAGACGAGAAGTGGGGTGATTGGAGGCCACATCTTGCTATGGTTTTGTCCAATCTGAGCAGCAACGTGGATGTGGAGTCCAGGGCGATGGCTACCATGGGCGACACTCTGGGTAGGTCGGGCGTGGGCGTGGAGGTCGGGGAGCCCGACACGCTCGTGAGAGCCACTGTCAGGGTGTGGAGGGCCACGGGGTTTTGCCATTCGTTGCTGGTGGTTGCTGTCCATGTGTTGAGGTTTTGGGGACAACTCAGAGGTCCTGAGCCCTGGCCTGCCGTATGTCTCCTCAGCTTCCAAAGGTCTCTTAGATGCTGCGCACTTCTGCTACCTCATGGCCCAGGTCGGATTGGGGGTTTACACAAAGAAGACCACAAAACTTGTCTTAATTGGATCGAACCACAGGTGAGAACCGTCGAGGTGTCTGTTTTCCTTTAGAAAGGAAGCATCCCTCCGCCAGCTGGCCCAGAGACCGCGCACGCGCGCCTGGCAGCGGCAGCCTCCCCTCTTGGTGGCGCGCTGTTTTTTTTTTTTTGTTTTTTTTTTAATTTATTTATTTGTCCGAGAGGGAGAGAGAGCAAGCGAGCACAGGCAGAGTGGCAGGCAGAGGCAGAGGGAGAAGCAGGCTCCCTGCCGAGCAAGCAGCCCGATGTGGGACTCGATCCAGGACGCTGGGATCATGACCTGAGCTGAAGGCAGCCGCTTAACCAACTGAGCCACCCAGGCGTCCCTTGGTGGCGCGCTGTTGGTCACGTGGTGTGACATGCTTCTGGGTGCCTTGTTCGGATACTGAAATTACTTCTTTCCTCAACAGTTTGCCATTTTTAAAGTTTGCGACCAATGAAGCTATCCAGAGGACAGAAGCCTATGAGTATGCCCAGTCTCTTGGGGCACGGACCTGCTCCTTCCCCAATTTCCAGGTGAGCGGGAGCCACGCCGGCCCGTGGTTTTAGCGAGTGTGGGTGGTCAGTGCTAGCAAGTGTTTGGTCATTGAGGGCTTTTGAGCTCTTTCCCCCCCAAAATGATAATTTCTGGAAATCCTGGGGAGTCCTTTGACCTGTACCTCTTGAGAAGTAAGTCCTATCGAATTGAGGATTTTTTTTGCATTCAAAACGTTTCCCCCGAGTGTGTGGTTTCCAGTGCGTCCTGTGCACGGTTTGCAGTGCCGCGGGGAGGGTGTCCTGTGACCCCGCGGGCGTGTGGTGTAAACACTGTAGCGCGGGCTTTGTGGGGACGGCCGTCCCGCCACGCTGGCTGCTGGCTGGCCAGGGCGCTTGTGGTGACGAGCCCTGCGTGACCAGTACAGAGTGTGCTGAAGAGGGAGAGGGAGTTTCTGAGAAGCGTCGTTGCGGCTTTCCTGAGAAGTCCTCTGGGGAGGGTTCGGTGCTGCTGGGCGGCCGTGGGGCACACGTGGGGCGCACGGGGCATTGGAATAGCGCCCGCTTCGGGGCTGTTGGGTGACACGGGGGCTGGGGCGGCATGTCAGGACAACCGTGCTACACTCCCTGGTCCCAGGTGTTCAAGTTCATCTACTCCTGCCGCCTGGCTGAAATGGGGCTGGCCACGCAGGCCTTCCACTACTGCGAGGTGATTGCCAAGAGCGTCCTGCTGCAGCCGCACGAGCACTCGCCCGTGCTCGTCAGCCAGCTGGCTCAGGTAGCGCGTGCTCGGACGCCCCCGCGGTGGCGTCGGGTCCCTGTGCTCAGGCACCGAGGGGTGACTGTGTAGATGCTGGGGACTTCCTTCTGGAGCAGCTTGAGAAATTCAGGCGTCCTTGGGCAGGGAGTGGGTGTTCCGAACTTTTCGGGGACCTCAGCCTGCGACAAGCTGGGCCGTAGCTTCGAAGGGACAAGGACCGCACGTCCGGGAAGCTCCCCGGGGTGGGGGGACAGTTCAACCCAGCGCCTCACAGTAGGGGCTCCTGGAGTCCAGCGGGCGGGTGGGGGCCCTGGCTGCTCCCGGGCCGGCCTCGGTGTCTCGCTCCGTAAGACAGACGCCCGTGTGCGGCCCGCGGGAGCAGGGGAGGCGCGCGTGGGACAAAGCCGGTCGGCGGCCGGTGCCCGCGGCCAGTGCACCCTCCCCCCCAGGACCTTTGTTCTGGGAAGCGCGCTCCCGTGACAGCTGAGGGACTGTGTGCCTGTGGGGAGCTTTCGGCGTCCACGGACGGACACAGAACGGTCAGCACGTCCCCGTTCCCGCAGCTTCGGCAGCTGTTCCTCAGGGCCTGCGTTCGTCACACTCCCTTCCCGCCCTGTCCCCGCACCCCCCAAGGCCCGTCAGAGTTTGCGCATCCCGGGTTAGTCAGCGTTTTGATCCCCGAAGCCCGGTCTGTGTAGTCAGGGATGGGCAGCAGCAGCCGGCGACGGGGGTGCAGGGGCTCCGGCCGCTGCGCGCGGGCCATCGGGCCGGCCAGAGCCAGTCCGGGTCCCGCACTCCCTTTCCGGCGACTCGGCAGTGCGAGCACCGTGTCGCTTCCGCAGCCTTAGGTGGCGGGAGCTCTCCGGCCGGACCTTGAAGATGCCTTTTGTTCCGGATGGTGGTGGCTTTTGAAAACACAGTCCCTTGTCACACCAGGTAGTAACCGGGCCCTTTCTTCCCCTTGTGTGTCCAGATCGCGTCCCAGCTGCGGCTCTTCGACCCGCAGCTCCGAGAGAAGCCCGAGCAGGAGGCCTCCGTGGAGCCGGCCTGGTTGGTGCAGCTGCGGCGCGTGGACGGGCAGCTGAAGGTGTGCGGCGGGAGGTCGGGCTCCGACCTCGGGGTCTCACACGCCCGTCATTTTCACGCTGCGCGTGTGAGGGGGGGAGAGCACGGTGGAGGTGGAGGGGTGTGCGCCTTGGTCCGCGCGCCCCGGGGAGAGGGAGGGCCCTCCTGAAGCGCGCCCAGGCGAGGGTCGGGCCGTCGGAACGCCTGCCCTGTCTCCCCCTCAGGAGGGCACCGCGGCGTGGAGTCGGGACGGGACCTTCCCCCAGCGCTGCCCCAGCACCCCAAGCTCCGAAGCGGGCCCGTGTGATGGGCCGGCACTTGGCCCGCCGGGGGGCCCGGGCGCCGGCAATCCGCTGCTGGCGCCGCCTGTGCCCAGCGCTGAGCACCTCGGCCAGGGGGTGCGGCTGCTGCCTTCAGGTGAGCCCCCCCGCGCCGCTGGAGAAGCCGCGGGCCTCCCCACCCTCGTCTCGCCGCCGCCGCTTCCGCACGGTGCCCTCCTGCCCAAGGAGAGCGGAGGGGACGCGTCTTCCCTTCCCTCTCCCCGCGCTTGCTCCCTCAGCGGGCCTGTGGCATCTCACGGCCTTAAGCGGCCGTCGGAGCAGGGGTGGGGGGGACTGCGGAGCTCTGGAGCGGGGCGGGGAGGGCTCCGTGAACTGCGAACTCTCTTTTAGGCCCCTGCTCCCGGGTTGTGCTGGGGCCTTGCTGGGAGTCAGGGCCCAGGCCCCACGTGACATTTGATGATGTCCTCCCCTTGTCCCCAAGAAGCGAAGCGTACGTTCTGCTTTTCCCCCACTGATTGACGGCCCGGCGCCGTCAGCCCTCTGGCTGTGGCGACGGGTTCTCTCACCCCGTAACGAGAGACACGGCCCCGCGAGAGGACGTGGGATAAAGTGTTGAACGGCCGCCTGTTTGCTTCCTCGAGTGCCCAGAGTCCGCGCCAGTACCTCAGGTTTCTGTTTCCCGCTCTCTTGGTGCAGCTCCGCCGCCGCTCCCCGACAGCCAGCCGGCCCTCCCCGCCAGGGTGCCGTTGTTCCCGGGGCCCCCGGCCACAGGCCCCCTTGAGCTGGGGCCTGGCTGTGGACCCCCGGCGGCTGCCTTTGGCTTTCCAGAGCCCTCTGGGCTTGACCCTGCGGCTCCGTACGCGGGGCCTGGCCTGCCCCCTTGCGCACCGTCTCTGCGGGAAAGTGAGCACGCGCCCCAGGAGGCCGGGAGCCAGGACCCAGGTAGGCCGGCTGGAGCGCCAGCCCGAGAGCAGAGCTGGGGGGCTTGGCGTTGGTGGCAGTTGGTGGAAGAGCCTTCAGTCGTCTGAACCTGACGCAGGTTTTGTTCGTCAGCGTGTGCTGAGGGTTCCGGGAGCCGTAGGCTGGAGGGCTCACTCACGTCAGTGCTGCCGGGCTCCGGGACTCAGCTGCTGTCGGCGTGCGGGCATGAGCAGATGTCGGGGGGCGGCGGGCGGGCCTCGTGAGGCTTCTTGTGCCTGCTGTGGGCCTGTCTCTGTGACCTCCAACAAGGTGCCGCGTGCAGCCCGCTTTCCGAAAGAAACGTTTCCGAGAACCTTTCCGGCCTCGGACTCTGAGCCCCGCAGTGGGAGGCCCTCGGCCAGGGAGACGGTGTGCTGTGTCGCGAGTACGTCACGTTAGCTCCTGTCCTGTGTCGGTGACACAGAGCCCACAGTGGCCCTCTCTTCTGTTGACAGGGGCGATGCTACCGGAGGCACTGGGTAGAAATTCACTTCTGGAGCTGAGAGAAGAGGGTTTCGGTGGAAAATTTGCTAACCTGGTACTTGCCCGCTTTTTTCGCCCAAGCTCTTTGTTGTGGCTCGTTGCTCCTCGGCTGGAGAGCCCTCGCCTCGCGCAGGGTGGCTGGGAAGGCCCGATGAGCTCGACCGCTTAGTGGAGCACGGACAGCCCCTGTCAGGAGGCTGCGTTGCTGACGATGACTTCTCCAAAACGGAGAGGCCTCCCCGGTCCTGCACCCTCTCTCTGCAGTAGGACCCCTGACACCTCACTGTCCGTCTTGAGATCCTCGCCACGTGTCTCGGCTGCTCTGGCCGCGGCGGGGAGGGACACGTGCTTTTCTGCACGGTGTGTCCCGCAGCCACCTCTCCACACACCGGGGCTCCCGTGAGCTCGCCGCCACGGGCACTTGCATAGGCCAGACTTCCGCTGGGCGTTCTTCCGTGAAAATATTCTCATGTAGAGTGAGAGTTTATGGAAGACGGGGTCTTCGCTCAGCGATAAGTATTCTGAAAAAAAACAGTCTTTGTTTTAACGCCTCCTCCCCGTCTGCAGCCAGCGTCCCCTCGACTCACACACTCACACCCTTTCTTCCAACCCAGTACTGCCCAGTGCACCCCAACACAGTTGCTTGGGGGAGCAGGCGGGAGGCAGGCGCTGCTGTCCCTTCCCCTCCCCCGCTCTGCTCTCATGGCTCACGGGCTTTCACGGCCCCCAGGGAGGTGCCTTGGGTGAGCCTGCTCCCGTATTGTCTTGGGACAGGGCTCCTCCGGCGTGTCCCAGGACTCCGAGGCCCCCCTGGTGGTGGAGGGCGCCAGCTCCAGTGCCCTGCAGCCGCTGACGTCCACTCCAGAAGCAAAGAGACCCGCACTGGCAAACAGGAGAGACTCCAGGGAGCCCAAGAAGGTGACCCATGGCCTGGCTCCAGCAGGGTGGGGGCCTGGGGCCCGGGGAGGGGGCACAGCTCCCACGGACCGCTTTCCCCTACACTGGCAGCAGGCCAAGGCGTTCCCAGTGTCCTCAGCACCCACTGAAGCGTGCAAAGCTTCCTGAGTGTCCATGTGTCCGTGTCCCTGACGACCACTGGCCGGAGCAGAGTTGGACCGGGACCAGGGGGCCCCGTGGGTCCCCATGGCCTGTGAGAACCCGCCCCAGACGGTGGCCTCTTCAGACTTTGGGACCTGTCCCAGAACTTCCTATAAAGGAGATTAATCTTTCGAAATCATCGGGTCGTATTTGTTACATGCAGCTGCTGAAATTTTATATTTCTTCTTTCTTGGTAATAGACATTGGCCTTTTTTTTTTTTTTTTTAAGATTTTATTTACCTGACAGAGAGAGAGAGAGATCATAAGCAGGCAGGGAGGCAGGCAGAGAGAGGGGGAAGCAGGCTCCCCGCAGAGCAGAGAGCCCGATGCGGGGCTCGATCCCAGGACCCTGGGACCATGACCTGAGCTCAGGGCAGAGGCTCAACCCACTGAGCCACCCAGGCGCCCCGGCCTTTTTTTCGATGGGTGATGACGTAAGAGCCACACGCGCGCTCTTTGTCTCTTGTTGGCGAAACCACTCCTTCCTCTCAGGGCGTGCCTAGGGCCCCAGATAGCTGTGTGTCCAGTGTGAGAAGGTGCCACCAGGCACTTTTCCTGGACACTTGTACGCGATGACCTTCCCCCAGCAGAGCCAGAGAGGCCCAGTCATTCCTTGTCACCAGCCTGGCTGGTGACATTCCTCGTCCCCGTGCACACAGGGTGGTAGGGCCGCCCCACGGCAGCCTCTCGGTGGAGGTTGTGGTGCCTCCTGGAGCTTTCGCTTCGCTCCCCTGACGAGCGGGGGTGCCGGGCACCTTTCTCACGCGCCTGTCACCGCCTGTGTATTTTCCTGTGTGGTGCTGGCTTGTCTTCTCCCGCTTGAGCGTCTTGGCCCCAAGTCCTCGGTGACGTGTGTGTCACCAGTGCCGTCCCCCAGCCTGCAGACCGTCTCTTTACTCTCTTCACGTGGGTGATTTCCATACCGTTTAGCAAATCGAACTTTAGTTAACTGTTAGCGTCTTTTTTTTTTTTTAAGCTCGTATTTATTTACTGGAGAGAGTGGGGCGCGCACAAGCGGGGAGGGGCAGAGGGCGCGGGAGACACAGGCGCACCCCAGGCCCCACCCAGCCTGGGGTCGTGACCCGAGCCGACACCAAGAGTTGGGCGCTCCAGAGACTGAACCGCCCAGGTCCCCCTTGACGCCTGGCATCACGGGGGGACGCAGATCAGATCCCGGGCGTGCGTGAGCCTGAGCTAGAGGAGGACGCTGACCCGCTGTGAGCGCTGCGGAGCTCAGGGTGGCGGGTCTGCGAGCACGTGCACCCGCTGCCTCCTTGTCTGTGCTTCCGCTGAGGCGTGGCCTGTCGGGATGGAAGTGAGCGTCCCGGACACGTGCGTTCTCCCAGCAGAGGCCACGGGGCGGGCGATGGTCCTAGGGGCCCACAAGGACATGGCCGGTCTCCTTGCTGCTGCTCAGTCTGGGAGAATGCCAGAGCCTGCTGCTCGTTGGCATTTAGACAGGAAAAGCTCCAAAAGGCACATGTTCAGATGTTAACCGTTTTAACCGTTTTTAAGGGCACGGTTCTGTGGCGCCAGCTGCCCCCTCTGCCCCTCTCCGGGACTCGTGTTCTTAGACTGGACCTCGGCCCCGTTGCACACCGTGCCCCTCCCATCCCGCATCTGTGCGTCCGGCTCCTCTGGGGCCTCCTGGGAGCCGGGCCTCAGGGCCTGTCGGTGCTGGGCTCACCTCACGGGGCACCGTGTCCTCAAGGTGGTTCTGACGGTTTTCACGTTTAGAGCGGCGAATCCTGGTTCTCCCGTTGGCTGCCGGGGAAAAGGAGGACAGAAGCTTACTTGCCGGACGACAAGAACAAATCGGTGAGCGCAGCCCCGAGGGGCGTGCCCGTGCGTGGGGGTCGCCAATGCGCGCGGGCCGGCCGCCGCCCGGGCCCGGAGGCCATAGGCGCTGCTTCCATCCGGCTCCGTCTCCTGACGTTACTTTTTACGCTCGCGGCAGATCGTCTGGGATGAAAAGAAGAACCGGTGGGTGGACGTAAACGAGCCAGAGGAGGAGGTACGTCTAGGTTCCTCGCTCTGCTTGCCTGGGCCCTCCGCGTGCCGTCCCGGCGGCTCTGGGTCCGCAGGCAGGGCTCTGAGCCGGCTTTCCCCTCTACAGAGGAAGGCTCCGCCGCCCCCACCCATCTCGCTCCCCAAGGCTCCGCTCGCTGCGCCCCCTGGTCCTGGAGGGCCCCCGAGGGCCTCCGTGAACATGTTCTCTAGGAAAGCAGGTAACAGAGTCGAGCCAGAGATTAGAGTTGGTTTGAGAACTTGCTCGTTCTCCAGACATGCTGGAGCCTAAGAGCTGGAAGTACAGGGCAGATGGCAGTCTGTCTGCGCAGGGGGTCCTCGTTTTCCTCGGGCGAGTCTGCAGGGGGGCCCCCATCGTCTCTAGAGCACGAGAGCCCTGCTCCGCGGCACCCAAGCTGCTAGCGAGCGGCGCGGCTCTGGTAGCCTCGATGTGTTGAACGGGCACCTCCCCCGGGGTAGCAGCCAGGCTGTGCCACGTGGAGAGCTGCATCCCCGTCTGCTGCTCCCGCTCGGGGAAGGGGGGCCCCAGGGGAACGGGGTGCTCTGGGGCGCTGACCCAAATCTGCCGCTTCTCCCGGCACAGCTGGAGCCAGAGCACGCTACGTGGACGTGTTAAACCCCGGGGGGCCCCAGCGGAGCGAGCCGGCTCTGGCTCCTGCGGAGTTTTTCGCCCCCCTGGCCCCGCTCCCAATTCCTGCGCACGTGTTCGGACCAAACCCAGGTGGGCAGTGTGGGGCCTTCTGACCTCCGATCCCTTTCCTGAGCTCCTTGGGCTTTAATCTCCCATAAGAAGAGTGATGCGGCCCATGTGCAGGGAGCCGGGGCTTATCTGCTCCTTTGTGGACCCCCTTCCCATCCCCCACGAGTGGGACTGTGGGAAACGGCAGGCTGGCGGCGTTTTGAACGGAATGACAGCTTTCTTCACTGACTCCTTCACAGATGCGGAGGAAGTCCCACCTGCAGGGGGGGCCGGCAGGGAAGGGCAGGCGCCTGCGGGCGGTCCAGCCACTGCAGGGCCGGCCTCGGAGCCCCAGGTGAGCAGGGCCACAGGCCGGGCAGGAGGGCAGGGAGGGTTTGCCCCACACCCTGCCGGGGAGATTGGCCCGACCTTTGTGTCAGGCCCATTGTGCACCCGGGGACCAAGTCCGAGTGTGTAGGAAGTGTCTTTGCCCTGAACAGACTCCCTCTAGAGATAGGGAGTGTGACCGTATGCACGAGGCCTCGTGGTTGTCTTGCTGGAACCATAGTTGGAAAGGTGGTTTTTAATTTTGGGAACTTGGGTGTGAAATCACGGAGAGTCTGGTATCTGAGGGGGACAGAGGATTGTGAGCCTGGGTCCCCATGTAATGAGCTATACTTAACACATAAGGGGTCACGTCTAGCTTCAAAGTCTGTTTCCTGCTCCGAGTTGGGATGACCAGGCCGTCGCAGGCCCGGGATCCGCGTTCCCTGGAGATGGGCGGCGGAGCGGTGGGCCCCACATCTGCTCAGACCTGCACCTTCCGTGGAGCCCAGCGCCTCAGGGCGGGCTGGGCGGGGGCAGGGGTCCCATGTGGTTCCCCCCACGTCATCTTCCTCCCCCAGGCGTTCAGCTCTGCGGCTTTGCTCACTGGCCCCGAGCTCCCACCCGCCGGCGAGGACGGCTCCCGCGGAGGAGAGGTAAGGCCCTCCTGCCAAAAGGACCTGCCCAGAAGCCTGGCCCGGCACGTCGCTCGTGTGTGTCCACGTGGCTGCTTCCTTTAAAAGCGAGTCTTGACGAGTCGGAAGAGACAGTTGAGCAGCTTCTTAAAACCTGCCCGATGTCATGTTTGAACAACAGACGGTCCCACTCGTCTATGCAGAATTGCCCGGGGTCCCCACATGGAGCAGGGCTGGAGTGCACCTGCCCCCGGCTCTGCTCAGCACGGCTGGGCCGCCGAGGGCCCCCGGCTGGGGGTGTTTTCTCCCTAAAAGCTGCCCCCGAAGGCAGGCCTTGTAAGCTAACTCTGGCTCCTCTCCGTCCGGACTGTCCCGGTTCTGAGGCGTCCTGCAGCTCTCGGGGGTTACACGGACCGCTCGGAGCGGCCGCATGCATGCTGACTTTCTCTTTGTGTGTGTTCCTGTAGCTTTCACGCTGTAGTTCACTGAGTTCATTGTCACGTGAAGTAAGCCAGCATTTTTATCAGGTACCTGTGCCTGGCGGTTCTCACTGGACACGTGTTGAACTGGGTCGCCTTTGTGTCCCCTCTGAGCGCACTGTGCTGGCTGGCCACTGTGCCCGTGTCACTAACGCGACCGCCGCCTCCCCACCCGCCACACGCCGGAGGATGTAGTGTTCCTTTCTCCCCAGGTCCTCGGGGGGCCGGGAGCCGTCCTGATGCACTGACGGGCACGTAGACCCCGATGTGCCTAGTGAATGAGTGTGGTCTGTCAACTGTTCTTTCCGGATTGGTTTTTCCACGTGGCTGGCCTCCGGCGTGGCCTCACCGCGTGTGAGTGGGTTTCCGAAGCCCACAGGGGGCAGGAGGGACTTCCGTTCTCTGACCAAGTGTGCGACGGCATCTCGTCGGCCAGGCCGGGGGCGGCAGGCAGCTGTCCTCCGGCCAGTCTGGGCGGGAGATAAAGGAATGCGTCATCTTTCGTGTGTATCGTGGGACAGAGCTTCCGTTGGCTCAGCAGAAGGCTACGTGTGACCTTTTTCTTTGCACACTAAAGCATTGGCTTCCGTAGCCGGGCCCGGAGGTCTGACGTCCTCAGAAGCGTCTGCCCCACGTCAGCACGAACGGGACATCTTGGCGCTGCGCTCTCCTGGTCCCTGCTTGTTCTGGTTTCGAGGCATTTCTTTCTGCATGCTGCTTTACGTGTCACCATTTTCCCGTGGACCTTGGCGTAATTACGTCCAGGGCTGCGATAAGTGTCTCCACCTGCGTCCGCGGCTCCCTTAGAAGCACTGGGAGCGGGTCCCCAGGAGCGTGTGCTCACAAGGGGAGCGAGCACAGCGCTGCCGCGGCGCTGCTGACTTGGCTCTCTGTGGTTCTCAGGCTCCCAGCGACCAGCCCGGGGCAGCCGCGCCCTTCTACAGCCCCGCTCAGTTTGCACAGGTCAGTGCCCTCCTGGCCCCCGGCCCGCACCTGCTGACCCTTCTCCCTTCTCGGTCGGCCCTTTCCCGCTCCTGGCTCCCGCGCCTTCCTGCCGACACACTGTGCCGCGGGTCTGCGACTGACTCCCATGCGCTGGCCTGGGCCCTCCTCACCTGCCAGCCCCCGTCCTGCAGTTGGGGGTTGTTGCTGAATGTTCCCTTTCGTTTCTCTACCTCTGCCTTCTCTCTCTTGTCCATTCCCAGTTTTTGCCGGTAGCAGACAGACTGGCTGCCAGTTTGGGGAGAGCCGGGGCGGGGTGGTGCTGGCATTTAGGATGAAAACGCTCGCCTGAGCCCAGGTGTCCTGGTGCGGCCCCTGTCCTCACTGCCCAGGGTGACCGGGCCTGCTCCCTCTGCACTTGGCTCTTCGTCCCCCTACCAGCCCAACCCTAGGGCTACCGTGTCCCACCCAAGTTACAACCTGGCCACCGTGCACCTGCTTTTCCACTCCCAAGATGTGCTTTTTTCTGCCTAGTTACCGCCATCTTGTAGTCATTATTTTACACAATTTCTTTGGCGCACATGCCAGCCGGGGTGTGCAGGGAGGCTCAGGTAAACGCCCAGGCACTGCCCGCAGGCTCTCCCGGCGGCCACTGCGGCCGGCCTCCTCGCTTCGCCACCTGGCCAAAGCGCACCCCTTTAAGAACGCCCGATATGGGGGCACCTGGGTGGCTCAGTGGGTTAAAGCCTCTGCCTTCGGCTCAGGTCATGATCCCAGGGTCCTGGGATCAAGCCCCGCATCGGGCTCTCTGCTCGGCAGGGAGCCTGCTCCCTCCTCTCTCTCTGCCTGCCTCTCTGCCTGCTTGTGATCTCTGTCAAATAAATAAATAATCTTTAAAAAAAAAAAAAAGAACGCCCGATTTGGTCCTGGCCTGGCCAGTTACCAGGGGCTGCCTGTGGGTCGGTGTAGACTGTCCCGCCCACTCGAGTCTCAAGGTGTTCCCGGGGTGCCACCGGCCTTGGAGGCTGGGCACACGGAAGTCAGCGCTCTTCTTGTCTGCAGGCCTCGGCCCCCTCCGGAGGCTCCAGGATGGGGAGGACTGGCCAGAGGAAGTACCCGGCGTTGAGCTAGAAGAGTCCCCACCCTGGAGTAGCATCTGGAACCCTGAAGCCATCATTCTGCTCCACCAGGAACTCAGATGGATCGCCTGCAACGTCCCCGCGTCCCCGAATGGGCACGCAGTGATGCCACGTGATTGAACCTGTTCTTCCGCCGCCGTCTCTGAAGGGTGGCCGGAGGCAGGTGCGCAGCCCCTGGAAGGCGCTGGAGCGGGCGCTCTTGGCTCCTTCGTTTCCCAGCAGTGATTTAAGGGTAAAACTTTCTGTCCTGGAAGAGTGTTGTGCCGGGTGAGGCTGGAGGCGTCTTTGCTGCAGGAAGGGTCTCGCTCTTGAGGAACCCAGGTGTCTCTGCAAACCTAACCGTGCTTTCCTGCCCCCCGGCCGCCACGGGGTCCTTTAAAATGCCGAACGAAGAGCGAGCCTGGGGCCCAGGAGAGACCCCACCGCCTTCCTGACGGCCGTGGGAGGCCCTTTCTGCATCCAAGTCCCCGAGGAGCCGTGGACTCGGTGGCAAGAATTCGGTTAGTTTTTGAGAGAGGCCCGAGTCGCTGAAGCGCATCTCTGCCCGGTGGCAAAGACGTTTCCAGCTTCTTTTGTGCCCCATGCGAGCCAGGGGCCCGGCTTTGCCCGTCCACGGGGGGTGGCCCTGCGGCTGTGCCCCCCGCGGACTGGCCCCCATCGGTCCACCTTTACTGAAACTCTCACTGTGACAAGTTGGACGCGGCTTTCTCCCGTCCCTGACGAGCCTGATGAAACCCCTCGAGGGGCGCCCTCTGGGTTGCCGCCGGCGCTGTGCTCTGTCCGGCGCTGTGCTCTGTCCTGACTGGTCTTCGCGCTGCCGTCCAGCCGCTTTCTCGCGCCCGGTTGCCTCCTCTCGGGGCGGAGCCACCTGGAAGAGGGCGGAGCAGACTTGACACCTGCCCGGAGTCTGAGGCTCTGTTCTTCCTGCACCAGATCCGCAGGTGGCCAGCCTAGGGGAACCACAGAGGGGACCCTCCCCCCGGACTCCGAGCTTCACGGCTTCATCGACTGTTCAGAAAATTATTCTCTCATTCTTGTTAGGTCTGAAGAGATGGCAGAAAAAATTTAAATATTTATAAGAATCATTAGAAAATAATTTCTGTAGGTTCCCCCGGGGAGCGTAGTTTGCTTGGGGTCTTAAATCTAAGTGCAGAAATGGTCTAACTGTGGAAGCCGTGCAGGCCTCCCATTTCCCCCGGGCCCTGGGTCATCTCGGAAGGGCCACAGAAGTTGTCCCGTGGTGTCGCCCACGCGCACGTCTGGGTGCATTTGTTCACTTGGAGAGAGACCGGGACGGGTTGACGGGGCAGCAGCCTCTTGTGTCCCTTGGTCTGCGCTCAGCGGGGGTTCTGGGACCCCAGACCCTCCTGGTGCCGTGCCCCTGGCTTCCTCCGCCTGGCCTGCCCACCGTTGCCTGCGCTGGCTGCCAGCGACTTTTGACTCAAGAAGCTCCCTGCCAGGCCAGGGGGGAGCTGCTATTTTTCCTAAATGCAAATTGTTACACTGCAAATTGGTAAAGTATTTTGCGCTCGCAAGCGCTGTCATGTGTTGTTTCCTTCTGTCTGTGGGTCACCGTGGGTGGTGGGGAGGGGGAGACAAGGCCCCCGCCTGGGGGTGCGGGCTGGAGGGGCTTTGCGTCGGGCGCGGGTGGGTCCGCTGGGGAGCCCCCACCCCCAACCCCTCGACGGCAGGTGGGGTGCGCCCCTTGGGGAGGCCTGCGCCAGTGTGTGTTGCCCCCGCCCCCGGCCCTGGCCCTGGCCCAGGAAGCTGCGGGGTGGGGAGGGGGGACGGCTCTGCGCTCGCGGGCGTGCGCTGGGTCCTCCGGCCGCCAGGGGCCGCTGCGGGGACCGAGCCCGGCCTTTCTCCGACGCCCGTTGCAGGGGCGCGGCCGCCGGGCCGCAGGGGCGGTGAGCGGGCGGTGAGCGGGCGCCGCGTTGAGGTGGGTGCAGGGCGGTCCCCGGGCGGTGGCGCGGGTGCAGGGCCCGGGGTGGCCCCTGGGCGGGTATGCGGAGCGACCTCCGGGCAGGGGTTCGGGTCTAGAGCGCGGCGTGACCCCTGGACGGGGACGCGGATCCGGGGCGCAGGGTGACCCCTGGGCCGGGGCGGGGGCGCGAGTCCGGAGCGCGGGGCGACCGGGAACGGCGCGGGTGCGTGAGTCCAGGGCGCGGGGTGACCCTTCGCAGGGGCGGGGACGCGTATCCGGGCGCGGGGCGACCCCGGGGTGGGCGGGGGGCCCGAGGCCGGAGCGAGGGTTGATCCCTGGGCGGGGCCTGGGGACACGGGCCGGGGCGGGGCGGGGTCCTCCTGCGTGGCGGTCGTTGCTCTGGGGCCCCGCGGGCTGGCGGGTTCTGAGCCCGGGCCTGCGGCGGCGGCGGCACGGCGGGCAGAGGGGGCCTCCCTGGGGCGGGGGGGTCTGGGGAGGAGCCGCGGCGATGGGCGCGCAGGTGAGTGAGGGTGCAGGGACCCCTTCCCCCGTCCCAGGCTGCTCCAACGGGC
This sequence comes from Mellivora capensis, assembly GCA_004024625.1. Lineage (NCBI taxonomy): Eukaryota > Metazoa > Chordata > Mammalia > Carnivora > Mustelidae > Mellivora > Mellivora capensis. Next base: position 265,804 of record PISX010000070.1, on the reverse strand, counting down.
CTTGACTTTTGGGTTGTGGCTCTGCCCTGGTCCTCCCCCAGAGCCCCAGGAAGGCAGAGGCCCTGTCGGTGTGGTGGCTTCCCGGGAGGAGGCGGCAGAAGACACGTCTGAGTGTGTGTTCTGGATAGACGCCTGCCGGCCTGTCCCCTTGTCTCCCTGTACCGCAGTCCCACGGGAGCAGTCGCGTGGCACGGGGGTCGTGGCTGTCCCAGGCTAATAGCTCGGTTTTCTGTAGGTTCCTGTGGGAGACGGCAGGACTTCTGGCTTCCTAGCCATGGAGCAATGGGCTCTGTCCCCACCGGCCGGCCCCAGGCCTGCAGGGGAGCCCCCGCGCCTTCTCTCCTCCACAGCTGCCTGCCACGGTCTGGCCGTGCGTCCCTGACCCTGGGCTTCCCTGGCAGCCCAGAGCGGGAACTGTCCCCCGGCGGCAGGAGGGGGGCGCGGGCTGCCAGCGCCTGGGAGAGCCGGCCCCTGGACTATGCCATCCAGGTTAGCAGGCGAGGGCCGGTCAGGGGCGTCTCCCCCACAGCCGGCTGCCCGGGGCCATCTGCAGCCTGAAGACAGAATGCTCCAGGGACAGCTTCCAAACACGGGGAAAGACCTCGCAGCCCACCCAGGGTCCCCACCTGCCAGCAATGGTCAGGGTCCCGAGAAGAGCCCAGTGCTCCCCCCGAACCTTCCAGCACAGATCAGCAATGAGGACCCACAAGCCAAGGCAACACCCTTCACCCCAAAGCCGCCGCCGAGGCCCCGGCTGGAGCGAGCTCTGTCCCTGGACGAGAAGGCGTGGAGGAGGCGGCGTTTTCCAAGCAGCCACGAGGACCTGGCGGCGCGTGGCGGGGCTGGTCCCTCTAGGGGCTCCTCGCAGGACGAGGTCCCCAGGCCCCCCACCCACACTGACTCCCCGCACTGCCTGAGCGCCTCCTTGCAGGAGATCCCCACGTCCCGCAGGGCCCAGAGCAGCGTGGGAGGGAGCCCTTCCTCATGGGGTCACTGTATCTCCGGGATGATCAGCACTTCCCTGGACGTCCTGCACCGGGACGGGGCCTCAGCCCGGAGCCCCGCCAGGCTGCCCGCTGTGGACCAGAAGGTGGCCTCTGGTTCCCTGCGGCCCGCTGACCGGGTGGACCCGGGTCAGGCCGACCTCAAGGCCCGCCTGCCGAGCAGACTGTTCCGGGCCCACAGCAGCCTGGGCCCCGGCCGGCCCCCGAGCCCCCTGGCCTCTGAGCCCAGATCCTCCTTCAGCCTGCTGGCGCCCATCCGCGCCAGGGACGTCCGGACCAGGTAGGGCCCCAGGGGGGCGGGGGGCACCATCGGTGGCCTTAGCTTTACTGTTCGCGTGCGGCCTCCACGAGAAGCACGGGAAGGTTTTTCTCACAAGACTGTGCGGTGTAGAGGTGTGGAGCTACCCCCCCCCAGCTCCCAGCTCCTTCCCAGAGGGACACGCCTTCCAGAACTTTCCCTCTGTGTTTCGGCACCACTCAGGGCCGCGTGCCTACGAAACATGGTTCAGAGGCGTGCGTGACCTTCTCCGCACAGCGCTGTGTCTCGTTTGCTCTCCCTTGTGTGTATCGGGACAGGCTCCTGGGGCTGTTGGCTGCACACCCCACTGGCCATCGGCTCCCATCGGCCCCACAACCACGGAGGACGCTTGGTTTCCAGGCCTTATAGGACCTGAGAAGCTAATGCGTTTGGCCTTTGTCACAGCTTTCAAGGAACCTAGCCAGGCGCTGCCCCCCTCCCCCCCGCTGCTGATGTCTCTCCTTTGCGCTGGGGTCCCCGATGCTTCTGAGCACAGCCTGTCCAAGCCCACGAGTCTGGTCTTCTCCGGGGTCCTCAGCCGTGGGGCCCACGCTGCGGCTTGAACAGGCCTCCCCTGCCTGCGCCTCCAGTGCCGGGCCTGGCCGCTGCCCGCTCTCCTGCCACTTGGCCCGGGCCTCTGCTCCCTGCCTGGGCTGGGCCGGTTGTTTGAAGCCCACACAGGCCCTGACTTGGGGGTCCCCACGCCACCCACTCCCCAACATGGCACCCAAGGCCCCACTTTCCTCACCAGACTCACCACCACCCCACCTGCTGCCCTCTCCAGTCCAGTCCAGGCCGGCACCTGCCCAGCCGGGCACAGAGTCCGCAGAAGGTGGGGTGGTCACTGCTGCTGTCCGCCACCTGTGACCCCCAAAGCAGAAACCCTAAAACAACAGGTCCGTGTTCTCTCCCCTTCAGGAGCCCTCACGTCAGAGCCCACGGGGTCGCAGGGCTGCGCTCCTTCCGGAGGCTCCAGGGGAGGGTCCTTCCTGCTCGTCCAGCTCCCGGTGCCCTGGTGGCCCCGGTGGCCCTCCGGCCTCTGCCCGCACCCGGTGCCCTGCCAGGGTCTGCCTCTCTCCTCTCACGGGGGCACTGGTCGTTGACTCTGGCCCCCAAACAGAACCCGGGACGCTCTCGGGTTGCCGTCCTCCACTAGCCACACTGCAACGCCCCCGTGGCCACAGAGGTCCCCCCCACCCCCGCGCGCTCTTGTCGTCAGGAAGCAGGGGAAGCTGGAGGCGAGCGCGGCTGCGCCAGCCAGAACCGGGTCCGCCGCGAGGGTTTCGGGCACACGGCGCGCTCCGCGCAGCTGCGGTTACCCGTGTGCGCACCACGCGGTGCCGAGGCCGGGACTGTCGTCTCAGAACCGGCTCCTCGGTTCCCCGCTTTCAGACAGGCAGCAAGCAGCAGGCTGGTGGGGATCCCTCAGCGCGGATCCTCGTGCGAAGACCCCGTCTCCTGCCCCTCGGCGTGCCCTAGAGCAGGTGTGGGGTGCGCCGGGCCCGGGGAGCGGCTGCCCGCAGACGGGGGCAGCCACGCTTCACGTGAGGGCACTGACGCTCGGATCTTGTCATTTTCCCGTGTCACCAAACACGGTTTTCTTCCCCAGCCCTTAGCTCTGGACTGGCCGCAAACAGGTGGGACGTGGCCAAGGTCGGAGCGGACGCCCCATGCTCGGGGTGACACGGGCCACAGGCACCACCGTGCCTGACCCCACGGCCTGGGGGCTCCTTGGGGGCCCCCAAGGCCAGGAGGCGGGGCTTCCGGCGTGGGGCTGAGGCAGCAGGGCCCCTGTCTGGGCACGATCGCGTGCGAGTCCTGCACGGCCCAGGGAGGGTGTGGGAATCGCTCCTCCGGGCTCCTGAGAACCGCCTTCTCGCAGCGGTCAGCCGGGGCTCGTGAGCCTCGCCGGCGATCTGACTTCCTTCAAAGGAGCGGGTTCCTTCCTTCAAAGGAGCGGGTTCCTACTCGCAAGACCAAGGTGTGAGGTTTTCTTAGCGAGTTGGGGTGAAGAGTCATCAGAGGCTTGGAAGGCCCTCGGGGTGGCCGTTACAGACGCTGGGTTGGCTTCTCGAAGACGCCGCAGAACAGGCCATCCGTGGGGAAGCTGTGGTGCCGGGCCGGGCCGGCCGGTGCGAGGCCTGCGCTGCAGGCATGGGCAGGGCAGCGTGGGGGGGCAGAAGCCAGGCGCGATGGGCTGCGCCCGGTGGTCCACCCCAGTTTTCGGAGCCCACCAGACCATCTTCCCGCACCGCAGTGCCCAGCTGCCAGGCCTTGGCACAGATCCCCCTTGGCCCCCACCCACCCCTGACGGACGGGACTGGGGCAGCCCTGCCAGCTGCCCCAGAAGGTGGAAAGAGCCCTCATTGCACGCGGCCATCAAGGTGATGGCTGACGAGGGATGTTCTTGTGGACAGACCAGGGTACCAGCCCATCGTGGTGTCGCCAGAGTAGGGATAGGACCCACGGAGCTTATCGGGGCCCATCTGTAGGAAAGGGGGAGGGAGCCTAATCCGTGTCTGATACGGCCAGCACTCAGGAGGTGATGAAGCTCCCCTCTGGGCACTGGGGGGACCCGCGGCCCGTGTGTACAGCAGATGATGGCACTGGGGGCGAGGGGGGGCCGGTGGTCGGTTTCTGCAGCAGATGGATGGCACTCAAAGGCCTAGGAGACAAAATGACCGAACACTGGTGTTGCCGTTGCCTGGGAGCTGACCCTGGGAGCACCCTGGTCTTCAGCTGGGTTGGAAGAAGGTTCCGGAAGGAGAGCTCCCAGCAAAAGGAGGACCCCAGACAGTTGGAGAAAGGCGGACACGGGTGAACACCGTGCAAGGAATGAGGGGTTGCAGGGAGGCTGGTGTCGCACCCCAGCGCGGGTGACCAGGACCGCGCGCGCTGGGCTTGTCCCTGTGAGCAGGAGCGCAGCCCGATGGCCATGGCTAGACGAGCGCGTGAGCGCAGTTTTAGCACACTGTACGATCGGTCGGCTGAGGACGATTTTTTCATGGTTGAGAAACCCGGTCTAATGTCTCCCAAGACATGAAAATTACACGCCACTCGGAGCCTGCAGGCCCCCGGTGACGCTCCATCACTACCCAGGCTCGGCCCCCGCGAGTGGGCTCCGCGAGGCTGCTGTCCCCAGGGTCCGACGCGGCTGGAACCACACACGCACACGCTGTGCTCCGGAACCCTTGAAGCAGGCATGACCGGTGGTTGTCGCGAGGCTGGACACGTCCCCTGTAGCTTTCAGGCCCCTGGAGGCCACGCTGAGGTGAAGGGCACGTGTCACCCTGGCTGCTGCTGTCCAGGGCAAAGGGCCAAGATGTCCCCCTCAAGTTGCTCGTCTGAGAACGTGACGGGAAAGTTGAACGCGTGCCGGTGTTTGTAGAATGGGGACCAGAGAGGGTTTTCCGAGAGGGCAGTGGACCATCGCGCTGTGCCCCCTGTCGACCCGCGGGCTCTCGGGAAACCCCAGCTCTGGGAGAGCCTCCCAAAAACGGTGGGGGCCCGAGGCGACAGGTGTGCCTGGGCGGTGTCCCCTGCACCTGGGTCCGTCTGTTCGGATCCTCGACCGCCGGCTGCTCGCTCTCCACAGGAGCTACCTGGAGGGGAGTCTCCTGGCGAGCGGGGCCCTCATGGGGGCGGAGGAGCTGGCCCGGTACTTCCCGGACCGCAGCATGGCCCTCTTCGTGGCCACCTGGAACATGCAGGGCCAGAAGGTAAGCCGCCTGCTCCCGCTCCGGTTCTCTGCCAGGGCCGCCGGCCGCACACGGTCTGCCCGGGCTGGCCCCGGCCTCACCCAGCTCCCCACTGCCTGCTGGGGAGGATGCGCTTCCCTGACACACGTGTCTGTCTGTCTGTGGGGGAGCTCGCGGCTCCCAGCAGCTGGGCGGGGAACAGAGACCTCCCTGGGGTCCCGGCCCCCACACACGACCTCCCGCCGCCCCATCCACACCCCACTGCCGGGCCGGCTGTGGCTGTCAGTGAGCCCGCGCGGCCGGGTCTGGTCCTTGTCACCTTGGGGTCACTTTGGGTTTCGTTCACTCGGCCACCTGTGTGCGGAAGTGACAGTGGAGGCTCCAGCCACTCTGCCGTGACGGCTGCTTTGTGCCCTCACCGCCAGTCGCCCAGGGGTCTGGCTCTCGCTTCGGGGGAGCCCCTTGGGCCGCGTGCTGGTGGCTTTCTCGCCAGCTCAGCCGTCTCTCCCTGGGACGACGCCTCACGGCAAGGACTGTCCTTGGGTTGGCGGTCTCCATCCCCTGTATGTGGGGTGCTCTGATTTCCGGGGGACGGGCGGGGGCTTCCTGCACTGTGGGCGATCCTCGCGCGCCCCTGGGTGCGGCGAAGGGCACGGTGGTTGTCATGGTGGCATCACAGAAGGACCTTCGCTCCACACCGCAGTGGCCCGGGCTGGCCGTGGGGGACGGGCGCTGGGGAGGAAACAAGGCAGGGCCACCTCCTGCTCAGGGTTTGGCTGAGTAACAGGAGTCCCGACAACACAGGCTCCGGAGGGAGACAGAAGTGATTGTCCCTCGCACTCGAGGAGGAGGCAGGTGCCCGGGCTGGCGGCCCCACTGTCCCAGGGACAACACCGGGCCTGTCCAGGGGATGGCGCTCTTGTCCAGCCCCCCCCACCCCCCCAAAGGGCTCGGAGGCTTCGCACATCCAGCCACGGGGAGGAGCACTCACGTCCCAGGCCACGGCACCCTGGCCCGGGCAGCACCACCTCCCCACCCAGGGCATATCTGGGGGCGTGGGGCACAGAGGCAGGCATGGCAGTGACCAGTTGGGGTGGAGGGAGGCCTGCCTGGATGCGTCGCACAGGCCAGCTGGCCCCTTGCTACACACGGTTCCCTGCAGGAGCTGCCCCCGAACCTGGACGAGCTCCTGCTGCCCGCCGAGGCCGACTACGCACAGGACCTGTACGTCGTCGGGGTCCAGGAGGGCTGCTCCGACAGGTAGGGAGCACCCCTGCCCCACGTCTGCCCAGCCCGTCGGCTCTGTGGGTCCCTGGGAACGGCGCTGAGGTGGGCCTTCGGGGCCAGGGCTGCCCGCCAGAGCCGCCTCCGGGCCCGTGAGCAGCTCCGAGAGCTGAGAATGAACGAGCTTGGCTTGCTGACGGCGAGGCCGCGGAGAGCAGCGGAGCCCCGGCTACGGCCCGACCCCTGCGTGGGCTCCTAGGTCCGCAGCGTCCCGGCACTCAGGTGCCCTCGACCTAGGGGAAGGGGCCGGGCTCCAGGCCCCCAGAGTAGCCGGAGAGCACGGGCCTGGGACCAGCACCGGAGATGGACGAGGCCGCCCAGGGCCCTCGTGTTGCTCGTCTGCCACTCGCCCTGCAGGACGCGGCCGGACAGCGGGGCTCTCTGGGCTGCAGGGTGAGGGGCGGCGGGGCTGGGGGTTCCAGCCCCCCTTCCCAGGCTGTCCGGGCCTCCGTCCACAGGCGGGAGTGGGAGGCGCGCCTGCAGGAGACGCTGGGCCCCCGCTACGTGACACTGTACTCGGCAGCGCACGGGGCGCTCTACATGTCCGTGCTCATCCGCCGGGACCTCATCTGGTTCTGCTCAGGTAGGCGGCCGCCGCCCAGCCTCAGTGCAGCCGGGGTGCGCGGGGCGAGCGGGGGCGGCCGTGTCACCCCCCTCTGTCCCGCAGAGGTGGAGAGCTCCACGGTGACCACACGCATCGTATCTCACATCAAGACCAAGGGGGCCCTGGGCGTCAGCTTCACCTTCTTCGGCACCTCCTTCCTCTTCATCACGTCGCACTTCACCTGTAAGTCCCGGGCGTCCGGGACCGTTCCCCGTCGTCGCCGGGAGGGGTCCGGAAGGCAGAGGCCCCGCTACCTGTGGCGGTGTCGTCCGGTGGCGCCCAGCTCCGTGGCGGGCGCTGGGGAGGCCGTGGGGCGGGCGCGGAGAGCACCCGGCGGTCCGGCAGCTGGGGGGGCAGTGAGCGCACGGGCGCCGCCTGTGTCCGCGAGCCGCACCGCAGAGGCCCCCGCGCTCTGTCCTCCCAGCCGGCGACGGGAAGGTGAGCGAGCGGCTGCTGGACTACAGCAGAACCGTCCAGGGCCTGGCCTTGCCCAAGAGCGTGCCCGACACCAGCCCCTACCGCTCCGACGCCGGTGAGCTCCCCTCCACGCGCTTCTGCCTCTTTCTCTGGGTAGTTCAGTGAAAGTAGACTTTGGGAGCTTTTAAGAATCAAGGTCAGAGGGGCGCCTGGGGGGCTCAGCGGTTTAGGCCTCTGCCTTCAGCTCAGGTCAGGATTCCAGGGTCCGGGGATCGAGCCCCGCATCGGGCTCTCTGCTCGGCGGGGAGCCTGCTTCCTCCTCTCTCTCTGCCTGCCTCTCTGCCTACTGTGATCTCTGTCAAGTAAATAAATAAAATCTTAAAAAAAAAAAAAAGAATCAAGGTCAGGAAAGTCTAGAAAGTCACCAGGTAACAGGAAAAAGACCGCTCTGAGGCCTGGCGCCGGGCTCCTCACGAGCAGGGGCGGTCAGCCCGTTCGGCGGCTGGCATTCGCCCGGAGCCCGGCTCGCCAGCCCCGCTCCCCCACAGGCCCTCCTGCCTCCCGGCTGCCCCACGGGGGCAGCGCCCTGGCGGCGGCGGCGTGCGTGGGAAGCGTGGGCTCCTGTGAGCACGGGCCGTCACGCGGTCCCCGGATGGCTGTTGCTGTGGGAAATGGGAACCGTGAACCTGTCGACCCGGGAGGCTGCGGGGCACTCCCCCCAAGGCTGGGGCGGCAGCACCTTCCCTGGGGAGTCCTTGCCTGTGGCTCCGGCAGGACACCGACCAGACCAGTCCCCGTCGCTAAGGCGTGGTGAGCGCGGGGAGCGCCGGGCTCACGTGCTTTCCCGTTTGGCCAGCGGATGTCACCACCCGGTTCGATGGGGTGTTCTGGTTTGGAGACTTCAACTTCCGTCTGAGCGGCGGGCGCGTGGCCGTGGAGGCCATCCTGAAGCAGGACCTGGGGGAGAAGGTGTCGGCCCTGCTCCAGCATGACCAGCTCACCCAGGAGATGAAGAAAGGTGAGGGCCGGTGGGTGGGGGCTCCCCGCCCCCAAGAAGGCATATGGCCTGCGGGGTTGACGCGGGGCTGGGACTGTTCCAGGGTCCATCTTCAAGGGTTTCCAGGAGCCAGACATCCACTTCCTTCCATCGTACAAGTTCGACATCGGGAAGGACTCCTACGACACCACCTCCAAGCAGAGGACCCCCTCCTACACGGTGAGCAGTCCCCTGGGGCCGGCCCGGCTCTGCGGCCGAGGTCTGGGGCCGCTTGCGCTGGCGAACCGGAGGCTGCGGACTGAGGCCGGGCGTGTGGGCAGCGCCCTGGGGGCTGCAGGGCCTGCAGGGTGCGGTCAGACTCGGGCCTGAGCCGCTCCAGGCCAGTGACCACAGCTCTCAGAGGCTGCTGGGGCTGGGGGCGGTGCCCTCCGACGGAGGCCCTTCGGGGTCAGCTGCCGGTCCCCAGACAGCGAGGCACATGCCGCATGCTATCACTTGGCTGAGCTGTTTGTGGCGGGACCCCCGCGGTTGGCTCCGGGGCTCAGGCCTGAAGCCGCTGCCCCGGCCTGGTCCGCACCCAGTGCCCACACGCCGGTTGGTGCCCTGGGCCCGGGGGAGGGGCTCCAGAGGGCGGGGTCTGGCACAGGGACAGGCACACAGGCCAAGAAACCAGGGTGCATCGGGCCCCCCCCGTCTGTGGGCTCTTTTTTACAGGACCGGGTTATGTACAAGAGCCGCCATAAGGGTGACATCTGTCCCATCAAGTACTCCTCCTGCCCAGGCATTAAGACATCTGACCACCGCCCCGTGTACGGCCTGTTCCGGGTCAAAGTGAAGCCGGGGAGAGACAAGTCAGTACCCTGGACGCGTGTCCTCATGTGTCCCGCACGCGGGGTCCGGGGTGGGGGAGGGGAGGAGAACGAGACTCCTGATCTGAAGTGGCTGTCACACAGGCGACACGCCCAGGGTCGGGCCGGGTCTTCTGACACGTGCAGCAGGCCTGGCCCGGGCCGCGGAGGGTTCTCGTCGCAGGCGGTGGCCACGCTGCGCTGTGCGGCGGGTCCCAGTGGCCCGCAGGGAACAGGCGTCGGAGTCGGCCTCCCAGAGGCTGCGGAAACAGCCGGGCCCTCCCAGCTGACACCGTCTCCCCCACAGCATCCCGCTGGCCGCCGGCAAGTTCGACAGAGAGCTGTACTTAATAGGAATTAAAAGACGCATCTCCAGAGAGATCCAGAGGCAGCAGGCGCTGAAGGGCCAGCACTCGAGCAGCATCTGCACCGTCTCCTGAGGGCGCCCGAGGACCCTCGTCACCCACGTGGGAGGTTACGTGACCAGAAGCCCCTAAGAGGACAGGAGAGGTTGCTGTGTGGGATCTCTCCTGCTTCGGGGCAGCGGACGGACCCTTGCTCGAGGCTGACCTGCTTCCTCACCAAGAACCCCACGGGGAGGCCAGGAGACCGGCCAGGCGGTACCACAGCATGGGTGCCTGGAATGGAACCGGCCACGCTCCTTGACAGCGTGGCCTGCGTCAGGCCCCACGCCGGCCACGCCCCCCGCGCGGTCCCTCGGGGCAGGTGTCCCGGTGGGTTGTGGTGGGGCCTGGAGCGGCCCACTCGCCCACAGCGCTCGCCTGGTGGACCTGCCGCCCCGGCAGCGCTAACTGGGAGGTGCCCTTCTCCGTCTCGAGCACAGGGGCCTGGTACTGAAGCGGGTGAGCCGCTCGGGGTCTCTGTCCCACCGGTGCTCGAGGACCAAGCCCAGGCCCAGCTGGACAGGCCAGAGCCAGCTGACTTCCAAGGAGGGAGCGTGCTCCCGTGGCCCCACTGCGACAAGAAGGCCTGGCCTGTTTCTGGGCCGCCTCTGGTCTTCGGGGGGCTGGCCCGGCCCCTCCAGCCATGAAACCATTTCCCTGCTCTCCTGGTTTTGGTGATTTCAGGCCATTCGCATCCATACCGTCCGCCTCCGCGCTAACAAAGCTCCGGGTCCCCCCACACTCCAGGTCTCTTCTTTCTTCTGGGGCTGACCCTGTGATCACCCACAGTGGCTCCTAAAGATAGCCTCGTCTGTGGGAAGACCAAGGGGCACTCGATCTAGTCTTTTAAATTATTTATTTTTCCATATTTATATTTTTAAATAAATTCATATATTAAATCTTAAACTCTTTCTGGCCAAAGACGGAGTCCTAGAAAGGGCTCATCTGTGCGCTGCGCCCATTCTTCGGATGTCTCAGAGAACCCGGCCGCCCAATGGCAGGTCTGGCACACACTGCGCCCAGCTGCCACCCCGGCCGTGGGGCTGGCAGGAAGGGGGCTTTTAAGGGAGAAGGGGACACCCTAGACCCGAGCAGAGGAAACAAGGCCCGTTCCGAAGGCGAGTGTGGCCGCTTCCACAGCACGGAGCCAGGCACAGCCGGTCTGACCCGGGAAGGTCTGTTCGTGAGACGGTCCAGTCAACCCCGTCGGACCTGAAACTTGTCTGTATAAAATTTTGCTCAAAGAAACGTGCTGTTGAGTTTTGAATCGTGAACTGAAAATGTCTGTCACAGATTCTTGTGGTGAGGGGCCTGGAGAGGCCCAATCACGCACCTTCCCGGGTACCTGACGGGACCGAGCGATGGCGTGGTGCGTAGGCGTCTGGCCTGAGACAGGGCTTCGTGTCTTTGGGGATCAGGACACAGAGAGGTCATAGGTCCCGAGTCAGGAAACTCACTTAAGAGCAGCGAGGAGATCTGAGAGGAACAGGTCTCACTTGGAAAGTCGGGTTAAAATTCCGACGAACGTGGAGAATGCGGGCCAGTCTCTGAAAACCAGCTTCAGAGTCGGGAAGCACGAGCAGGAAAGGGGTTATGACCCGGCTCTCATGACCTCCCCGCACTCTGCTCGTGCCAAGCCTCTCTCGGGCATCTGCTGAGCCTGCGGCAGCCACCCTGAAAGCCACGTTGGGGGGGGGGCGTGACCACGTGCCAAGGGGGGACAGAGGTGCCCAGCCGTGACAGGGTCAGGGAAGGAGCCAGCGGGAAAGCAGGACAGGCGGCTTGGCACCAGCTTCCGAACAGACCCCTGGGCCTGGGCAGCAGCCAGATGTGGTCCGAGGCCCAAGTCCAGCTGTGCGGGCACGCCGGCCGGCCCCAACACCCACCCGGGCCTCGGTCTTCCGGCTCTACCTTCCCACCCCCCTACCCCACAGCACACCCACGGTGCGGCTAAGCTTCTGTCCTCCGCCTCCCCTGGGTGCTGCCCTTCCCCTGGGTAACCACAGAGCGGCACAGTCCATGCTGCTGCCCACCTGCCCTCCGACTCAGGCTCATCTCCCTTGGCCCCACCCCAGTGGGCACAGGGCCTGGCATCCCGCGCCTCGAATGCAGTCACCGGTGCATGTGCTGGAAAGGCACGGAAACAGGACGGCGGCCCCGGCAAAGTGGATTAAGTCACTGAAGTAACATTTACGCGTCGATCTCCCCAAAGCAGCCCTGCCCTCCCGCCCGAGCGGCCGAGGCTGGGCTGCAGGCTCTGTCCCCAGCTGCCAAGTGCGAGGGACCGCGGAGGCCCTGCAGCCACGAGAGGCGGCCCGCATGGGCTCCGGGGACTCCACGTGCATTCATGTCTGAGACCTCCAAAGCTCCCGCACGTCCCTGACGTCACGGGCCCCGCGGCGCCCCGCACCCAGCCACGCGGCTGCGGGGCCTAGTGCTCCTCTGCCTCCCAGCAAGCCCCTGGCTTTGCTCCCCCACCGGCCGCCGAGTCTGAGAACCCGCGTCCCGTCCCGTGCGCTCGGACGCATCTTAAAGGAGAGGCCTCACGATACCGGGTCCGAGAGGACGCCCCTCGGAGACCGCTCGCTTGCCCGTGCCCAACCCTGTTCTAGGGCCGCTGCTGAGACACCCTGTCCTGACGATGGCGAAGGGAAACACTGTGCTGAGGAAAACGCTCCTTGAAGCCAACCAGGGGCTCCTGCCCCGGGGCCTGTGGGGAGGCTGGGCGGGCTCACGGGCCCCGTGGGCTCTGCGGGAAGACGGCCAGGCACTGACCGACTACGACTGCTCACCCCCGGGAGCACAGGGCCGAAGGAAGAGCGCTAACCCGCTCCCCTGCCCCAGTCGGCTCGGAACTTTCCTGTGAGCACCAGCTTCTAGCTACGCGGAGGGCAGACCTTTGCTCCACTGAGTGGCCCAGTCAACAGCGAAGGACCAGAGAAGCTCAATGACATTAGACGTGTTCAAATTTAAGAGAAGAGTCCCATGGTTTGCACCGTTTATGAATCTTTGCACTAAACTCACACCCGAAGAAACACGCCGCACCCACCGCCCGGTGGGGCCGGGTCTCGGACAGCCTCTAGCGGAAGAGCCGGTAGGTCCTGGGCAGGCGCCCGTCTCTGCTGGACAGCGCCGCCTGGATGTGCTCGTAGGTGGGCAGGTCACTCAGGTCGCCCAGGGCGGCCACCGCGGGCTTCCTGCGGAGCATCTGCGAGGCAGCTCTCCGGATGTCCTCTGGTTTCACGCTGCCTGGCACAGGGGACAAAAGGACCTCAGGAGAACGGCCGCCTCCTGCACGGACTCCGTTTCCGTGCGTGGCTGCGGCCCCGGAACGGCCCCGGGGGTCCGAGGCCGGGCTGCGGATCCAGACTCCGGAGGGTCCAGATTCCGCTGCGAGGAAACGACACGGTGAGTGAGGCTGAGGTCACGGGAGGTTTTCTTGGTGAAGGGGGAAGTACCAACGGTTTTAAAGGATTTTCAAATGCGAGATGTGTCAGTTCCCAGAGCAGCCGACACCCCTGTGAGGGAGCAGCTCCCTGTCTGCACAGCGGCCCGGGGAGAGGCTGCAGGGAAGGAAAAGCAGCCCTGCCCGGGGCTCCGTACGGCGGGCGGTCACACACGCAGCCTTCCGAGGCGGGACCTGGGGCCTCCGCGTGCGTGGGGCCACGGCGACCAGTGACGCGGTGCTGCTACAGAAGACGAGGCCTTAGGGAGAGCGGCGTGCCTGAGCGCCGCGGCCTGAGGGGCTCCCCGAGCCGGGGTAAGGGTGCACCCGTGGACGAGGCACGCGGGAGCTGCCACGAGGTAACAAACGTCACCACAGAGCCACCGTCCCAACCCTTGTGGGCTCAAGGACCCTCTGAGGAGCTGATGCAGTGTGGACAGACTCGTCCCCCAAAGCGGGAGGGACACACAGAGGAAACTCAAGGACTTCCTGTATGTCGCTCCCGGGAGGCCATGGCGACCTGGGTGCAAGTCACAGAGGGAGCCCCCGTGAGCCCCGTGTGGAGCGTCTCTGTCCGTTACCCGAGTGTGCCCGGAGGCCCCGCGCGGCGGGCTTGGCCCCTCTGTGAGGCGCTGGAAGCCGGAGTCGCGGGGCTCGGCTCTCAGGGACGGGAGGCGGGGCCGGCCCAGGACGAGGGCTCAGGGGTGCGAGAGCCACAGGTCAGCAGGGCCGTGCGGTCCCCCATCGGGCCGGTACTCACGGATGAGCGCGCACAGCTCGTGCGGCAGCTTCCTGGAGCGCGTGGCCAGCACCTGCCTCCCCACGTCCTCGAAGATCACGGGCCTGGACTCGAGGTTCATCATGAGCATGGACATCAGCTGCATCTTGGCCCGCTCCAGCTCCGCCTGAGATGCAACCCCCCGCCCCACGGGTTCAGCTCGCGGCGGCTCCCGCGCCGCAGGCCGCCCTCGGCCATGGCACGAGCAAGACGGATCCGAGAGTCGGGGGCTCCCTGCGCCCCCGGGCAGCTCCGAGGGCACCAGCTAGATCTACCGCAGTCTGGCCTTGAGCCACACAGCACGTGAGACCGACAACACCGTGACTCCCACAATTTCTGCTCCCAGCGCCCCGCCGGACACCGGAGGGCACGGAAGGTCGCGCGTGGGGACAGGCGGGGCGGCCATGCGAGGGCAGCGCTGGGAGACAGAGCCGAGATCCCATGCGGTGGTCTCCGCGAGGACTCCGGATTCCTGATGGCTCTTCCTACTTGTCCTGCTGCGGGCCAGTGCTTAACCCTTACCTCAGACTAGCTCCATTTCAACGGGAAGTATTTCCTAGCAGGCCGCCAACAGAGGCCCAACGTAAACTTCTTAAATACGTGTTCTTAAAATGAGTTTTTTGAAATATGCTTTTATTAGAAACGACTTTTTTTTCCTGACTAGAAAGGGAACCACGGGATTACTGCAAAAAGCACAGACTGAGCAGGAAAGACCCGCGGGGGAAGGCCGCGCACTGGGGCTCTCCGCCCGGGCCTTCTACACACGCGCCCAGAACCTGCTTATTCCTGCCAGCGCTAGTCCAGCAAGAAACAAGATCTCTAAATGCGTAAAGTGACAAAAACTAACCCCCAAAAAACAAGGAAACAAAGACCTAGGTTAAAATATAAAACAGGAGCTCTGCGCGCCCAGTGGGCTCTGTCCACAGAGCACGCGGCTCTCGGTCTCGGGGCCGTGAGCTCCAGCCCCACGCTGCGAAGATTACTTCAAAAACAAAACCTTTAAAGACAAAACCAAACCACGCCAAAAGAGCAAAAATTAAAAACACACCGGAAGTGAGGGAAGAGCCTGAGAACCACCTCGAGGCACCTGCTCATCCGGTGTGATGGGGCTTTAATTCACACCGTCCTGCAGCGCGGCCGGACGCACGAGACCGCTCAGCCTCATTCCTCCCGGCAAAGCAGGAGGAGGCCCCCGGCCAGGCAGGTGTGAGCAGGCCCAGGGCGGGTGAGGCAGCAACTGTTCTTGGTGCTGGGAGCAGGGGAGGAGCTCGGCTGTGGGCCTGAGCCGCCCCAGGACTGTTCTGGCTGAGACGCCGGCAGGGCCCACAGAGGACGGGCCCACTGCCAGCCACCCCTACCCCACGTTCGCTGAGCTGCTGACGCCGCGGGGACGTCCGGAGATGGCTCTGTGCTGTACTTACCACATCCACGGTCCCAGCCATTAAAATAAACTCCTTCGTGAGGATCTCCACCATTTCTCGGACCTTTAAGGAAGAGTGAGATCCGGACCTAAGAGCCTCCCTTCCAATTCAGACGAGACGCCCGAGAGCCCGGCTCTGCGTCCCGACGCACAAGCCGCACAGGAAGCGGAGGCCGCCAGCCTTGGGCCCAGCCCTCACCTGGCGGGGGTCGGCACTGGCGTGCACGCACAGGAGGCCCGTGTCCTCGTAACTGTGGTGGTATGAGGTCGCATTGTACATCCAGTGGTGCCTGCGAGGGAGAGGGACGAGGTGGTGGCACAGGGCAAAAGTGCCCTCAGCTGGGCCCAACGGCCCGGGGACAGCCAGTCAAGCTACCTGTTGAGCACGTTGAGGTAGAGCCTGGTGAACATGCCTTTGCCAGGCCCGCCTGCGGAGAAGGAGCCGCCGCCTCCCATCATCATGTTGAGAACGGCGAAGGGGATGAAATCCTCCTCCTGCGGGAGACGTGAGGGCAGAACTCGGCCGGGCCGTGAGCCAGGCTCCCCGACGTGGTGGGACCCAGCTGAAACTCACCAAGAAGGAACAGCTCTCCAGTCCTATCATGATGTGCGTGAGCTCGGGGAACGGGGCGGGGCCCAGGCTGACGTTGGACATGTCTCTTTCCAGCTACAAGCAGAGAGTGAACAGTGTGCCCACACGGAAAACAAGCAGGCCTCAAAAGCCTGTCAGGTCAGGTCAGCCTAAAGATGCTCTACGGGGCACCCGCGTGGTTTAGCTGAGTGTCCAACTTTTGATCTCAAGGTCGTGAGTTCAAGCCCCACACCGGGCTCCATGCTGGGCGTGAAGCCTACTTTAAAAAAAAGAACAAAACAAAGCAAAAGACCCCACGATGGTTCTACAGAAACCACGCGTGCGTGTCAGTAAGTTCCTTCAGACACAGAAACAGTCCTGTAGCCTTCCACGGAAGCTAGACTCATTTTTTTTTAAAAAAGATTTTATTTATTTATTTGACAGGCAGAGATCACAAGTAGGCAGAGAGGCAGGCAGAGAGAGAGGAGGAAGCAGGCTCCCCTCCGAGCAGAGAGCCCGATGCGGGGCTCGATCCCAGGACCCTGAGATCATGACCTGAGCTGAAGGCAGAGGCTTTAACCCACTGAGCCACCCAGGCGCCCCATAGACTCATTTTTTTTTAAAGATCTTATTTATTTACTGCGGTGGGGAGGGGGAGAGAAAGAGCACAGAGGGAGAGGGAGAAGCAGATGCCTACTAAGCAGGGGGCCCGATGAGGGGCTCGATCCTGGGACCACGACCCGAGCCAAAGGCTGACACTTAACCGACTGAGCCACCCCGGGACCCCTAAACTCCTTCTTAACAAGCTCTCAGCTTTAAGCAAGAACACGTCCTGTTCCAACCTCAGAACGTGTGTCACGGTAAAGCCACGAATGTGTGGCTAATTCTAACACCGGCGCGATGAAGCTGAGAACGTGCCAAAAACAGAAACTAAAGACACACACACACCCCACCTCGAGTTACCTTGACCAGGCCCCCAGTGTACTGCGCTACTGATCTGTCCACGTCCGCAGCCTTCGCGCACCCCCAGGCTGGCCGGGCTCCCAGGAGATGCTTTCTGGCACATTCTACCAGGTGCTCATGCTCCACACCCACCCCTGCCAGCACCATGCGGTCGGGGGTGTAGTAGTTTCTCAGGTAGGAATGAAGCACTTCTCGATCGATCTTTGCTATGTTTTCTGTGGGGCAGAAACGGTGGAGGCCAACTGTGTTTTCCTGATAAGCAGCCTAACAAAAGAAGGGAGAAACATGGTGACAGAGAGACCAGGGCCCAGTCTCCCCCTCAGCGGGGCCTGCCGTGACACCAGCTGTGAAAGGAAAGGCCCGGGGGAGCTTAGCTTTGCTAGCCTGGCAGGAACCGTTTCGTGTGTTTATAAAAGCAGTAAAATCTCTCTCCAGAACGAAGCCTCAAAAAAAAAGAAAAAAATGAAAAACAAAAACCCAAAAAGCATGTCAACTTAAATGCTCATTCCAGAAACGGATGACGATCCTGTCCGAGAGAGAGGACATGAAGAACACGCATGTGCTGCTGGTGTGGGAACGACAGACCTTCTGTCCATGCCTGCAGGACGGCAGACACGCCCTCCCGACCACGCTGGTGTGGGGCCGGGGGGGCGGCGGGTGCTTATGGGTTCTCTAGTACCTCGTGAATCATCTCCGTGAGAAGCGGTTCTGGGTCAGGCCGCATGTTAAGGTCCTCCAGCTCAAACTGGACAGCCATCCGTGTCATCTCTATTTCTTCATCTGCAAGGAACCCAGACAAGGCTCACACCGCACCAGCCAGGAGAGAAATGGTGCTGGGCCCACGCCACCAGACCGAGCCAAGGGTCATTGGCAGGAAGGCAGCAGTATCTCCTTGGCCTTCGTCTGGGTGGACTGGGGGTGCCTGCGTGAGTGAGGGGGTCAGCAGCACAGGGCAGGGCCCAGAGACACTGGGCCTCTCCTCTGGCTCCGCCGTGAAGCAGCCACCTGGACCGGCCCCAAACCCCGGCTTCTCATGAGAGGCACTCAGGCCCCGGACCCGTCTGCCCCAAAGGACAGGGCGGGAAGGTATTTACAAAAGAAGCACCACCCAGCATCACGGCGGCCACTTCATTAGCTCGTTGGAGTAAGTACTAGGACTACAAGGCCAGGCTGCTGTGGCCCACACTGGCCCATCGTGGGCACAGAATTCATGGTCCTGCCACCACCAAGCCAAGGAAGGGGATGGGCACAGGGACGTGGAAGCTTCCGGTAGCACACCAGCCCGGTGTTTACAGACAGTCTGAGGGGTGCCTGGGTGGCTCAGTTGCTAAGCGTCTGCCTTCAGCTCAGGTCACGATCCTAGGGTCCTAGAATGGAGCCCCACATCGGACTCCCTGCCCGGCGGGAAGCCAGCCTCTCCCTCTCCCACTCCCCATGCGTGCAACTCCTGATCGCGGGTTGTGAGCTCCAGCACCACGTTGGGTGTAAAGATGATTTAAATAAATAAAAACTTTTAAAAAAAAAAAGATCTAATTTAACTGAAAATGTCAAAAGGCACAGAATTACATCGAAGTACCAAGCACGAAAGACTTTCCCGACCATCAGCGTTATTTCCAAGGAAATCGTGCCAAGTCACTGGAGCTGCGCTCGAGGGCTGCCTACAGTGCTCCTCCCCCGGACCAGCGCCTCCACGTGCCGCCCCAGGGCCCAGCCCCCAGCCCCGTCAGGCCGCCCAGGGCCCACCTGTGAGTCTGGGATGCAGGACCACGTCAGCCAGCAAGCCAACCACCGTGTCCAGGCCTTTAGAATCCGCAGACACAGCATACATGGTGGTGTCCCTGGAAAGCAGCAATGACACCAGGCACTGAAGTCAGCACAGGTGCAGACCAGCAGGGGCTGTTCCCTGCCCCCCGCACGGAAGACCAACACTCACTATGTCCCATCTTACACCGCGACTTCCAGCACGCACTGGAGTGACAGCAGCTGTCTAGCCAAGATGGACGGGAGCCATTCTGAGACATTTCCACGAGCATAGGACCCCTGCCACGGGGAGCCCTCTATCACGTGCTTCCTGAGCATCTGCTGCCTCGACGCACTGGTCAATGTGCGCACGGCCTTACCCGGCTGAGGGACAGAGCCACACGTGGCAGGCAAACACCACTGCCCCATCCACTGCACCCCTACGTCTGTGTGCTGGCTGCATACTGGATCTCCCTGTTCCCAAAATGCCCGCTGCCTCTTCCTGGCTGAGCCTCTCCCCATGCTGTCCTGGGCCGCTTCCTCCCCTCAGCCACTTTGGCAAACTCCTTCCACACCAGTCCAATGACAAGTTTGCTATCGTTCCTTTCCCGACTCCACACCAGGCTGGCTGCCTTCCCCGTGCTTCCACCAGTCTCGGTTGCTGGCTCTCGTGTCCGTTACCTGTGGTGCAGCACTCTGCCAGATATGTGAGTGTATGGGAGACGGGGCCTGCTGTGTCCCTAGTGCCCAGCTGGCAGTCTCTGGGGTCTACCTGGCTCTCCAGTGTGTTCTCTGCTCTCAACGATGCGGCCTACATGCTTCCCCTCACAAGTTCTCCACCCAGCCCAGGCCAGGCCAGGCTCCCTTCTGGCCTCTCCGGGGTGGGTTTCAGTAGGACTCTGACCAAGGATAAGAACCACAGCTCCATGTGGATCCAAAATAACCCGGCATACCTTGACGTCTGGCAGTCACAAATACCCCCGTGCTTTTCCAACGTCAGCAGAATTTCATCTTTACTGTCAAATCGATCTGTCGACTGGTAAAAATAAATACGTAAACTTAACCACTCAATCCAAACCAACCTCTAAGATACTTTCTCTGAGAAAAAAATTTATTTACTTTAAAAACATGTGAAATTAAATTATCTCTTAACCTAAAAATCTTTTAGTAGAATTACCTTAGCAGCCCAGCCGCTTATTAAAATAACCATTTTAAAGAACATAAAAGTTGATAGGACCTTCTCAAATACAGTCTCAAAGAGTACAAATAGGATACTGACCGAAAATGCCAGTTTTTCCAAAAAGTGAGCAATTCCACTAAGATATTTTGCTTCGTATCTTGATCCTGAATTAATAAGAACTGGCGGTAAAAAGAAAATGGACGGGTCAGACCAAACACTGAAAGACTGGACTTAATCAAGAGAAACCTTGCGGACGGACGGTGATCAGACAGGCCGACCTAATTACGTGGGGACGCCGGAGTGTCCACCAGCCGGGCCGGTCCCAGCGGCCGCGCACCATGCCGCACACTGATGGAGTTGTGTGCTTCACGTGTGCGGTGGGAAAGTATGAGGTTTCCAGAAGGTAGAAAGGGGGAAAGCTCACCACCAGGGCGGCAGTTCACGGTTTGCAGCCGCAGCTTTCGGGGCCTCTGCCGCCCCCCCCCCCCCAGCACAACTCGGGGACAGTACGTTAAGCTCAACAACCGTGGGGCATGGAGACCAACAGGATGACCGCGGCACCAGCAACAGTACTTACCTCCTACTGTGCAAAATTGTCCGAATTTGTTTTGGGAGGCCACGCGAAGCCCATTCTCCAGCGTGGTGACTTTGGTTTCAAACTTCTCCTGCCCGTCGACCGTAGCAAACACAGGCTCAGGCACGCCGGGTAAGGGGGATGAGAGCGGGACGCGGGGGTAGGCGCTGCCGCTGCTGAACCCTCTGCGTGCAGGGGCTCCGGACCTAGACAGAGAAGTGGCGCCGTTACACAGACCCGAGC
This sequence comes from Mellivora capensis, assembly GCA_004024625.1. Taxonomy (NCBI): domain Eukaryota; kingdom Metazoa; phylum Chordata; class Mammalia; order Carnivora; family Mustelidae; genus Mellivora; species Mellivora capensis. Next base: position 245,336 of record PISX010000070.1, on the reverse strand, counting down.
CCCCGAGCCTGTGGTGGCCATCTGGGTGCAGGCCGTCTCGCTCCGTCCACACTAACACTCGATGTGCCCCTTTCTGCAGGTCTGTTTCCACACCCCTCGAGACCACACGCAGGAGTGATGATCGCCGCCGCTCGCTGCAAATCCTGGCTCGGCCCCAGGGCCTTGTGGCAAGTTGGTCACAGCAGCGACCGCACGGCACTCTGCGCGGAGCTGTGCGGGGCAGATCTCCCTCTCAGCCCCACGCGTGCAAACAGAAGCCAGACCCCTGAGCCGGCCGGCAGCCCGCACCGTGCGGACTCCAGCCCTCTCCCCGGGTCACGCCTGCGAGCGCGCCCCTCCACCCCCGCGAGGCCCCGGCCCGGAACACGCTCGGTTCCCCAGCCCCGACGCTCCCGACCTTCCCGTTCGGGCCCGGCCGGCGCTCGCCGGCCCCTCTCTCACCCCTCGTCTGCCGGCGTGGGGGTGCCGCTGCGCGCGCCGCCCGCAGTCACACTCCCCGGCTGCCCCGGGCCCGGCACCGCCCGCCTCCGGCTGGAAGCGTTCGCGCGACCGCTCCGCCCGCGCTCCCGCAGCGCAGGCCCGCACCGAGGGCCGCCCCCAACGGTGTCCGGGAGGACGCGCCCGCGGCCAGGAAGGCGGGAGAACGAGTGGCGGGAGGAGAAAGCGCGACGGCGCTCGGCCCCGAGGTCCCGCGCACTCGGCCTCACGAGGGGGCCCGCGGCAGGGCCGGGCCGGGCGGAGATGACACGTGGCCCCCGGCGGGCCGACAGCGCGGGAGAGGGCCCGGCGGCCCGGGAGAGGCCGGGCGAATGGGGCTCGGGGCCCGGACCCGGGGGCCCCGCCACGGAAGCGCCCTCCGCGCCTCGGACACAGGGCCGGGGTCCCGAAGCCCGGGCCCGAGCCAGCGGCGCCGCGTCTGCGCGTGGGGAAGCCAGAGGCTGAGCGTCCGGACTGACGCCCGCCGCCCCGACCGCCGGCCGGTCCCCGGCGCGACCCCGGCTCACCTCAGCCCCGAGCGGCGCCACGAGCCCGAGCCGCGCAGCAGCAGCCGCGCCGTCGCCAGGACCATAGCGGCCATCTTGGGTCTCCGCCCCCTGCTTCTGTCGTCACTTCCGGACCCGCCCCCGACGCCCCGCCCCTACGGCGCCGGCCCGCGGCGTTCGGGCGCGCGCTTCCGGTGCCGGGAGCGGAAGCCGCGGCGAGAGGCTGGGAGTGGCGGCCGGGCGGCGGGCGACGCGGGCGGGCGACTCGGGCCGCGGCCGGGGCGGAGCCGGGGCCATGGGGCCGCCGCTGCCGGGCTAGGGAGGGCCGGCGCCGCCGGGCCCGCGGCGATGGCGGGGTACGCGCGCCGCCCGGGCGTCCCCCCGCTGTCGCGAGCCCGGAGCCTCGTCATTCCGGACGGTGAGCGGCCGGGCCGGGCGGCGGGGCCGAGCCCGCCGGGCCCCGGGGCCGCCCCCGCCCCCGCCCCGCCGGGCCGGGCTGCAGGTGAGGCGGGCCGCGGGGCGCGCGGCCAATCGCTGTCGTTGTTGTTGCAGCCCCCGCGTTCTCTGAGCGCCGGTCCTGTCTGCCCCAGCTAGACTGTGAGCGCCCCCGTGGCGGGGGCCTGGACTCCCACTTCCTCGGCATTCGGCCGACGTTTATGTGCTATGTGCCCAGCCCGGTGCTAGCTTCCGTGGGAGACACAGGTGAGACGCCAGCCTCAGGGAGCCCCCGCCAGCCGGCCCGTAGGGACTCGCCGGAGCCCAGCTGGCTCCCGACCCAGCGATGGGCGCCCAGTACCCCTGAGTGCCGCCCCCGGGGCGCGGGTGCAGAGCGGCTCCTACCCGCACAGACCCTTCCAGGGTAGGATGGTAAGTGCGGAGAGAGAGGTACGCCCGGGAGCACCGTCAACCACCCCCTTCTTCCAGGAGAGGCGGGGGATGCGGGACAGCGTCCGGCTTTAGTCCGGGGTTACTCTTCCCGGAGCAACCCGGCGGGGCGCCCAGGGTGAGGAGCGAGCCTGTCGGTGGGGTCTCATCCGGGCGTCCTGGGAGAGCGGCCGTCTGTGAGGGTGTATTCAGAAGGCGTCACGAGGCAGAGGAGGACACACGCAGCCACACTGGTCGTCCGAGCTTACTGGGAGCTTTTTCTGATCACACGTGCCGGGGCCCATGGAAGCCACAGCGTCTCCACCAGCAGGAGCTGGGGGCTTGTGTTTGAGCAGTTCCCCGACCTGTGGCGGTCACTGCGACGGAGACCCTGTGTGGAAAAGCAGTTGTCACAGAGGCCTCTGTGGTCACGTTAAGGCAATGACATCTCTTTGCAGATTTTGGCTACGGAAAGGGGAAATGTACTAAGCAAGGTCTGCCAGGAGCCCCAGAGACACATTTCAGAGGTAGGGCGGTTGGGCAGTCCTCTCGTTTTCCCTCTGCCCAGCGCAAAGGCCAAACCGGCGCTGCATGGCCGGTTGTCGGTCTGACCGTGTAATTAGGGTGCCAAGTGGCGGAGGAGTCCCGCAGACTCCATCTTAACCCCAGTGTAGAAAGGGCGCGGCTACGCGGACAGATGAGCCTGATGTGCAGGGCGAGAGACATGTGGGAAGGCACGCCACAGGGGTCTGCAGAGGCAGCACTGGCCAAAAAAACGGGAGTCAGCTTTACACAAGGTTGGCGCCTGGGCTCAGATGGTCATTGCTGGTTAGGGCGGGAAGGAGGTGGGGAAAGAGGGGAAGAAAGGAAGAATGGGCGAGCAGGGAAAGGGATAGAGGTGAAGCAGGGTTCCTCAAGCTGGCTGCGCTGTTGGAGCTCCTGGACGGCCCCCAGCACCGTTATACCCCAGGGCAACTACCTGAGTCCGTGGGAGTGGTCTCCATGGGCAGCAAGGAGCAGGAGTCGGGGTTGGGAGTGAGGAGAATTCTTAACTAAAACTCTACCCCCGATACGGGGCTCAAACTCATACCCCAGTGTGAAGAGTCACGGGTCCTCCTGCCTGAGCCAGCCGGGCACCCCAGGAAGGAAGTTCAGAATGTGGAAGGACAGTTCTATTGGCTAGATTTTTCATTTCCTAGCGTCGCTGAATTCTGGTGGGCTGAGGAGGGTGGCGGTCCTGATTTTAGATGTGGTTGTGTTTTAGAAAAACTAACGGGGAAGTTTCTTTTCATCACTTTTGGGAGAGTTTTTGCAATTGTGTCGTGTCATACTGTTTCAGACGATAAACTTGAAGATCTCGCAGAGGCCAATCCATTCTCCTTTAAAGAGTTTCTAAAAACCAAGAACCTCAGCTTGTCAGGAGAGGATCCAGGCAACAACAGAATTTATTCAAAGGTAGATCCACGGCGTCGTCTGCGATGACTGTACACAGAGAAACGTCCAGAGGACATCTCCCTTCCGACGTGGGAGACGCTGCAGGAGCTGGGGGGGCACAGGGAGCCGGCAGCGAGCGCTGATGGGAAACTCGGGTGGAGAAGCTGCCGGGACCCTTCCCGGCTCTCCTCTTTCCTGGTAGACAGGACTGGGCTGTTCTTTCCACTGCCGAGCCCCTCGGAAGAGAGGCTTCCAGCAGCTTCTGGGTCTGAGCTGTGCCTTCGGCTGTTTTCTTTAGGAAGCCACGAGACACACACTAGGACTTGGCCGCAACTCCCCGACCTCCCAGACCGTGGGGTATGGCCTGGAATATCAGCAGCCATTTTTTGAAGACCCCACGGGGGCTGGCGATCTTCTGGACGAGGACGAAGACGAGGATGAGGACGATGGGTGGAACGGAGCTTACTTGCCGTCCACTGTGGAGCAGACCCACCCATCGGGGGTCGCCGCCAGCACGTCACCCTGCAGCACATACATCTCCTTTTTCTCCACCCCGTCGGAGCTGGTGGGGCCTGAGACCCTGCCCCCATGGACGCTGAGCGACTCTGAGTCTCGCGCCTCTCTGCCAGGGAGCCCCAGCACGGACTTCGCGGCCCACGGAGAGTCCCTGGGAGACAGGCATCTCCGCACACTACAGATTAGCTATGAAGCAGTAAGTGAGGGACTCCGAGTGGTGCCGCGTGTCCAAGTGGCGAATTCGCAGACCTGGAGCCTCCCGGTGGCCTTGGTGGCCTAGGGTCTTGGCACCAAGGACCAGACCGTCTGCGGTGCGGCCATCCACCAGAGGCACTGTGTGGCGGCGCCCCACGTTAACGGATTCCGCACGTGCTGTGCCACCGGCAGACCCGTGTGCGGGGCGGTGGGCTGCGGCCCGGCTGGGCAGGAGCCTCGGAGACCCTCCCAGGTCCCCCCCTCAGGAAAGGGTCCACTTCAGGTGTCAGCTCAAGGATGTCTCGCTGTGTTCTGAATAGAAGAAACGTTTATAGAAGAGATTATCACTTAAAAGAAGGTCAGGAGTAAAATCGGCGTCTATGATCCTAGGTCTTTAAAGGGAGAGCCCTCCACTTCTGGTTCTCTTCCTCTCCAGAATATTCGTTTATCGAGAAATTGCAGGGCCAGTTTGCGGAAATGCAGCCTCCTTTTGAGTGAGACAGAGTTTCTAATAAGGGTCTTCTTCCTCTGCAGTTGAAAGATGAAAACTCGAAGCTGAGAAGAAAGCTGACGGAGGTCCAGAGCTTCTCTGAGACTCAAACAGAAATGTACGTACACCCTGAGTCAGCACTGCCTCCAGAATGCCGGCGAGCGCGCCCGTCCGTCTGCTGTCCGGGACAGGGCACCGGGGTGGGACCACGCTCGGCTTTCCCTGTCCGAGGGCCATCTGCGTCACACACGCGTCTCGTGTTCTGAGTGAAAGCTCATACCCGGGTGCCATGCCCCCGCCAGCCGCGCCGGCTGAGAGCGGCAGAGCCATGGGTCGCTGGCCTTGCGGCGGTCAGCTGCCCGCCCCACCGAGCCGCCTCTCAGACGCATTCGGACAGTGAGCTGCATGAGTGATCGACAGCCTGGTCTTCTTTGTCCCCAGGGTGAGGACACTGGAGAGAAAGCTGGAAGCGAAAATGATCAAGGAGGAAAGTGACTACCACGATCTGGAGTCCGTGGTCCAGCAGGTGGAGCGGAACCTGGAGCTGATGACGGTACAGGGACCGGGAGGGCGCGCGGGCATAGTGATGCGCCGGCCATGTCCCCTCCTCCGCCGTCAGCCCGCCGAGGTGCAGCGCCGGGGGGTGGGAGTGGGGGCCCTTATGGTGCGGGGCGGAGGGCCATCTTCACTCTGTTTCCGCGTCTTGCCACGTTACATGGTGCTGGTGCTTTTTTGTTGGGACAGAAACGGGCTATGAAGGCAGAAAATCACGTCATGAAGCTGAAACAGGAGATCAGCTTGCTCCAGGTGCGTGGCCAGCACGGGCACAGGGTCTGGGAGCCTCCCGAGCAGCGCCGGCTCACGCAGTCCGGCCCCGTCGGCTCTCCCCCCGCCCGGTCCTCCCGGCCCTGTTTGCTCTGCTCAGCGGCAAGGCGCTGGGCACAGGCCGCATCGTCCGGGACGGCGTGGGGCCCCGCACGAGCTTCCCGATTCTGCGGAGGAGTGCTGAGAGTGGACCCGAGGACGGGGGAAACCCGGGTCCCCGGGGAGCCCCCTCAGGAGACGCCTGCCGCGGGGGCCGCCCCGTGTCCTCACTGCCTTTGCCGAGGCTGTGGCCACCAAATCGCTTCCCTGCTCTCGCCGCCGCAGGCACAGGCGTCTGACTTCAAGCGTGAGAACGAAGCCTTGCGCTCCGGCCAGGGTGCCAGCCTGGCGGTGGTCAAGCAGAACACCGACGTGGCATTGCAGAACCTCCGTGTCGTCATGAACAACGCCCACTCCTCAATAAAGTGAGTGCGGGGGGGGGCCGAGGGCGCTGGGCACGGGCAGGGGTGAGGCTGAGACGGCCTGCGGGGAGCGGGGTCCTCAGCTCGGTGTTTGAAAGCACGACCACACTGGGCACAGCGGACAGGGCTCTGGGAGCAGACGTGCACTTGTTGGCGCTGTTAACCTTGAGGTTGCACCGCGTGTGCCCGGCTAGCAGACGCTCGGACCGTCTGCACGGCAATCGGTTTTTACCGGAGCGCTGACCTCACACAGGTCGGAGTCCCAGCTCCATCACCTGCCAGACACTTCTGTTCTGCACGGAGAGGAATAAGTGTTTCCCTCTCATCGTAAGAAGCAGATGAGTTCATTGGAGACCCCCCGGAGATGGCCGCTAGGGTCGCTCCCCGTGGGTGCCCCATCTGCCTGCCGGGGCCCCTCTGGGGAGGAGGAGTCTGCTTTCCCCGCGGGGGCTGCTTTCTGGCTTCTGTCGGGGCCATTGTCGGAGAGTCGTGGTAGCGGGCCCGTAACATCCACGTTTCCGTTTCAGGCAGCTGGTTTCAGGAGCCGAAACATTGAATCTTGTTGCCGAAATCCTGAAATCTATAGACAGAATTTCTGAAATTAAAGATGAGGAGTCTTGAGAACCCGGACGTGCTTTTAGGCCGCAGCCCGCTCACAGCTGGACGTCTGTGCTCACCAGATTTGGAAATGCCATTGTGTCTTTAAATATGTCGTGCTCACCCATAGTAAAGCTATTTATCATGACCTGCTAGTTTCGTGACCTGCGAAGTGTGAGCAGCCTCTGCAGGGGGAAGCAGCCCCCGTGTGAGAGCCGCACCAGCTTCTCTGCAGCCCTTCTGGGGGCTCGAGCTCCCGCTACTTCCCAAACTAGTGCTCTATCGGAAGACGTTTCTATAAAAGCCAGTGATTTTCTGAAAACCACAGTTCTGTAATAAGTGTCTTCCGTTGTCATTCTGGAATGTTAATTATAAGATAAGTCAATTGCTCGGCCTTGATTTCGACAGGAGAGAAAGCAGTGGAGCCTCGGTCAGTAGCTGCTTCCAAAGGCCTAGGGCCCTGCAACCTCCCTTGGGGCCCCTGCCGGCTGGGAGTCCACTCTTACGGGCCGTGGGCGTGCCTGCCGTGGGAGACCTGAGCACAGATGCCCCATTCAGGGGCCCTGGGTCACCCAGGCAGGCCACTGTGTGCGGCCATCTAAGTGCACCTCTGTGCCATGGGGCGGGTTTGAAGAAGTGCTTCGGCTGGAGGGTTTCGATACGTGTTTCAAGGGGTTTGCATCATGACGTTTAGGCTTCAGGAGTTCAGAGTGCAGAGCCTCCCTGTGTTGGCACAAGGCCCTCCACGGTGCCTTTCCAACTTCTCTGCACATAGGGCAGGCAGAACATGCATTACGTGCCTTCTTGCCTATTTTTCTGTAGATGTTATTTTTTTAAATAAATTTCCCTTTTCCCTCCTGTTCAAGTTGACAGCTTTTCTATTTAATAAACTGTAAAACTATGAACTGTCCCTTTTCTTCGGACTTAGCCAGGTCTTTATGCTTGAGAAGCACGGTGTTGTCTCTGACTCGAGGCCGTGCATCCTGCCGGAGGGGGTGATTTGCGCTGACAAGTTAAGCATTAATCCCCGGCCTGTGGGGTCAAGGGTAGACTCACACCACGGGCCCGCACCCCCCACGCCGGAGCTGCGTGTTTGGAGTGGGCGCCGCGGCAACCCCGGAGCGGAGCCCCCTTCAGTCGCGCGGCTGAGCTTTTCGGGAGACGTTTGAGCTGCGAAAGGTCACGGCCCGCGCAGCCTGCCCGGGAGAAGCGGGCTCGCGGCTGTGGCGGCGGGGGCAAAGTGCTAGGGGCTCTCTTCTGGGTGTGCGAGGGGTCGGGGCGCTATGAAAAGCCGGCCCTGACCTCTGCCCCCCGCGAGGGCAGGCAGAGGGGCCGCGGGAAGCGCGGAGCTCCCTGCCGCAGCGCTCCCGGCCAGAGGCGTCACGCGGCGGTGCGTCCAGTCTGGCTCTCCGGGGCGTCCCTGACCCTGACCCTGACCCTGCTCTGTCCACCGGTTTCCAGCGGACCCGGCAGAGCCCCGCCCCCGCCCCCAGGAAGAGCCACTGCGGGCGGGCCGCGGCCCCGGGGCTGGGGGTGGGTGCTGGGCGGGCTCCGGCCCTGGCCGCCGCGGCGCGGAGCCCTCGTCCGCTTTGCTCGCCGGAGCGAACCGGCCGGGGAGAGTTAGCACCGGCAGAGACGAGCGGGGTCCGGCGACGCGGACGTCCGGCCCCGCCCACCATCCCCGCCCCGGGCCGGCGCTCCGCAGTCCCGAGGGCGGCCGCGCGGGGGCAGCACCTCCCGGTCCCGGCCCGGCGTGCCCCGCGCTGCGGCCTCGGGGCGGGACTTCCGGTCTCGCGGTCGCTGGAAGTGTGGGGGGCGGCGGCGCCGCGGAGGACCAGGTCGGCGGTGAGGCCGGCGGGGTCGGCGGTGAGGCCGGCGGGGCCGTCGCCGGGGAGGGGCCCGGGCGGGGCGGGAGGCGCGGGGGCGGGGCCGCTGCCGCGGCGGGGGCGGGAGCGGGGCTCACGGCCGGCCGGGCTGCCCGGTCCCCGGCTCCTGGGTCGGGCCGCGCTCGCGAAGCCGCGGGACCCTCCTCCCTGCCCGGCCCCCCGCACGGGCGCTGCTTCCAGGAGCCGGTCCCGCGGGCGCCCTGTGGGTGCGGGGGCCCTGCCGCGTGCGCGCCGGGGCCGGCCGTGCCTGTGCTGCGCGCCGGGGCCTCGCCCGTGTGCCCCGGTGCCCCTGCGGCCCTGCCGGTGTCCGCGCCCCTGCCGCCCGCTGGTCACAGCCTCCCGGCGGGCCGGCCGCGGCGGCTGCTTGCGGGCTGTGGGGGCGTCCAGCCACGGTCCAGGGACCCCCCCCCCCCACCGCCTGCTCTGGCCGGGCTTCTGTCGTCCTCCCGCAGCCGGCCCGTGTGAAGGGCGGGTCTCTGAGGTCCTGGGGTCTGTGCGGCGGCAGGTCGCGGTCATGGACGTCGACGCCGAAAGAGAGAAGATAGCGAAGGAGATTGCAGAGCTGGAGCGGATCCTGGACCCCAGCTCCTCGGGCGTCGGAGTGGGGGTCGCAGCATCCGGCCTGGGCTTGGATTCCGATGCAGGTGAGCTCTCAGGGGCCGGGCTGGAGCCCGTCGGCCCCCCCGACCTCGGCCTTTAGGCCGATAGCGCTCGTCCTCAGAGGGCCGAGAGGGAGCGCGCTGTCCGGGAGGGCGGCCGGCTGTCCTCAGCGGTCGGAAGGTTGCAGAGCTCAGCTTGGCGGCGGCCATCGTGCCCCCACGTGCTGTCCTCGCTGCTCCCCTGGGCCCTGATTGGGAACCTGCTCGCGGGGTCAGAGTCTAGGAGAAACTGGGCCCTCAGGCCTCGGGGGCCGCTCTGAGGCTGTTCCTCAGAGTTTCTGACTCCTCCAGGGCCTCAGCCCTGCCCCTGCCCCCAACTAACTCCAGCACCCCCAGGACGGGGCTGGCTCCTGCACGGGCCCCGCCGCGTGGTCCTGGTGCGTCTTCCCTCTCTGGCTGACCCTGCCCTCGGTTCAGGGCCCGTCTTGCCTGTCGGTGAATAGCGCTCAGCTGCCGGCTGCTGGGCAACGTAGGTCCACTTTTGTCCCGAGGCCCTTCAGCCCTCCCCCTGCCGGTGGCCATCAGGAAGCGACCCTGTGCTGCACCTGCGGGTCGTTGCTGTGGTGGCTGTGGATCCCGTCGCCGTCGCCTGCACAGTGTGTTTGTGTTCCCACAGATTCGCTGCCAGACGAGGACTCGGAGGCTGCGGGATCCCCAGGCTCGGTAACTACTGGCCTGAGCTGGCTGTGGCGCCCACCGAGGCAGAGGCCACCCCTGCCAGTGCACCCAAGACCAAGGGGGGGTGCTCGGAGCGCGTTTCAGGTTTTCCGTGTCCTTGTTATTGCCGGTGCCGTGTCCCCAAGTATTTGTCGCCAAAATTGAAATTGCTCCGGATGACCTTCGTCTGAGGCTCGGCATTCACTTCTCCTGGCTCTCCCGAGCTTCCTGATGCGTGTGTGCGTGGGCGTGGCGCCACACGTGGAAGGTTTCGGGCGTGCTTGCCGCCGGGGTCTGGCCCTGTGGCTTGTCTGTGCCCCAGTTTCCAGCGTGCGGTGGGGCAGTCGCAGCACAAGTCAGTCCCGGTACGGTGCCTGGCACGTGGTCCCTCAGTCAGGCCGGTGTTTAGTGCTACTTTTGTTTACTTTAGATTCACACCTTAATTTGGAGAATTTTTGCACTTTATTGTGTGTTCTCTCACGAAGGCAGTAGGTGTGGAATTTATTCCAGTTTTTAACAGCAGGATAGTGCCCCGGCGTAAATTTACTGTAGTTCCTCGCCCGAAGGTCCTGTGGATCGTTCCTGGGTTTTAGTCCTGCTGGCCGTCCTCACACGTGTTGTCCCCTGGTGGTGACAAGGGCACACAAGCTTGTTCTGAGCCATGAGTGACATAGAAACGTTCATTGTGGAAAGAGGACGGTATTTAGTTCCTCGTACATTCCCGCCCGAGATGTATTCCCAGATGTTTCTTTTCTCTGTCCGAAGTTACAGAATGTGTGCACGCTGGGCGCAGTCCCACATCGGTGGGTCTCCTGCTGGTCCTGAGACCAGAGCATGAGCTCAGAGGCTCGTGGCGCTGCCCTGGGTCCCGGGCTTGGGGGTCGGGGGCGGCGTCTGTGTGCCTCCTTCCTCAGCAGCAGTTTCCCCCCGTAACCAGGAAGAGGAGCGCTGGAGTGAGGCCAGCAATGGTGAGGACGACCCCAAGGACAAAACCCTCCCCGAAGACCCAGAGACCTGCCTGCAGTTGAACATGGTCTACCAGGAGGTCATCCAGGAGAGGCTGGCGGAGGTCAGCCTCCTGCTGACCCAGAACCGGGAGCAGCAGGTAGGACAGGGCCAGGCCCTCAGAACCCCCCTGGCCAGACACCCCACAACCAGGGCTTTGAGCCCTGCTCCCTGACTGCCCAGGTCCCCTCGTCCGCAAAGGGAGTCGCTGCCGCCTGACCCCAGAGGGCCTCTTGTATCTGCCACAGGAGGAGATCATGTGTGATCTGGCAGGGTCCAAAGGCCCCAAGGTGAAGGACGGCAAGAGCCTGCCCCCGAGTCTGTATATAGGGCACTTCATGAAGCCCTACTTCAAGGACAGGGTGACTGGAGTGGTGAGTGGCGGGGGCCCTGCTCTCATCAGGGAGGTCGGGGGTGGGCGGCAGGCTGTGTGGGAAGCAGCTCTCGTCTCCACACCTCCTGTGGGTGTTGTGAATTCCCTGGGACTGTCCAGGAGGATACTCTCCGGTCTCCTTAAACTCTTTTCGGTTGCCGGCGGTGAAAGGGTCTCCGGCCCTGGAGCGTGGCCTGCTGACCTCAGCTTCACAGATCATCCCCGGGGACGTTTCTGTAAGAGGTGGCACCATGGGCGGGGCAGCTTGGCCAAGTCGTGCCAGCCTGGTAGCGAGGTCCTGTGGAGCCGCCGAGCCTGCCCCACACGCCTCTCGGCCCCCAGCCACTCCCCAGGGAGCAGCTCTGGGCCCAGGTGTCTGGTGCCGGGCCTCCCACGTGACCGAGCTGCTCGAGGCCGAGGGAAAGGCTCCAGAGTCCTAGTGGGGCCCAGAGCGACGTGCTCGGCCCGTAAGGTGCACATACGCGGGTCCTGGCCACGGCGTGACAGTGCTGTATCGGGCAGGGGCCTCCTGCCAATGAAGAGACGCGGGAGAAGGCCGCCCAGGGCATCAAGGCTTTCGAGGAGCTCCTGGTGACTAAATGTACGTGCCTGGGCTGGGCCTCAGCGCCACAGCCCTGCTCTCCTCAGACGCCCTCCGGTTGTGGGCTCCTTCGCGCCCTGACCCCTGGGACTGGCCCCTCAAAGCCCCTTCCTGGCTCACCCCATATGGGGGCCACCATCCCCACGGCTCACCGTCTGGTCTCCCTTTCTGAAAGCCTAGCCCCAGGGGCCCAGCTGTGAGCTCGGGCCAAGGCATCCAGCTCGCTGGACAGAGGGCCCCTGCCTGCAGCCAGCCCCCCTGCCAGCCCCGTGGTCCTGGCCTGGTTGTGTGCCCGCCACAGCCTCGCATCAGGGCAGGGGAAGGCACTGCTGACGTCGTTGTGCCTTGTCAGGGAAGAACTGGGAAAAGGCCTTGCTCCGAAGGTCGGTGGCCAGCGACCGCCTGCAGCGCCTGCTTCAGCCCAAGTTACTGAAGTAAGTCTGAGCGCGGCCGCGGCCGCCAGCCTCCCCCGTGAGTGGGGGCAGTCTGGGCTGGACGCTCTGTGACAGTTACTCGGTGTGGCCGCGGCCCTCCACTCGCAGCAGGAGAGGTGCTGATCCCTGGGACTTTTCCCCAAGAGGCACCTGGGCTCAAGGTCGGGTGTGCGGGAACCGGGCAGGCCCCGTGGCCGTGGTCGGTAGTGCTGCTGGGGCAGCTTCTCTGGTCTGAACGCGGATCGTTCGTGAGACGGTCTTTTTATGTTGTGCCGGCGTGACACCATGTGAGCACGTCACGTGCGTCTGTGGCTGGGCCAGGGGTCCCGGGGGCTGCCCCCGGTGTCGCAGCTTGTTGTGTGGGTCAGGATTTGTTTTCAGGGATGGTTCCCTCCTCGCTGGCCTCCGGAAGGGGCGACCACAGGCTTAAGTGGGCTCTGGCTTGTCGCCAGGCTGCCCGCAGAATACCTCCCTGCGTACTGGGCCCGAGGCAGGCAGCTGGGACGCTGGACCAGTCGTCATCAGTGCCTGATGCGACCATGGTGACAGCCAGGAGAGGGGGCGTCGCTGCTTCCCGTGGGCGGCCTCCTGCCTGGGGTCGGAGCCAGGCTTCGGCATCTGCTCCCTGACACACGGCTTCATCCTGTGCAGGGACGCACGTGCTGGGGTCCTCGGGGAAGCCACTCTGGCCCCAGCACGCCTACCCCTGCCCCCCAGAGTGCGGCTGTGACGCGGGTGACCCTGGTGTGTGTGCCTGCCCCATAGGCTTGAGTACTTGCACCAGAAACGGGCTAGGGTGACAAGCGAGGCGGAGCGGCAGGTCCTGGAGAAGCAGAGCAAGGAGGCAGAGAGGGAGGTCCAGGAGATCCGGTGAGCTGGGTCTTACAGGGAGGGTGTGGCCTGGGGAGAGGTGCGGAAGGCCTGGCATGACCCTGGCAGCCTGTCCCTTCCCCCAGGCAACTCCCAGAGGAGGCCTTGCTGGGGAACAGGCTGGACAGCCACGACTGGGAGAAGATTTCCAACGTTAACGTAAGTCGGGGCAACACTGGGCTGATGGCTCACGGCCATCCTGGCAGCTGAGGGCAGGGGCTGGGATCGGCAAGGTCAGATTCAGGCAGTCGGGCTGTGTCCCCGGTGGCCGCACGTGCCGGCGAGACGTCTGGGTTAAGGGCGTGCTGCCTTTTCAGAGACGGACGAGTGGGAAGGTTTAGGCTTTATGCTTGGAGCTGGACCCCCACTTCTGGCTGTGTGAGTCCTGGCAACCTGGACGGGGATCCCACTTCTTCCCGGGTGCCGAGCCACCAGCCGTCCGTGAGCCATGGTCCCTACAGGTTGGGTTTCTCTGCCGGCGCAGTTCGAGGGTGGCCGCAGCGCGGAGGAGATCCGGAAGTTCTGGCAGAACTGGGAGCATCCGAGCATCAACAAGCAGGAGTGGAGCGGGCAGGAGGTGGACCAGCTGAAGGCCGTTGCAGCCCAGCACGGCCACCTGCAGTGGCAGGAGATCGCCAAGGAGCTGCGGGTGAGGACTGGAGGGGCCTCGGGTGCAGGTCTGGGAGGCTGGGCGGGCTTGGGGTTGCCACGGGTCACAGCCCAGCCCTGGGAGCCCGCAGATTTCTTCATCCTGCGGCTCTTGAGGGTGTGGCCGGCAGGGAGGACAGCCTCTCCACCGCTCTCTGGGCTGAGTCTCTGGAAGCTTCCGGTTCCCAGCCTCCGGTCTCCGAGTGCTCACCTGCCCTCCCCCTCCCTCCCAAGGCCTCCTCTGGCTTCCTTCCGGAGCCTGCCTCGTCTCTGTCCAGCTCAGGAGTTGGTTCTGATGGGTTCTGAGAGGAACACTTTTCCCGGTTTTCTCTGGGCTCTCGTGCTGTTTCTGAGGTGTGGCCCGAGGGCTTCGCTCGGCCTCTGTCTCCGCCGTGCAGGTGTTGGCGGCTCGCCGCGCTGAGAACGGCTTTCTGTGACTCTCGCCGCCTCCGTGGGCCTTAGCGTAGGGAGGTGCTCCTCTCGTACGCGCTCAGGCGTCTTGGGAGCCCTTCGGGTTGCGCCCTGGTTTGGGTTTCAGTGGCGCACGGCCTGGGAGGCTGAGGAGTGCAGCCCCGGGTTGGAACCGATCGCTGCCGTGGACAGGCGCACGATCGCCGCGAACTGAGCTAAACCGAACCGAAGCAGAGATCGGTGTAGACCCCGAGGGTGGCAGATGGCCCGTCTGTCCTGGTGAGCTTGGTGCATAGAGCCGCTCGGCCAGAGCGCCATGCTGGCGTCAGAAAGGCACGGTCCCCGCCCCCTGACTGCTGGCCACGCTCCGCACGCGGAGCCGCTGAGGAACCACACTTGGGCTGTGTACCCTCAGTAAGTCGGGCTTAAAGTCGTTCTTAGTCTTGTTTAGTTTCTGGGGTCTTATTTAGCACGCCGGTTGAGAGCCGCGTTGGTTCGCAGTAAACTGCGAGGAAGGCACAGGACCCCCCCCACGTCCGTCGCCCCCGCCATCGGCGTCTCTGCCGGAGCAGCGCTTCTGTTTAACCCGGGACGGGCTATGCTGACGCGCTGGCACCCGAAGCCGGCCGTGGCCGGCGGGGCCGTCCTGCGGGCAGCGTGCCCTGTGTGGGTGCGGGCAGGCCGCGGGGACACGCGTCTGCGCGGCGACCTCGCACACTCGGGTGCCCCGCCGGCCTCTCCCGGGACGGCCCGGAGCCGGGGTCCTGCGGCGTGCGGCCCGCGGCCCGTCTGGACGGCCCCGTCCTCTCGGGAGTGCAGGTGCCTCCGGGCCCTCTCCCGGCCCGGCTGCCCGTGCCACCTTAGTGCTAATAACACGCTGTTGTCTGGATGGACCTCGCTTTGTCCCTCCATCTGCTGAGGGCGTCCTGGTCGCGCCCGGGAGCCGGCGGCTGGGAAGCTGCTGTTGAGGTCTGTGCGCAGGCGTCTGCGGGGACGTGAGTGTTTGGCTGCTCCGGGTAAACACCAAGGAGCCGTCGCGTGCTGAGAGGACGTCTGGTTCTGTCCTCCACAGTGGCCGCCCCATGCCGTGACCCCCAGCCACAAACGAGGGTCCTGCTGCCCCGCGTCGTCCTCGGCATGAGGTGGCGTCCAGGATCCAGACGTGGCCGTCCTCACGGGCACGTGGCAGCGTCACGTTCGCGTCTGTGTCTCTGTGTTGCCAAACACGTGACGCTTTCGTTCTAGCCCGCGTGTCGTCGCTGGCCCAGTGCCCGTGGAGACTTTTGGTTTATTTTTCATTGTTTTCTGATGAGTTTTAAAGACCGTCCTGGGCGTTTGGAATCACAGGCTTCCGCGGGTTTTTCTCTCCACGGCTCGTCTTCTCGGTGCCCTGACCTTGTCTTCCACGGCCAGCAGGTCTCCGTCTTCGCGACGGCCAGCTGCCCCGGTCTTTCCGGGACCGCGCTCTTGGCATCGTGTCCTAAAAGGCACCCCCACACCCGAACCTCCTGGGCCTGCAGGCTGCATGCGTCCAGCCGTACATGTTGCCTGCTCCCCGAGGGTTTTCTTTAGGAGAAAAGAGTTCAAATCGAGGCACTGGTTTTCCCGTCGGAGCACGAGTGAGGGGACAGGCTTGGGCCCCACGTCTGCTGTGGACACCGGCAGCTCACGAGCCGAGCAGGCGCGCGTGTGGGGGCCGGGCTGCAGTCCTCCCCGGAGCTCTCCTAGGACGGTGTCTGCGCGCGCCCCCCCCCCCCCGCCCCCCGACATGCAGGCACCGCTCAGCCGCCCTCGACAGAGGCTTCAGGGAGGCCGGTCGGGGCCCAGCTTAGGGCAGCAGTGCCGCCCCTCAGTGTCAGAGGCACGTGCTCTGTGGGAGGCTCCGCCCCCGGCTGCAGAATGGGCCATTCCTCCTAAGGAGCCCAGTGTCGCTTTGGGGTCACGTGGATGCAGTGTCACGGGCCTTCTGGACGCGCTGTGTGTCTGAGCGCACAGACTGGTGCTTTGTGGCCTTCTGGCCTCGGGCCCTCCGCTGTCCCCGTGGGGTCTGGTGGGAGCAGCTAGCTCACTGCTCTGCGGGGGGTGCGCGCCAGTGACACCCACTCTGCTTTGCTCTGGGGCCTCGGGAAGACCAACCGCAGCGCCTTCCAGTGCCTGCAGAAGTACCAGCAGCACAACAAGGCCCTGAAGCGCAAGGAGTGGACGCGCGAGGAGGACCGCCTGCTCACCCAGCTCGTCCAGGAGATGCGCGTCGGCAGCCACATCCCCTACCGGAGGAGTGAGTGCCCGCCTGGGCCCGGCCGCCTGGGCCCCTGCTGCGGCTTGGGGGGGGGGGGGTTGCCCACTGGACCCGAGGCCCCGCCCGGGCAGAGGCAGCGCGGTCACCACCAGCTGGTGGGGCTAGAGGGGGACGTCCGGGGTCACCCACTCTCCACACCACGGGGCCACTTTGTCCCCAGTTGTCTACTACATGGAAGGGAGGGACTCCATGCAGCTCATCTATCGGTGGACCAAGAGCTTGGACCCCAACCTGAAGAAGGGGTTCTGGGCCCCCGAGGAAGATGCGGTAAGTGGACGGCCGCAGAAGCCGAGGGGAGCCGTCCCCCGGGATGTGAGCCCAGCGCCCACCGTCCCTGCCAAAACGGACTGACGCAGCCTGGGGAGCTCGTGGTGGCCTGCAGAGGCTCACGTGTTTGCCGTCCCGTCCTGCAGAAGCTGCTTCAAGCCGTTGCCAAGTACGGGCAGCAGGATTGGTTTAAAATCCGGGAAGAGGTGCCAGGTAGGAGCGATGCCCAGTGCCGAGACCGGTGAGTTGGACCTCGCTGGAGAGGGAGGCCTTGCTGGGGTTGCTTCCGGGGAGGCCAAGAGGGTGGGCGAGCCGTCTGTGGCCCCGGATGGTCTGTTGGTGGGGGCTGGGGTGGTCGTGGGAGCGCCCTGCGTACCTGGGGTGGCTGGTGGAGAAGCAGGATCCCTGTTTTTTCAAACCAGGCTTTTATACAGGCACAAGCCACGGTGGCCCGGGGACATTCCCCTGAGCCTGTGGCTCAAGTTCGTTTTCCAGATCCCTGACCACGAGGTCTCTGGAAGGCCGCCTGGGCAACCTCCTTTCCTCAGCCTGGCTTTTTATAACCGTTCCTAACGACATAGTCTACGCGTCGCACGGATATGACATGTTCCCGCGAGGGGTATGGTCCGGGGGTCACTGCCATCGGTGAGCCGTGCAGCTGTCACCCCCGGCACCTTCAGAGCGTGTGACCAGGCCCAGGGAAATGCTGTTTCCCAACGACAGACAGTTGAGGGCTCAAGCCGAGCCTTCTCCGGAGAGCACAGGAGATCGGGCTCGGCGGCCTCAGTCTCTGTGGAAACACCAGAGCAGCAGCGAGCCGGCACCTTGCGCGCCTCGGGACGGGCGCTTTAAGCCCGTGCCAGGGGGTGGGTGTAGACAAGGGCGCAGAGCCGCACCCACGGAGGATGGCGTGAGCTCCCTCGGGGAGCTGGCTGAGCCGCCGCACGGCCGCCGGAACCGGGCACCTGCACGCGTGCGGTCAGAGCCGCGCCGCTCACAGCGGCCACACGCGGGAACGGGGTGTCTGTCAGTGGGGGGGGCAGGTCAGCGACAAAAGTCGCTCTCACGCTGGACGGACAGTAGGGTACCGCTCGGCCTTAACGACAAAACCTCGGGCGGGCACCTGGTTGGCACGGTCAGTGGAATGTGCGACTCTTGATCTTGGGGCCGTGGGTTCGAGCCCCACGTTGGGTGTAGAGAGGACTAAAAGATACGCGGACGACGAAGGCCTGACATGCTCCCCCTGCGGGCGCACCTTGGCGACGTGAGCACGTGCACGAGCATCTGTGTGGACGGGCATGCTGGTCACTCCTGGGTGTGCGCCTGCGAGTGGGGTTTCCGGGACCCACGGGGCTGCCCTGGTCTCCCACAGCGGCGTCCCCACGGGAGGCTCCGGGAGCTCAGCACCCCCGGCAGCTCCAGCCAGTACAGGGTGGCAGGTGGCATCTCAGTGGCTTCTGTTGGTGGCCCCCTGGTGTTGGGCGTTGGTGTGAGGACTGGCCCTTTGCATGTCTGCTCTGGAGAAACGTCCGTCTATGCCGTCCCGCCCGGTCACGAAAGCGCGTTGTCCGTGTGTCGTGGGTGTGTGTGCGCAGATACGTGCTCGGCTACAAGTCCCTCATCCAAAGCCACATCGGCGCGGCTTTCCCGATGGCGTCCTGTAGACGCGCTGAAAAGGTTTTAATGTTGACGAAATTCAGTTAATTTGAATTTTCTATTCAGTCCTGAGCTTTTGGTGCCGGGTCCCAGAGCCCTTGCCGGCACGGGGACGGCCATGGGAGTGGGACAGCTGCAGGAGAGCATTGTGGCGCCCAAAATGCCCCCGTGTCGCTGCTGCCCTCAGGTACGTGCGGCGGCTGCAGTCTGGCTTGAAGAAGGGCCGGTGGGCCGCGGGCGAGGAGGGGAAGCTGCTCGAGCTGATCGACAAGCACGGTGTCGGTGAGTCCTGGGCCCCTGCCGCCCGGAGCCCCCAGGAGCGCGGCTCGTGGCAACGCCAGTCCCCTCCCTGTCCCCAGCGTCTCCCCAGCTTGGGGCAGCGGCTCTTCCCCCTTGTGCGCTGACGTGTGGTCAGGATGGAAGGTTCAGGAGCGCCTTGGCTCCACTCCCACTCCTCCCCTGGAGACGGCTGCTCCCGGCGGCACATGCCTGCCCGACCCACTCTGGGCCCGTTTCTAGGGCAGCTGCATAAAGCTGAGTCGTTCGGTGTGAGCTCACAGGTTTCCCACTTTACGACGTAGCGTTGCGGCGTCCGTCCTGAACCTTCTGTTGTCACGCGTCCTGTGCCTTCCCGCTGTTGTCGACAGCGCGTCCTGTTTTCCCGAGGGAGACCCCAGGACGGCCTCAGCTGCCCAACCGCTGACGCGCATTCCCGTGGTTTCTCGTTTCGGCCCCAGAGCCGGCCTGGGTGTGCCTGTTGTCTGCAGCATTTCCTTAGGACCCGAGCCGAGGTGTGGGGCTGCCGGGTTCAGGCGCGCGCGGAACCCTGACTGGCACGGCGTCCCACTGCCCTCAAAACAGGGCACCGTGTACTCCCGCCTGCGCTGTCGGGAAGAGAACAACTTGCAGCGCTTGGTGTAGACGCCGGGGTGTGGCAGACAGGCAGGGCCCGTCTTCACATAAACACAGACGGATTCTTCCCTCTCGTTGTGCGTCCCCTAGACTCTTTCCAAAGGCCTCGCTGAGCGCCGCGGTTTGGAAACGGCTCTCCCGCGGGGGGCTGTGCACCACGGGCCTACGTCAGCCTCGTACAGAGACCGCACGCATGCGAGAGGAGCCTCTCACTCAGGCTGTGAACTTGTCGTCAAAGACTGTGGGAAGCAACTTCCACGTTGTTGTGCTTTGTAGGTCACTGGGCAAGGATAGCTTCTGAGCTGCCCCATCGGACGGGCTCCCAGTGTCTGAGCAAGTGGAAGATCATGGTCAGGGTGAGTCTCTACCAAAGTCCGCTCGAAAGCCCTGTCACCTGTGGGGCCAACAGCGCTGCTGAGCGGGGAGAGGAGGAGGGACATCTGGTTTCTGGTCCTGGCGCCTCTTCTTCCCGGAAGCGGAGGGCAGAGAGCCCTGGCCTCTCCCAATAGCTGCTGTCCCCTCAAAGCAGTCAGGGGCCAGGGGGCCTGTACTCCCAGTGCGCCGTGTCCCAGCCTGCTTGGGCTCTCTCCCCGAAGGGCTAGCCTGCCTGCCTGTTGCCCCCGGTCCGTGAGCCCTGGGCAGCCGAGGCCTCCAAGTAGCCTTTCCCCGCAGAAGAAGCAGAGTCGGGGGAGGAGGAGACGGAGGCCCCTTCGCAGCGTGCGGTGGAGCTCCAGCAGCGGGGACAGCAGCGGCAGCAGCAGCAGCAGGGACAGTGAGGACTCCGAGCCAGAGGAAGCCCCAGAGGCCCGGGCGGGTGGCCAGGAGCTCCCATCGGCCCAGCACACCGTGCCGGACATGGACCTGTGGGTGCCTGCCAGGCAGAGCACCAGTGAGCCGTGCGGAGGGGGAGCCCAGGGCTGGCCGGGACGCCGTGCTGCCTCCCCCCGCCCTCCCAGGGGCCGCAGCGAGGCTCAGGAGGGCAGCAGAGCCGGTCGCCCCACCGAGGAGGCGGGCCAGGCAGACACTCCCTCCGGGACCCACAGCACCAGCACGAGAGGCATCGGGTGCCCAGACTCAGCGGACACTCACGTCTCAAACTCAGAGGAGCCAGCAGACAAGGTAGGCCATGGGCCCTGCTGCTGCATCCCCCCGTGCTGCTCTGGGGTCGCGAAGCTGGAGCCGAGGCGTCGCGGGCCGGGCTGGCCTTCCTGGGTTTGCCGGAGTGGACACCCGTCCTGGCTCAACGGCTCGCTTCTGGCTGTCTCAGGAGAGTCCTGTCCAGAGCGGCCGCCTCTGTTTCCCCATGGGTGTGCTTTACAAGCCGAGCGGGAGAGCTGCTGAGGGTACTGCCTGGTGGGCCCACGGACTTGGAGCCCTTTCTGACCCATCTGTCCCCGAGCAGCGGCGGGGCGGGGCAGGGGGCAGCAAGCAGGGGGGTGTCCTCCTGGCTTGTAAAAGGCCAGACACCTCTCCTGTGCAGGGCCCCACTGTCCACTTGCATGGGCCCACCTTGTCCGGCCCCGTGTACGCTCATCCAGTTGGCGTCCACCGTGTTGGAGCCCTGGCCGCCTGCCTGGCTCTGGCTGCGTGCGGGGCTGCGGTGAGCGGGCTCCGTGTGCTGGGAGAGGTCGGAGACTCCCCTCGGTGGCACCCAAGGGGACGGCAGGCTGTCCGGGCGTCTGGACAGTGTATGCACCAGTCCCCGGTGTGCGCGGCTTCTCTGCCACAGCTGTGACCATCAGGCTCCTCTGGTGCCATCGGCAGTGGGCGCTGGGGGAGCAGGGATCTCTCTGCCAGTGCTGGCTGCAGCCCGGCAGGCACGTGGGTGCCAGGTCTTTGGGACCCCCGAGGCCACCTTGCTTCAGGACACTTCCCACCACTCCGTGCTGGGATCTGGGTGCGGGGGTGTGCATGTTGCTCCTGCAGGCCCTGTGCTCCCCATGGGTCCAGCCTCACGCCATCTGTCCACCAGAGTGGGAGTCGTCTGCTGAAGGTGCCGCTGGAGACCGTGCTGCAGGTGCTCAGGACCAACACAGCCCGCCGGCGCCAGACGCTGGTAGGGGCTGGCCCCCACCGCCACTGCCTTGGCGGCCCAGGGCTCCTCCCCAGTCTAGGGGGAAGGGGGTGTGGCAGAGGCAGTCCAGGCTGAGAAGCCCAGGTGGCTTTCTTCCTTGCTCAGGAGAAACTGAGGCAGCCGTGCCTGCTCAGCTCATCCCTGGGGACCAGCGCCAGTGACGGTGTGGCCGGGCCCCGTGTACGGCAGCTGTGGCACGGGACGATTGGGAGCAGGCGGCGGTGGCGGGGACATGCCCTACAGAGGAGGCTCCTTGAGCGTCAACTTCTGATGGCCGTGAGCCCGTGGGTGGGTGACGTCGTCCTGCCGTGCTCTCCCCGGAGGCCTGCCACTGTACGCACCCGAGGTACTGCCCCTGGGCTCCGCTGAGAGCCTCTTGTGGGGCCCAGGAGTGGGGAGACACAGGGCAGACGCGGGGCTGCTCTGCTGGGGCAGGGGGGTGCGTGGGGAGGTCCCCTTGGAGGGCTGATTGGGTTTTGTCTCCGACCTGACTAGCCCAGGGGAGATGGTCTGGGAGTGACCCCCATTCGGGCCTTAGCTAGTCTTCTCGGGGCTCGGGTGCATGGTGCCTGCGTGCAGGTTTCTGGAGAGCTGGTCATGTTCTCGGTGTTGGGGAGCTCCGAAGGCCAGTCAGGGCCAGCCTTCTCTCCAGCCTCCTGCTCCTCCTTCCGGCTCAGCATGGTGGCAGACGGATGCAGGGTGCTTTGGGGCCTGAGAAGAGGTGCCTTGCTAACCACACATGCGTGCCCTTGTTTCCTCAGCCGATGGCATCAGGAAGCAGTTGGAGGAAGCCCGGCTGGCCAGCACCCCTGCGTTCACCCTCTTTATCCAGGTGAGGAGTCCCGTAAGGCAGAGCCTTCCTTGGGTGAAGGTGGGCCCACTTGAGGTCTAACTCTCTGAAGGGTCAGACCCTTGAAAGGGTCTTTCGGTGGCCTGTGATGCTTGACAGGCTGGTCCCCGTGGAAGGGGCCGCCCTGTCCCTACCACCGTCAGTGAAACTCCATCTGGAGAAGGGACGGTGCTGGGGAATGTGTAAATGGAAGCTTGGGGGACGAACACCCCAGCCCGGTGGGAACTCTGCTCCGATGCCCCCAGGCCCCGAGGCCAGGCAGGGGCTGAGCGAAGGGGTCATGGTCTTGCGGGGCTGGGCCAGCCTCCGGACCCGCCCCGAGCAGTAGTCATAGCAGGCTCAAGTTCAACTGCAGACGCCCTCAACACCTCAGTCCTGGACGGGGAAGGGGGGCGGGCTCTTGTCCAGCACGTGCCAAGCGCGCATCACACGCGTCCCTCAGTTGCTCCAGATCGATACTGCTGGCTGCATGGAGGTCGTTCGGGAGAGGAAGGCCCAGACTCCTGCCCTGCTCCAGACTGGCACTCGGGACCCAGCGCCTGGGCCTCTGCAGGTGAGGAGCAGGGGTGAGCGCCGGGCGCAGGCTCACCTGGCTTGCGCCACCCCTCCCTCCCTTTCCCAACACCAGGAAGTAAGAGACGGAACGTGTTCCCGGGTTCCCTAGAGGCTGGGCCAGTCCCTGAGAGCAGCCCTGCTGGCTCTTGGTCCCCTCGTGCCAGCCCTCCTAGGAGGTCTCTCCCTGTCTGCCTGGAGTCCTGAGGGCTTCGCGACACGTCCATGGGGGCAGAGCCAGCGCTGGTACCGCATCGTCCCTGCGTGGAAGCCTCCGAGCCCTTGGGCATCTACTGCTCTGGGCATCGGCCCTGCTGGCGTGGGATGCCGGGTGTGGGCTCTGTCAGCAAGAGGCCGTGTTCCTGGGTCCAGTCACAACTGAAGGGAATGACAGAATGGCCAGGTTGGCCCTTTGGAGCCCCATCCAGGCCCCCGAGCCCCCGAGTTCTGCCTGGAGAGCCAGGCCCCTGCTTCTCCCTCAGACCACACAGCCCTGACCCCACCATGATGAGCTCACCCAGTGGTTCCTGTAAGAGGATGTGGGGAGGGAGGGAGGCCGGCCTTGGTGCCTGGGGCCCCGTTCCCACTGCAGGTGAGGGCAGGAGGAAGGTCTTGCTGCGGGTAGAGAAGTGGGCCTGGGCCTGGGCCTTCCTGAAGCGCTGGCTCTTGTGTTTCAGATGTCGCCGTCGCAGGATGCCACAGGTACCGTCTGTCGCCGCTCTTGTCTTCAGCGCCTAGCCTAGCGGGAAGGGGTGTTGTGTCTCGGGCTCTGAGCAGCACAGCCGTGGCCTTGTGACAGGTCTTGTCCGAGTCCCACTGCAGGGACAGTAGCACACCTGCCGGGAGCAGGCGAGGCAGCCGCTCAGGCTCCTACCTTCCCTGCACCTAAGCCAGCCCCGGGTGCCCGGGCCGCCGCCAGCCTCCGCACACCAGCAGCATTGTGCAAGGGTCTGGGGCCCCGGGAGACCCCGCGAGGCGGGCGGTGGTGCCCAGCAGTCGTGTTGGAGGTACGGAAGGCCGGCACCGGTGTGCGGTACGAGCTGGCCGGTGCCTGGCGGGCCCTGCTGCCCTGGCCACGGCAGGAGCTCCGGGAGGTCTGGGAACGTGCGGATGAGACTCCAGGGCTTCTGCTCTGTGCCCCCAGCAGCCGCTCACCCTCTCTGCGGGCCCTCCACTGGGACATCTGG
Source organism: Mellivora capensis (assembly GCA_004024625.1). Taxonomy (NCBI): domain Eukaryota; kingdom Metazoa; phylum Chordata; class Mammalia; order Carnivora; family Mustelidae; genus Mellivora; species Mellivora capensis. Next base: position 221,630 of record PISX010000070.1, on the reverse strand, counting down.
GAGGCCTGTCCGCGGCCCACTCACGTGGAGCTCACCCGCACGTGTTCTGTGCCCCCTGCAGGCCGTGGCCTCCGGAACCTGCCAGCACAGGAAGCCGCAGGGCAGAGCGCCAGCCAAAAAGGGGGCAGGGGGTTGCGGCCCTGCCGTGCCGGGTCCGGTCCGCAGGCGCCCCTGCCAGCTCTGTGCGGCCCCCGCCCCAAGCCCAAGACTGTCTCCGAGCTGCTGCGGGAGAAGCGGCTTCGAGAGGCCCGGGCCAGGAAGGCCACCATAGGCACCGTGGCTCTCCCGCCACAGCTGCTGCTCTCCTCGCCACTGGTGCTCCAGCCCCGTCTCCCAGAGGCAACCCCCAGCCCCGCAGCCTCGGGCCCGGCTGCCGCAGACCCTGCAGCCACGGGACTGAGCGCTTCAGCTGAGGACAAGCAGCCCTCCGCCCTGCCTGTCTTGGCCCACGGCCTGGCCTCCACAGAGGCTGCTCCTGCGGCCGGCGGAGCTCCGGTTCCCAGCCAGGTCCTCGTGAGCGGCCATCAGGGCGGCCTGGGACAGTCTCAGGCCCCCGCCACATCCCGGAAGCAGGGCCTGCCGGAGGTGCCACTCTTCCTCCCTGCCAGCCCCAGCCCCGTTCAGCTGACTGTCCAGCCCCTCGGCCTGACGCCAGCTCTGGCCACGCACAAGGGCGGGCCACACGTGGCTGCCAGCACTCCTCTGCCTGTCACCTGGGTGCTCACAGCCCAGGGACTGCTCCCGGTGCCGGCCATGGTGGGCCTTCCTGGGCCAGCAGGGATCTCTGACCCCAAAGGACTGTCAGTGCCTCTGGCGCCCACCCTACCTGGGATGCAGGCAGGCCAGGGCCCCAGGCCCCCTGGGCTGAGCCACTCTTGGCAGCCCCCAGCCAACGTGGACACAGGCTCAGATCCTCCCTCTAGGACAGACCTCTCGATCCTTCCGAGGTTCTGCCAATTCCAAAGTTCTGTGGAAGTAGGTGGTGATGGGGCCCATGCCCGTGGGGGATCTTCCTTCCCTGGAGAGGCCCAAGTGGCCAGGGAAGTAGCCGTGCCCAGGATGCTTTCTCAGACAACCATTACAGCTGACTGCCCTGAAGCAAGAGCCCCCTCATGCAGCCGGCCGCCTCTGCAAGTGGGCACTGGCCCTGGGAGTGGCCCAGGAGGGACACCGGGGTCCCCAGGGCCAGGGGGACTCACAGGGCCTCTGGGCCTAGAAAGGCCACCCCCACCCCGGCCTGGGGCTGAGAGAGGTACCCTGGACCTGGACCTTCTGTCCCAGGAGAGCGAGGCAGCCGTCCGTGAGTGGCTGAGGGGACAGCGGGGTGTGTGTGTGCCCCCTCTAGGGACCAGGCTGCCCTACCAGCCCCCCACCTTGTGCAGCCTCCGGGCCTTGTCTGGACTCCTGCTCCACAAGAAGGCATTGGAGCGGAGAGCTGCCTCCCTCGCGTCCAGCGGGGCGGCCGGAGCCCTGCAGGCCTCGCCGGGACAGGTACACCGACAGCTCCGGGACAGCCCAGCCTACCTGCTGCTGAAGGCACGCTTCCTGGCCACTTTCACCCTCCCCGCGCTCCTGGCCACCCTGTCTCCACACGGTGTCCCCACCACCCTGTCCGTGGCCACAAGGGCTGAGCCCGAGAGCGAGGGTGATCTGGCGGAGCTGGAGCACTCGGATGGCGGCTCCGCGGGCAGTCCTCAGGCCGGGTCGGCGGCTTCCCTCCCCCTTCAGGTAGGGGTCCGTGGGCACAGAGGGCCTACCCCCCGCCAGCGGCAGCACCCACACCCCGTCGGGAGTCCTGGCCCGTGGGTTGCCGAGGAGGAGGAAGCACACTCGCTGTCTGCACGGTCTGCGGACGAGTCCCTGAGGCCAGTGTGGAAAACAGGAAGGAGGCTCTCTAGCCCCTCGGCCCCTCTTGGGGCCCCCACCATGTAGCCTCGCCCGAGGGAGCGGGTTATTTAGGGCCCCGGCACCCCATGTGCACACAGACCCTCCACTGGGGCACAAGCTCTGCAGAGCTGGCCCTGCGCATCTGAGAACACCGAGGTCCTTGTCAGCTCTGGCACCGTGTGCCCCAGAAGAGCTTTCTGAGCCATGGATGCAAACTGCTTTCCTTATTCCCTGGCAGGAAGCCTGACACACATGGGAAGTTGTGGCCTCGGGGCTCCGGGCAAGATGTCCTCTGACCCTGTTCCTGGGGCCAGCAGGGGGGCTATGTCCTCTCACTGTGTGCCACGTCAGGGAGGCTGTGGGTTCTCCTGCCACTGTCCCCTGTCTCCTGTCTCCTGTCCCCAGCTAGGACTCAGCTTTGTGCTGTCAGGACAGGAGAGGGGGGTTTGGGACTGGGGCTACGGGAGGCAGAGCTTCCTGTCCCGTCCTGCAGACTCTCCACTGGCAGCCACCTGTGTTCCGTGGCACTGCCCTGCCGGCCTGGCTGGGAGAACCAGGACATGGGACGCTGGCTCTCTGGCGTCACCAAGGGAGTTGGGAGTCCCCAGGTGGGGATGACCATGGGGGGCGGGGCATGTCTACACTTCTGTGGCCTCCGTTCATCCACAAGCCACCGTGTCTCCACAGGGACAGGTCTGGGGAGCCGTGTGCCCCTGGTGCCGCGCTGTCAGGACACAGCTTCCTCCCTGGCATGTTCTGTTGGGGAGTCACTCTTGTCCTTCTCTGCCTGCGTTCTGTTACAGGGAGCCCCAGACCCTGGGCAGGGCTCTGATTCTTCTTGCCTAGACGGTTTTGACAACCTTGACGTGCTGAGAACTCGGCATGCCTGGCACACCCGGAAGAGGCGGCGGCTGGTGTGAGCGCAGGGTAAGCGCGGGCCTTCCCTGTGGCCATGCTCTGGGCGTGTAGGAGCCAACAGCTGTCCAGATGCAGGGTAGGCTGGCCCTTTGAAGCTCCTATCAGGTGTGATGGTGTTAGGTTGGGTGTGGGTATATACAGGCCTCTGGGGTCTTGGAGGCCCTGGGGTGGGCCATCTAACCCCCCTTTCCCACGCCCCCGGCTGTGGTGCTTCCTGTTTGCTAGCACGCATGTGCCTCAGGGCCTTTGCACTGCTGTGCTGTTTATTTTTCTTCTCTGTCTGTAAGGCTCATTCCCTTATTCCAATCATGTCTCTGCTCAGTGGCCAGCTGCTCAGAGATGCTCTCCATGGCTTTTGAGGCAGCACCACAGCCCCAGCACCCATCTGTTGATGGCGCTCTCCTCTCGACACCTGACGTGGTTTATAAGTGTGGCAGGAATGTGCGCCCGCGCCGGCAGTAGCGTGGTTGGTGCTGCTGGGGCCTCAGTGTGTGGATGGCAGGCACCAAGTAGGCACTCAGCACAGATCAGTTGAGTTCATGGGGTGGAGACCCCATGGAGGGAGGGACATCCAGGTCCGCTGGTCCCAGAGGTAGGAGTCGGCTACTCTGAGCACAGTGGGGGCCGTGCCTGGAGAGGTCCTGGGTCTGGGACTAAGGCAGATGGGTCCCCAGAGGGGGTGCTGGCAGTGGGGGATGTCCCAGGAGAAGCCCGCCCAGGCTCCCAGGCCCGCCCTCAGCAGGGTCCCTGCATGGACCGCAGGTGGGCAGCCAGCCTGGTTCTGTGCCCCACTGGGGCACAGTGCCCGCTTGTGCTTCTTGCCCTACAGTGCCGTCTGTGGGGTCTGGCTGAGGTCTGGGGGTCCTCACCATCCGGGCATCGCTGTGTTCCAGGAGGCAGGAGCTGTGGACCCTGGCGAGCCCACCCACCCAGAGAGCCCCGCACCGACGCTTCCGGAGAAACAGCCAAAGCAGCTGGAGGCTGGGGAGGCCCCGCCAGCGGGGACTGTGCGACCACAGGGCTTGGCTAGCCCTTGGGTGCAAACTGGGATGTTTGAAGGAATAAAGGAATAGCTGATTTTTTTATTAAAAGGCAAGCCCCAGGCTCTTGTGATGTCATCCTGAGAGACTGGATGTGTGCAGAGAGTTGGGGCCCCCTCCGGCCATGTACAGAGCTGGCTGGCTGGGCCCTGAGTCTGAGGAGCCCCTTGAACCCCAGGCCTCAGTGTTGGGTGTGGGGGGCCCTTTCCATGAGACGCTCTTGTGCCTTGGACCGAGGGACCTGTCGCGAGCTCCCAGGTGGCCGCTGGTCTTGGTGCGGCCATGGGGACTGGGGCGGACCCGCCGCGCTGCCTTCTGGACCACACTGCCCACCAAGGTGGGCGCCTGGAAGCAGCGACAGCCTGGCTGCCCACAGATCCTGCAGCAGCCCCAGGCCATCCCGCCCTCCCTCGCGGCTGCTGCTTGGCAGGAGCCCAAGCCCCGGCCCCCCCCATGGCTCTGAGGGACGCTCAGCCCTGGTCTTGGCATGCAGCCTTTCAGGGCGCTTGGTTTCTAGAGGCTTTGTTCCTGCGTTCCCGCGCGTGACCCTCCCCCGGGCGCCCCGTCCTCCACCTGCGGGGGTGCCCCCCCCCACCACGCAGCCTTGGGAACACGCTTTCACTTTCCAGCTTGCACCTGGCACTGTTTCAGCTCTGCTTTTCCTGCGGGCGTCTTTGGACGTGTGGTTATTTAGAGGTTTCTGTGTAATTTTCAAATGTTTAGGGATTTTCCAGTCAGCGTTTTGTTACAGATTTCTAGTTCCTGATAGCACAACAGGACGTTTCCGTCGTTGAGATTTTACAAACACACACCGTGACAGGGACACTGGTGGTCGCAGGTCCATCAGGGGCCCAGAACCAGCTGCTCCTGGAGGCATGATGTCAGCCTCTGTCCTCCTGGAGACCCGCAGGGCGGGGGGGTGGGCGTCAGGCTGCCCACGCCTGCGCCCGCTGGACTCAGATGCGCCGGAGGATGGCAAGCCCGCGGGCAGGGAGCTGGTGCGGTGAGACACACTGCCTGGGGTGGTGGGGCCCCGAGCCCTGGTCTGGGCCTTCTCTGCCTGCCCAGCCTCTCCCTAGCTGTTGCCTCCACCTGGCAGCCAGTGTCTCCAGCCGGCAAGGGATTGGCCTGGGGCTTTCCCCGGCATGAGCGGGGCTGCGGGCCTTCTGCCCTGGTGGTCGGCCCGACCTCTGCCGGCTGGGGAACAGCCCTTCTGAAAGCAGTTTGTGTGGCGTCGGGGTCCCAGGAGCCTGCTGCAGAGAGCTGGCTGAGGGAAGACGTTTTCTGGAAGGGACGGGCTTGTGCTGTGCTGGCTGTGGTGCGGGCTGGAGACCATGTGGGACAAGCGTGGCCAGGTCCCTGGCCTGCCGCCCACAGCGGCCTTTCCAGCCACGTGCCCTCTGGACGCTGCACAGCAGCCCTCCTAGGATCAAGTCCCCGCGGTGGGTGGCTGCGCGTATGGGCCCCGGCGGAGTGCCTGGAGCTGGGACCCCCACCCCCCTCTTGCAGGTTGCCCGCACTGCGGGTTCCCAGTCGGTCCCTGCTGGAGAAGCCTCTGGAAGACTGCGTCCAGGCCAGAGCAGACTGGACGGTGCACTGGCCGACTCCGGCTCCAGGGAGGGTCTTTGCTCACACTTCCACTTAGTGGGCGCCAGGGCTGGGCCTCTAGGCCTCCGAGCAAAACTTCCACTTCCCTCCGCCCCGCCTCCTGGGCCCCGCCAGGCAGGCGAATCAGAAGGCAGGCCCCAGGAGCGGCTCCCTCGGGGAGGACCTGCCGGGCTCCCTGGAGCTCCCCAGCACTGTCAGGAAGGCACAGTTCTCCTCCCGGGCTGTCGGCAGCACCTCCTCCCGCTCATCAGACCAGGGTGGACCAGGCTGACCCGCATCCCCCTGTGCAGGGGCCCCTCCAGGACCTTGAGGTAGGCGGGGCTGCTGCTTTTTCTGAAGGTGTCCAGGAAGACGCCTGTCCCTCTGCTCAGGGCTCCTGGGGCACGAACCCCAGAAGGGCAGCAAGTGGCCTCAACTCTGCTGCCTCGTCCGCCTTCACCGCCACGTGGTACCTGCTCGTTCATCTCTGTGGACGCAGCAGCAGGGGGTCAGGTGCGGCGAAGGCAGGGAGCTGAGTGTCCCAAGGGCCGTCCACTGAGTTGCTGGTGTCCGCCTCTGGCTGGATGAGGCGACTGAGGGCCGCGGGAAGTCAGAGAGACTCCTGCAAAGACCCCGCCGGCTGCCCCCTGGAGCTTGGGGAGCGCTGTCCAGCTCCTCTGGCTGGAAACCACGTTCCCACACCAGCTGAGGGCTCTCTGGGGTGGCGGGTCAGCAGCTCTGGTCCCACCACCAGAAGCCGGCTTCTGGCTTGGCCCAGGCCTCCAGACAGTGGTTCCCACTCCCGCTGGCGGGAGGGAGCCACAGTGGATGGTCCCAACACGGATGGCCCCCTTGGCGAGCTGGCATGATGGTGCCCGAGTGGGAGAGAGAGAGGACCCCCGAGGTGTCTGGCACCTGGGACCTGAGAGCCCACAGAGGGCACCAGAGCGGCACTGGGGCTGGTTGTGGGCGATGCAGCGGCCCCTCCCGGGACAGCGGGCCTGGCTGTCCCGTGGGCGGTCCATGGTTGCACCACCAGCCGCCTGCGGCCGCCGGAAAAAGAGGAGGTGGTGGGGCGAGGCTCTGAGTGGGTGCCACGTCCAGGAAGAAGGAAGTCCCCCACAGCCCTGCTGCAGGCACAGGCGGGCGGGTCACTGCCTCGGGCTCATGGCTTCAGCCTGGGGAGGCCCAGCCAGTGGGTAGGAGGCGGTGGCCCAGCAGCCCCACACTTTCGGGATAAGGAGTGCAGAGCCCAGAGCAGGGCCACGGTGCGGGGCGTGCGGTGGTCTCAGATGCCACCCGTCCCCGGAGTCCTCCACGTCTTCCCCCACCATCGTCAGAGCGACTCGGGGACAGAGAGAGCCTGGGTGCCAGGGGAGTGGCAGCAGGGCCCGGGTCTCGGCACCAGCACAGAGCACGGAGGGCCGGGGCGGGTGAGGCCAGGGCCCAGCGTGCGGCTGTCCCTCCCAGCAGCTCTCCCGCTGACCGCAGCCGTGACCACCGCCATGTCGGACTATGAGAATGAGGACCAGTGCTGGGGCGCTCTGGAGAGCTTCCGCGTGAAGCTCATCTCCGCCATCGACCCCTCGCGCCTCACGCCCTACCTGCGCCAGTGCAAGGTGCTGAGCCCCGACGACGAAGAGCAGGTGCTCAGTGACCCTGGCCTGGTCACCCGCAGGCGGAAAGTGGGTCAGTGCCGCCGCAGCCGGGCGCCTGCCTGTGGGGAGGGGTGGCGCTTCTGGGCACAGCAGAGGCCCCGGGTGGGGGGGGCCAGGGCGGGCGGGCAGGGCGGCCATGGCCCAGCCAGGCCCTGTGGGTTCCAGGTGTGCTCCTGGACATCCTGCAGCGGACCGGCCACAAGGGCTACATAGCCTTCCTCGAGAGCCTGGAGCTCTACTACCCGCAGCTCTACAAGAAGGTCACGGGCAAGGAGCCCACCCGCGTCTTCTCCATGATCATCGGTGAGGCATGGGACCCCGCGGGCAGGCCGCCGAGGCCTCCCATGGACAAACCGGGGACAAGCGCAAGTGGAAGGGGCGCAGGGCTCTGTCCTGCTCCTCTCTCTGCTGGAGGAAAGTCCCACGTGGGGGGTGGGGGGGCGCAGGCTGACTTACGGGTCAGAATCCCTTTGACCCCACCAAAGCCTCCGCTCCTGGAAGGACGGGCGTCTACTGGCGCTACCAACAGGCAAAGCCACGCTTTCCCCGGCCTAGACGCATGTCCTCTTGCCTCACAATCAAGATCATGACAAAATGTGCCAAAGGGGGAGGGTGCCTGGCCTGAGGGCTCCGGTGCCGGGGGTGGGGACGGGGGCCCGGGCTGGGCCGCAGGGTGAGTCAGGGGCTCCACTTGCGTCCTCAAAGGGGAGCACCAGCACCTTGGGGTGGCCCCTCGGCCGGGCCCCGCGTCTCCTGGAGGGGCCCGGCCGGCCCTCGGGCCTGGGGTGCAGCAGGGCGGGGGCGCGGCGGGGCGGCCGCGGGCTGGGTGGGCCCTCTGACGCGGCCCAGCGGTCGCAGACGCATCGGGGGAGTCGGGGCTGACGCAGCTGCTGATGAGCGAGGTGCTGAAGCTGCAGAGGAAGGCGCAGGAGCTGGCGCAGCGGCTGGGCTCCCAGGACGAGCTGGCGGCCGAGCTGCGGCTGAAGGACGGGCTGCTCCGCAAGCACCAGGAGCGCGCGCAGCGGCTCAGGGAGGAGTGCGAGGCTGGCGCCCGCGAGCTCCGGCGTTGCAAGGAGGAGAACTACGACCTGGCCATGCGCCTGGCCCGCCAGAGCGAGGAGAAGGGCGCCGCGCTCACGCACAGCCGCGACCTGCAGCTGGAGGTGCCCGCGCCCGCGGCCGGAGGGTGGCCGCTGGAGGGTGGCCGGGCGCTGGGACAAGGCGGGCCGGCTGACGCGTCTGCCCGCAGGTCGAGCGGCTCAAGCACTGCCTCATGAGGGCGGAGGACGACTGCCGGGTAGAGCGCAGGAACACGCTGAAGCTGCGGCACGCCGTGGAGCAGCGGCCCAGCCAGGAGCTGGTGTGGGAGCTGCAGCAGGACAGGACGCTGCTGCGGGCGCGCGTGCAGGAGCTGGAGGCCACCGTGCAGGTGGGGGGCGGCTGGCGGGTCAGGCCCGGGCAGGAGCTGGGCGCCCCAGGCGGGTGGGGGAAGTGCTCAGGGGAGCTGGGAGGCCCGGCAGCTGGTCCCAGGGCAGGGCCCGCTCACGCTTAGCTGCTTCCTGCCCTCCGTCCTGTTCGACACCCCCAGGAAGGGAAGCCGGACAAGAGCAGCCCCTACGTCCAGGTGCTGGAGGGGCACTGGCGGCAGGCGCTGCGGGACCACCAAGAGCAGGCCGACACCATCCTGTCTCTGCGCAAGGCCCTGCGGCGGGGCGAGGCCCTGCACGCCCGGGTATGTGGCCGGCTGGGCTGAGGGACTGCCCCGTGTCCACGCAGCCCCTGGAATCCACACGCTGACCTCATCCCTTCCTGGAGGTGCAGGGGCGTGGTCTCCTCGCCCTATTCCTGGCCTGTACTCCCCCAGGATGGCCAGGCCCCGGCTTTGGTCTGGAAGTTCAGGGCAGGGACCCAGGGGCTCCAGCAGCTTCCCCCTCCCCCCGCCGGGCCTGACCGGGAGCCAGAACGGGCGGGCGCGGGGCCGGGGCAGGGGCTAGCTGCCAGCTCCCGCAGTGCGTGGAGGAGAAGGAGATGTTCGAGCTGCAGTGCCTGGCCCTCCGGAAGGACTCCGAGATGTACAAGGACCGCATCGAGGCCGTGCTGCGGCAGATGGAGGAGGTGGCCAGTGAGAGGGACCAGGTAGGCCGCCTCGCACCCCGGGGGCAGGGCGCCTCGCCCTCCGCCCTTTCAGGGGAGGGCGCTTGTCACAGAGCTCTCGGACAACTGGGAACACCCGGAAGGTGACCCCTTCCCCCGCCCCCAGGAAAACCACTCCACCGGCGGGTCGTACCTCCAGATTCTTTCCAAAGTACGTATAGTTCCATATTTGTCTCACGAAATGGGAAGCTCTCTTGTTTGGCAAATAGGGTTTTTTTTTAATTCTTTGAAAGATTTACTGATTTTAGAGAGAGCGAGAGAGCGTGCATGGGTGGGGGGCGGGGGAGAGAGACTCCCAAGCAGACTCCTGGCGGAGTGGAGCTTGATCTCGCCACCCGAGACCATGACCTGAGCCGGAATCAAGAGCGGGACACTCACCCGACAGAGCCGCCCAGGTGCCCCAGAAATAGTTTTTTTAACTTCAAACACTTTTGGCCCTTTCGTGGGCTGGCTGTGCTCCTGGGGACAGGGAGCAGGAGTCCGTCTGGACTGGGTCCCCATCACTGCTTTCTGCCACCTTCCCACCACATCACGTGGGGTCCTTTCTGGTCAGGTATGGTGGGTGCTTCAGTGACTGTCCAGAGGGGACCAGCAGTCTGTGCTAGGGGCCTCTAGCTCTGCAGTCCCATGTCGGAAAGCTGCCCCGTGGGGACCGGAGTGTGCAGAGTGAGCTTGGGGCACGGGGGCTGCCTTGAGGCCACAGGCGGTGGTGGGAAGCGGGAAGCAGTGCTACCAGGCCGGGGAGCAGGGCTCCCACCTTCCCTCGGGGGCAGGCAGAGGAAAGGGGTCACTGTAGCCACCAAAGGCAGGCCACTAGCCAGGGACACCGGGGCCGGGCAGCCCCGGTAAGCAGCTAGGATTCTCTCTGGCTGGTCCTAAATCAGAAGTCGGGATGGAAATGAAGGCAATTCGCAGTGATTCCACCAGTCCTGGCTGTTTCAGGCCGAGGGCTCCAGGGGACGTGAGTTAGCCTCCGGGCGGCGGGCTGGCTCCCATTGGCCGCTCGGTGGGCGTCAGAGTTGTGTCCTCGGGTGTGGTCTGGCCGGTGTGTGCAGAGGGACGGGCAGTAAAGCACAGGGCGCGCCGCGCTAGCCACCGAGTTAGTCCCCCGCAGGCCGACAAAGCCGTGTGATGGGCATGGTGCGGGGGAGGGGGGATGTGCCCCTGCGCTGTGTGGGGGCGGGCGGGAGCTCTTCTGGGTTTGGGGCTGGAAGATTTACCCACACGTTCCTGGCACCCTCGGCTTCCCGTACTCCTGCGAGCCTTCAAGCACAGACTGGGCTGAGGGGGGCAGGGAGGGGGGCTCGGGGCCGGGGTCTCCCAGTGCGGTGGTCCCCGCAGGCCATCGCCACGCAGGAGGAGCTGCACGCACAGCACTCACGGAGCCTGCAGGAAAAGGACGCACTGCGGAAGCAGGTCCGGGAGCTGGCGGAGAAGGCGGACGACCTGCAGCTCCAGCTGTTCCAGCGCGAGGGCCAGCTGCTGGCCGTGGAGGGCAGGCTCAAGCGGCAGCAGCTGGACGCGCTTGTCCTGGTGGGCCTCCTGGGAGCTGGGGGCCTTTGTAGTGCCCGCTGCTCAGAGCCACAGCCCAGCCGCAGTAGAGCCCAGGGGACTGGCCCTCAAGGGCAAGGGGGTCCCCAGAGACACCAGAGCCCAAAGGAGGGGACTCCAGGCAGCCCAGGTCCAGGCCTGGCTTGGCTACTGCATCACGGGTGGCCTGGGGCAGGCCCCAGGCCTTCCCGAGCCCCCTCTGTCCTCTGTACGGGGTCTTCCTCCTGGGAGGTTGGAGGGGGCACAGCTCAGAACCTGGCAGGCCACTCTGGGGGTCAGGATGGGGAGGGAGGGGTGTTCCGGGGTGCCAGCGCCGACCACGGCCTGGAGAGGGGCCCCCTCTGAGGACAGGGACTGGCCTAGGACCCCCTCACCAAGCCCCACCCCACCCCAGGCCCCGGGGGTGGCTGGGTCTCCCCTCAGCCTGCTGACCGACTCCCCTTCTGTGACCACAGAGCTCCGACCTGGAAGACAGCTCACCCAGGAACTCCCAGGAGGTGCGTGTGGCCCTCGGTGGGCTCCAGGCCACCGTCCCCTATGGGAGCTGGGCCAGCTGCTCTCCTCCCAGGCCTCAGCCGGATGGGCTGACCGCCTTTGGGTCCTTGGGGCAGGCAGGCCCTTCCTGCCAGGTCGCTGAGAAACAGTGCGGCAGGTCAGGTGGGTCCCGGAGGGCGGCAGTCTAACTGGGTGCCCATCTCTCTCCCTGCTAGCTCTCGCTCCCCCTGCACCTGGAGGCCGTCCAGCTCTCAGACAAAGGTGAGGAGGGGGGCAGCTTCTCACGGACAAGTCCGGCCGAGGCCTGTCACCTTACTTGGCACCAGTCCTGACAGGGTACAGCCCTCTCCCACTGACCTCACAAGCCTACTTTACAGATGGGGACATTGAGGCTTGGAGGGACGAGTGACCCCCAGGCTCCCCAGCGAGCAAACAAGAGCCAGGTGTGGGGGGCCTGCACCCCAATTCTGATGTTGAGAGCGCGTCCCTCTATTGGAGCCCACTCTGGGCCCAGGAATGCAGCGCTGAAGCACCCTGCTCTCCCTGAGCTTCTGCTTGGGTGGGGCAAGTCTGCCAGCGAGTGTGGGAGGTGCAAACAGAGGGAAGGGGGGCGTCTCAGGGCCAGGCACAGAGATGGCAGAGAGATGGCCTGGGGAGTGACGAAGGGTGACAAGGGGTCAAGGGGTTCATTCTGAAGGTGGCTGCCAGAGGGGAGGTGGGGAGGTGACGTGGGAGGCCAGACCAACCTCCTCAGCCTCAGGCCTGCTACCAGCCTCCGAGGGAGGCAAAAGAGGGACAGACAGTGCAGAAGTGAGGGAGCAGAGCTGTCCAAAGCTGCCCAGAGACCTGAACTTCAGGCCATGGAGCCCCAACACGGGGACAGGTGGGCAGGACCCAGCAGGCAGTGAGTGGTAGGGGGAGACCCTGGGAGTCCCAGCCCAGGGTTGGTGTGGCCCCCTTGAAGGAGCTGGGGCGGGCTTCAGGGTCAGAGGCTGAGGAAGGGAAAGTGCCAGCCCCTGGAGAGACCTGGATTGGGGTCTCTCCCCCTGAGACGTCCATGAGACTAGATGTCCAGATTCCCATCCTGGCCAGTGTAGGGAAACCAGTCCATCTAGCACCTTCTGCCTGACGGTCCTGAGAGCCCTGAGCCCGTCCAGGCCCTGGCAGATCTTGAAGGGACCAGGCAGCTTGGAATGTTGTGCTCCCAACTGCTGGGAGCAGAGCTCGATGGTGGGGTCCTGGTGGGCTTCCAGCAGCCTCTGCCTGCCTAGAGGGTCTGGAGTGGGCATTGACATCTCTGAGCTCCAGTCCTCTTGTGTACACAACGGGAGGCCTCCTGGGGTTCAAGCGAGGCCCCAGGAGATGGTGCAGGACTGGCCTGGCAGCTTCAGGGGAGAGGAGGTGGCCAGGCGTGGTCCCAACAGCTGGGGAGGACCCACAGGCCTACTCCTCCATTCCAGGTGGCCCGGCCGACGGGGACAGCCCACAGCAGCCCTTTGCGGCTCTGCAGGAGGAGCAGCTTTCCCTGAGCCCCAATGTAAGGCTGCCCCGGGGTCCCTGCTGCCCAGGGGTGCTGCTAGGCCGACTGTGCAAGCTGGATGCCTGGGGGTGATGGCAGGGGTCTCCGCCCACGGGCCCCGGGCTGCACAGGCCGGAGCTGAGTCCCCCTTGTCGGCTGCGGCAGCCAGCACGGGGCAGGGGGAGCAGGCCCGGGCCGGGGGCAGCGGGCGGGGCGTGGCAGCCTTCGGAAGCCTGTGTTCGAGGCCCCGGGGCGCGGCGGCACCAGGACTCCGGCCGTGCGGCGCGGCTCTGCGCGGTCGCGGGGCGGGGACCCCCCCAACACTCCGGCGGCCTGAGCCCCGCTCCTCCCCCAGGACGCGGGCCCGAGCGGCGGGGAGCCCCCCGAGAAGGAGCGGCGGCGCCTCAAGGAGAGCTTCGAGAACTACCGCAGGTGCGCCGCGCGGGCGGGGGCGGCCCCGGGGGGCTGGCGGGGGGCCGGCGGGGGGCGGCGGGGGGCGGCGGGGGGCGGCCCCGCGGACACGCGCTCGCCCCGCAGGAAGCGCGCGCTCCGGAAGATGCAGGCCGGCGCGCGGCCGGCGGAGGCGGACTGGGAGAACACCACGGGCAGCGACAACACCGACACCGAGGGCCCCTAGCCGGGACCGCGCCGCGCCGGGCCGGGGGGCGTGCTCTGGGCGGGCAGCACTGTCAGATGCAGTTCCGTGAATAAACGACCGGGGTCCCGGCACCGTGTCCTGCGCCCGCCTCGCTCCCGCCTACACCCCGAGCCGCGCGCGCACCTCCCGCCTCCAGGGGGCAGCAGAGCACGGCCCGCCAGTCGGCGGACGGAAGCCGAAAAGGGCCGTTGACGCCGCGTGCCCGCTTCCAAGATGGCGGCAGCGCGGCTTCAGCCGCGTGGAGGGGGGGCGGGGCGGGGCAGCCGAGGTCGGAGGGCGGAATGCTGCGGGCTGCGCTGAGCCGCGTGCCGCCGTTACTGAGCCGCAGGTGGCTCCAGGGGCCCGGCCTGAGGGGTTTGTGGGGACGCGGGGGCGGCCCGGAGGCTGCGGAGAGAAGGCAGGCCGGGGTCAGGGTCTGGGGCTGGCAGCGTTTGAGCTCGGGGCCCGGGGCCGCGCACTACCAGCTTGTCTACACTTGCAAGGTGAGCGTGCGACGGGTGCGAAGGGGCTCCCCGGGAGCGGAGGACAGTATGGAGGGGTCCGAGGGCGGGGTCCTTCTGGGAGAGGGGGTGGAGCTGTCCCGGGGGGGCGGGGCCTTTCCGAGAGAGGGTGGAGCGGTCCCCGAGGGCGGGGTCTTTCTGGGAGAGGGGTGGGGCCGTCCTCGGGGGCGGGGCCTTTCCGGGATGGGGTGGAGCTGTCCCGGGGGGCGGGGCCTTTCCTAGAGAGGGTGGAGCGGTCCCCGAGGGCGGGGTCTTTCTGGGAGAGGGGTGGGGGCGTCCTCGGGGGCGGGGCCTTTCCGGGATGGGGTGGAGCTGTCCCGGGGGGGCGGGGCCTTTCCGAGAGGGGTGGAGCGGTCCCTGGGGGCGGGGCCTTTCCGGGAGGGGGTGGAGCCGTCCCCGAGGGCGGGGTCTTTCTGGGAGAGGGGTGGGGCCGTCCCCGGGGCCGTGGTCTTTCCAGGAGAGAGGTGGAGTTGCCCCCGGGGGCGGGCCCAGCACGCCGAGTCGGTGCGCTGTCCCAGGAGGCGGAGGCCCGGCCCGGGGGGTGTAGTGGATCCCGTGAGGGGCGGGGCCGGGCACATGGCGTCACCTGGGCTGCGGGTGTCCCCAGGTGTGTGGGAGTCGGTCCTCCAAGCGCATCTCCAAGCTGGCCTATCACCGGGGCGTGGTCATTGTGACCTGCCCGGGCTGCCAGAAGCACCACGTCATCGCGGACAACCTGGGCTGGTTCTCAGACCTGGATGGGAAGAGGTGAGGCCCCGCGGGCAGGGTGGGAGGACAGGCCCGTGCACCGGGCTGGCCTGCGGGGTCGGGGCCCCACCGCGCATCCGCCCGGGCCCCCTTCTTGTCGGGAGCCCCGGGAGGCTGCGCCCCCAGGCTCGTCGGCACAGGAGGGGCTTTGGGTTTGAGTTTCCGGGAAACCAGGAATGACTAGGGCAGGGATGGGCCCAGCCTCCCGTGGCCCTCACCGCCGGCCTTTTGGGGTCGGGGCTGTGAAGTGAGGGGCGCGCTGGGCTGATTCCCTTTTGTCGTGGGCTCCCTGGTCCCCAGAGAGGCGTGGAGGGTCAGCTCTGGCGGGGGGCCTAGTGCCTCACTCGTGTCTTCTGCCCACGCTGGCCGGTCGGTCGCGCCAGACTCGGGGTGTGTGTGAGGCCGTGTGCACCCCCCTGGGCAGGCGCCTCCTGGCTGGGGGTCCTGGGCTGCTCGGTGGGACTTCTGAGGGGCTGTTCCGCTTGAGGGGGTTGGTAAAAGCTGCTTCTGGGGGCTCTGAAGAGCCCGGAGGTCAGCATGTGGGGAGCTCGTGGCCACACCAGCGTGGGGACCCACGCTCCCGGCTCCAGCCTGGCCCTGGGCTGCCCTGGGGTGGTGCTGAAGAGCCCGGGTACAGGGTGGGGGCCCTGGGAGGGTCACAACGCCTCCTTCTCTCTCAGGAATATTGAAGAAATCCTGGCGGCCAGAGGGGAGAAGGTGTGCCGAGTGGCTGGCGAGGGGGCCCTAGAGCTGGTCTTAGAGGCTGCCGGGAACCCCAAATCCACCCCTGCTCCAGAAGGGGGTGAGGACCAGGACCCCACTCATCCTGGCAAGACGGAGCCCAGCTGACTCTGTCTTCTGCCTTCCGGAAGATGCTTCGGCCGGGGCCTCCCGGGCTGGCCTGTTTCCTCTCAGTAAACACACGTCCCGTGGAGATGGTGGGGCCTGGCGCCTTCTTCTTGTCCCTGGTTCCGGAGTCAGAAGGACTCCCAGGAGCCTCCGCCAGGTGGTGGTCCTGGTCCTCCACGGGCCCTCTGTGCAGAGACGGGCTCTGTACTTGCCTGCTCGCGGCTGTATCTGTGTGGGAGGAGACGGGGCGGGGAGCCCGAGCCCCCCGGACGGGTCCCTCTGCTCTCTGAACTGTGCTCCCCACCCGATGAAGACGGGAGGCCCTGTCAGGTGGAAGGGCAGGAAGACGAGACGTGGGACAGGCATGGGGCAGCGGGGACGTGCCCTGCAGGCCGGGACCCCGGGCTTGCTGGGTCTGGCGGGGACCTGGAAGGCCTGGCCAATCAGCCACTCTTCTTCCTGGGGGGCAGCACCCGCCGTGGGTCCCGTCTGGCCAGACACGGGGAGGTCCTCCCGGTCCCCGTTCCTTCTGTGCCCCTGCCGACCCCGATACTTCCTGCAGGGCACCGGGGAGCCCATGCCGCCCTTGGCCCTGACCCTTGGCTGCGGGCCAGAGAGGGTCTGCACGTCAGGCCGCTCACCGTGACCACAGGGGCCTGGGCAGGGGTGGAAGTCTTGGTGGGCCACGTGTCCCATGTGGTGCCCTGCCCCCAGGGGCGTGCGGTCTGTCTCCCAGCCCTGTCTGAAGGTCGGCTCAGGATGTGCTGTGTTTATGGGAGGAGCGTGGGTGTTTCCAGAAGCGTGACCTTCGCCATTAATCACCAGCCACAGCCCTGCAGGTCCCGGAGTATTGGAGCCCTGCGTCAGCGCCCCGGGCTCTGCCATTGTTCCCCGGGGCGTTGGCAGTGTGTGCGTGACTCATTACCCCCTGTCTTTCCCTGGCAAGCAACCACCTATTATCCCCCTCAGAGCCTCCCTCCCGGAGACTCGGCCTGGAGGCTGAGCCAGCCCCTGTGCCCGCCCCTCCCCGTGGGCTTCGTGGGCCTCGGGAGACAGGGCCTGGCCTGTGCCTGGCTGCCTCGCTGTCCTCTGGGAGCCCACTGGACCTGACAGTGCCGAGCTGGACAGAGGATGGTGGCCCCGGGCCAATTCCGCTCTCCACAGATGGGGAAACTGAGGCCAGGGTGTGGACGTGGGGATAAGCCACATTTATGTTTCCTGTATTCTGATGCTTGACGTCCAGGCCCCACTGTCCCTGGAGGGGCTGAAGGCACCCCATGTCCAGGTACCAGCCAATAAGGGGGGGGCCCACTGCCGAGCTCCTGAGACGGTCCACACTGTTGCGTCCCTGGGAAACCACAGCTCCTGGAGGCACTGAGTGGCAGTGCGGTGCCCCGTAGCAGAGCCGCCTTCTCTGGGCACCCGGGTTCCCAAAGCACCAAGGACTGTCGGGTCAGGGGCTCCGTGACAGCCCCCTGGGGCCCCTGGTGGTGCCCCCTCTGTGGGCATGTCCTGACTGCGGTCCTCCCCCGCAGACCTCCCTCCCAACCTGCTTTTGGCCTCCCCAGTTCACCCACACCTCAGGGGTCTGGCGACCCCCACTCCTGCCCGGCTCTGCAGCCTTCTGTGGTCAGGCGGGTGCCCTGGGCCCAGCGGGTCACTAAAGGAGAGGTGAGTGAGGCACCTCCTGCCTCGCTGGGTCCCCGGACCCCTCAGCTTTCCTCCTGGGGACACGGTGCCATAGAGCAGCTGGGGGTTGGGGTGTCTGCTGGGGGGTGCTCCCCAAGCTGGCTCCCGTCTTCGCAGACGGCTCCATTGCACTCATCGGCCCATGGTGCCAGGGTGTGACACCATGGGCGCTCTGTACCTTGTTCCGTGGCCCTGAGCAGGTCCTGGGTGGGTGGGCCATGGCTCTGCTACTGCTGAGAACTCAGGACTGGAGAGGCAAGCTCTCCTGGACACTGTGTGACTCTGTTCACTTTGCACAGACAGCCGCTCCCAGGGTGGAGAACGGAACAAACCTGCCACCAGGTGGCTGGCTGGCATCATTGCGGGGGTGGGCTTGTAGCACAGTGGTGGCCCCAGGCCCTTTGCACAGTGCAGGGTTGCTTACCCAGGTGAGGTCAATCACCTGGGGCCTCCCTAAAGGACCCAAATCCCCTCATCCTTAGAACTAATTCTTTTTTTTTAACTTTTTTTAAAAAAAGATTTTATTTATTTATCTGACAGAGATTACAAGTACACAGAGAGGCAGGCAGAGAGAGAGGAGGAAGCAGGCTCCCTGCTGAGCAGAGAGCCCGACGTGGGGCTCGATCCCAGGACCCTGGGATCATGACCTGAGCCAAAGGCAGAGGCTTTAACCCACTGAGCCACCCAGGCGGCCCCTTAGAACTAATTCTGACACAGACATTATTCACTTGGCAGACTTTATTTTTTTGGGAAAAACAAAAAAAATGTACCTCTTGGGTTGGAAAGGACCCACTGACAGCATGGCAGACACGCATGAGCAATAAATATGCATGTACATTCAAGTATGTGGGGCGGCCCGGGAGAGGCCCGTGTTCTGGCATCAGACCCCACACCCTTCAGAGCATAGTCGCTGTGGGCCCGGGCCCCCCAGGCTGTACTGTGGGGTGGGGGTCTGGCTGCCTCCCCACGCTTGGAGAGCCTCAGAGAAAGACTGAGGAGCCCGGCTGAGGCACCTCCTGGGGAGAAGGTAGCCCCCACATCCTAGGGGTCGTGGGGTCGAGGTGTGGGGCCAGGGGCTTGCCAGAGGGCTGGTGGCAGGCTAAGGCTGCAGCCCCCCAGAGGGCCTGCCTCCTCCCAGTCCGTGGGCTGATGGTGTGTGCGGGCTGGACCCTCCCCACAGGAGAAGGCAGTGATGTCATCTTCCCAGCTGAGGTCTGGGTGCTCACTTGGAGGCACAGGGTTGAGTCGAGCTGAGCCCCCCCCGGCTTCTGCCAGCCGCCCCTGGCCCTGGTGTGGTCAGGGAGCAGACCTCGCTGCCGGCTGGCATTCTGGCCCGGGCCTGCTCCATCCCTGGGCTTTCAGGGCTTAGGGCTGAGGGTGTCACAGCTTATCCCCAAGGCCCTGCCTGCTCTGGACTGGGTGCCAGATGGCGCTGGGGGCCAGGGCCCAGCGACAATGTGTGGGGACACCTGGCCTGCCTGCACCGTCCTGTCAGGCTCCAGGCTTCCTGAGCCGGCCTTCTGCCTCCTGCAGCCCAGAGGAGGCGAGCAGGTGGGCCTGCAGGCAAGGGGCTGGGACTGGGCCAGGCATGTCTGCTCCGTCATCCCTGGGGCCCTCCCCAGGAGGACAGAAGTGTCCACATTGCTGGCAGGCCCCGTGGCACCGGCTTCAGAGCAGCCTTTGGGGGAGCCACGGAGTCTTCACATTTGCCGGGCGGGCCGGAGGGACGGAGCCGGGCAGAGCGGGGAGAGGCCAGGGTTAGGGACCAGCAAGCTGCAGGCCAGACCTGGGGCAGGGAGGGGGCGGGGGGAAGGCCAGGCCAGGCGGGTCGGGGCAGGCCTGCAGAAAGCCATGTCCCACGTGGGAGCCGGTCCAGGACAGAGGCAGGCCCACCCACCCAGGGCAGCCTTGGCCCGAGCCTGCCCCCGCAAGAGGGGGACGCTGTGGGGGCCGTGTGCCCAGCATCGGCCACAGTGGGAAGGGCCAGAGGGCGCAGAGCCTGCCCTCAGCCATGGCCTCTGGAGGAATGGGCTTCTTGAGGGGCTGTGGGCATCACAGGTGACAGTGAGCCCCCTGGCCCCAAGGCCTAGAGCTGGGCTGGGGCCAGCCTGGCCGTGGCTGCAGGGTCTTAGCTGGCCCCGGGTTGACACTGCTGCCGGGGCTCAGGGCTCCCACCCGCCTCCTGCTCGGGGCTCCCGGCAAGGTCCACCCGCTGCTCATCCATCCGCTTGGCCTGCACCCTCTGGATGAGGCTGAAGAAGTCCTCGTCGGGCATGGTGGGGCCGCGGGGCAGCACGTCAGGAGGCGGGCAGCGCTGGTCATCGATCCTGGAGGACTGGGCAGACACAGACTTGTCGGTTGGCAGCTCAGGCCTCCCCCGCCTCGGAGGGCCTAGCCTCGCGCATGGGCCCAGCGGTCCTTGGTCTCGGGGACAAGGCCCAGGCAGGGGTTCTGGCCAGCAGCTCTCTCTGCGTCTACCGGTAAAATCAGCCCTGCGGGCAGGGCTGGGAGCCTCGGCTCCAAGAACGAGGAGCCTCTGCCCAGGCCACCCAGGGAGGGAGGGCTGAGTCACTGCCAGGCATCGGGGCGCAGGCCGGGCTACGGGGCTGCTGGCTGGCCTTCCCGTACTGCACCCAAGACCCCCAACAAGGATGCCTTCGGGAGCCCCGGGGGCAGGACTGAGGGCTGCAGCTCCCCGAGCCCAAGGTGTGAAGCTCCCCAGGGCGCCCCGTCAGGCCAGGGAGCCGGTGCAGCTGCTGGCACGTACGAGCATGTGGGCCAGGGGCTCGGGGGGTCTCTGCAGGGACCACTTCGGAGGATTTTCGGACTTGCCCAGGGCCGCGCTTTGCTCTGCTCTGTGGGAATGAGCGTCACGTCTGGAAACCACACCGTCCCCCAGGCTGCGGCCTTTCCTGCAGCCTTGCATGAGGTCCCTGAACCCTTCTGCTATCTCGCCCTGCCTAGGGGGCCAGGGGCTGGACCACGCCCCGGCGGCGCCCCCCAGCCAGAGCTCCTGCCCCATGAGGAACGGCCCGAGGGTGTCGGGGGGCCCAGGAGCACCTGTGGGCACCCAGTGACACCAGTGCAGCCGGCCTGAGCCAGACTGGCCGGAGCCCACCACAGGCATGAGGAGCCTCCACCCCACATGGAGGTTAAGGGGCCCTGGGCCGCTTGGAGGTGGAGAGGGATGCGGGGTGCGGGGGCGCGCAGGGGGGAGGGCACGGGGAGAGACGGGTGGGCATGGTGAGGAGGGCGCCCCCAGCCCCCAGCCACAGGCCCACCTGGCACTTGACAAGCATGTTGAAGAAGTCATCCCCCGGCTCCTGTGGGTCCCCATCACCGCGCAGACGGCCCAGGTTGCTGTGGGTGACGCGCAGCCCGGGCAGGCTGCCCACGCTGGCCCGTTGGTCGTCCAGCCGGCGGCTCTGGGAGCTGGCGATGAGGTCCAGGAGTTCCTCGGTCTGAGGAGAGGCCGTCAGCGAGGGCTGGGCTGTGGGGGTGAGGTGGGGAAAGGGGGCCCCACGGGCCAGGTCAGGCCAGGGCCCGATCCCACCCTCCACACTTTGGGGGACATGGGGCTCCCAGATGCCCTGGGCTGCCCCTGCCACAGGCCCCACGCCCACCCATGCGGGGAAGGAGGTCTGGCTTCCCACGCCTGCTCCTGGCCCACAATGTGCACTGACATGGTATGCCCTGGGGAACAGGGAGAACGACAGGCTTCCCGGGGCTTCCTGGGACGTAGCTTTGGGGGAGGCAGGGGACGAGGTGGTGACAAGGGGCACTTTTGCAGCAGGGGTATCCCACCCCTCGGGAGCAAGGGTGCCCGGGGGGCACTGTGGTGGAGGGTAAGGAGTGAGTGTGGCAAGGACAAGGGGAGCTCCATGGGGGGCACTCACCGACCCTCTCCTCTGGGGTGGGGGCAGCTGTGGCCTCAGAGGCCCCAGGCTGGCCCTCCTCCAGGGAACAGCGCTGGTCGTCCATACGGCTGCTCTGGAACTTGCTCAGGAGATCAAAGAAGCACTCTTCGTCAGAGGATGGGGCCCGAGGGATGCTCTGGGGGGGGGGGGGGGGCAGTCAGCATTGGCTCTGGCCCAGCCACGGTGGCCCGGCTCTGGTCACCAGCCCCTCAGGCCCCCAGACAGCACTGAGGTTGCTGCTCCGCCCGGGATGAGGTCAGGACCCTCGCCCCACCTGCCCATCCTCCCACACCCCACCACCAACCCCTGCTTGCCCTCCCGGAGCGCGTCCCACGTCCCCCAGCCCTGCCCCACGGGACTCTGTCACACACTTGTCATGAGCTCCAGCTGTGCCGGTAGCTCTGGGACCACCCAGCATGGCACTCGCTGGGGGCGGCCAAACTCACGAATCAACCAGTAGCCAGTGAGTGCCTAGACCCTGGGCCGGCACAAAGCCCTGCTGCCCAGCTCCCGTATCACGGTGGCCTGTCTGTGCCAGGGCCCCGGCAGCAGTGACGGTGGATCCGGAACCAGCAGTGTCAGGGCATATCACCATAGGCAGGGAGCCACAGCTGGGGGAGGTGAGGGCTCCTGTGTTCCACCCCAGTCCCAGCCCTTCTGCGGTTAGACCCGTGGGCAGGCCCAGAGGACAGATGTGTGGCGGCCAGGATCCTGGGTGCGGGATGTTCAGGCTAAAGAGAAGGTGCGGCCGTCCCCCAGCCCCCTGCACGCTGGCTGAGGTGCCCAGGCTCTGCTCTGAGTGGCTGGGGGGCAGAGCCTGGACACACTGAGGGATTCTGGGAGATGCCATCAGTGTGCAGCTGGGGTGGTGGGGAGGGGTGACCCAGGGCCACCCGCAAGGTCTGGGCAAGCCCCACTGATGAGGCCAGGGAGGGGGCAGTGGTCCTCAGAGGGAGGGGGGATGGGAAGCAGAGTCCGGGCACTGGACCTGCCTGAGTCCCAACTGGCAAACCCAGTCCCCCTCTGGGCCTCAGTTTACACAGCCATAGGAGGGGAGGCTGGAGGCAGTGGTCTCTCAGGGCCCTGGTGGAGGGGGCGGCTTCCAGAGGCAACCTTGGCTGCAGACTGGGTGCTCCCCACCTCCCTCTGGCACTGGTGCCCCCTGCCCAGCCCTGGCCTGTCCACCTCTAGGTTGGTTGAGGGGGCCTCCTGGGGCCTGCTTAGATCCTTGCTCACGGAGAGACCACAATAGCAACGCTGTCACCTACTGAGCGCTGGCTGGGGCCCAGATCTCCTGACGACCCCCCCACCCCCCGCAGAGGCAGGTACCGGGGGGGGGAGCTTGGTTGGGGATCCCCCAAACAGGCCCAGCCTGGGCCCCCAGGGCAGCACGGTCCCCCAAAGCCAAGAGGGATCCAGGGAGGGGCAACCACGTGGGTGGTCCTGACACAGCCTACGGGGGAGCCGTGCCTGCGGCCAGTGTGGGAGGACAGCGGCCCCTCCCCTGTCCCACCAGGGCGGGCCCAGACCCAAGACTCAGGGTGTTGAAGAGCCCCCGACTCAAGGCTCTGCTGTCCTGCGTCCTGGCCCAAGACCCCACCGAGCCTGGAGCGAACCGAAAGCTGGTGCAGAGTGCACAGGGGCCCGGGCTGGGCGGGGGGCCGGGGGGCTGCTGCTCTTGGAGTGGTCAGGGCCAAGCGTCAGCTCTGCATGGGTGGGGGCCGCGTGGGGGCCTCCCCGGGAGGTCAAGGGCTGTTCACAGGCTGCTTGGGCCCCTGGGGTCAGCCAGGTGTGGGGGTACACGCTGCACCCCCCACCCACTGCTGGGGACCACAGGTGGACTGTGAGTCAGGGGAAGGGAGCCAGCCCCTCCTGGAAAAGGTGTAGCCGCGGGGCCCCTCTTCTCTAGGCACCCGGGCCCTCAGCACTCCAGCCTCCCCGGGCTGAGCTAGGTGCTGTTCACCAAAGGGTTCCCCTGGCCCGTCACCCCGTAGCTGGGGCTGGGCAGAGAGGGCCTCAGAGCAGAGCTGTGCGGGGCCCCTGGGAAGGGCTAGGGCCTCCGTCGTTTGGGGGGGTGTGGGGCTGAGGCTGTGGACAGCAGAGAGGCCCCGCTCGCGTGGTTTGCCACCCTGGGTCCCTGCAGGACATGCTGCGCCCTCTCCGTGGGCCCCTGACTCAGGCTCCCTGGGTCCTACTGGACTTCTGGACTGGGACTCGCTGGCTCCCTGCACCCCTGCCTTGGCCGGGTGCAGAGGTGCTGAGCTCACCCCAACAGCACCAACCCCAGGACAACAGGTCTGCTCTGCAACCCCCCCTCCAGGGTCACACGGCCCCGAGTGCTCCCTGAGCCTCCCGCGCCGGGGACCCAACACTCACGCTAGAACCGCAGCTCCCCTCCAGCGGCCTTGACGGGGCTGCGCACTATGTGCTGTCCCCAGGCTCAGCCATGTGGTGTCTGCACTGCCCCCGTAGGCTCAGTGCTTAAATAGGCCCCAGGGGCGCACTGTCCCCGCCCCGGAGGGCCCCCCTCTCTGTGCTCACTCGCTCCCGCGGGTGCACACTCACACACTCACACAAGGCGCAGACGCGCATGCACACGCTCTGTAAACACTCAGACTATTTCCAGCACGGAGGGCTCCTGCTCTGGCCCACGGGCGGTCAGGCCGAGGGGTGAGGGGGATGGAACCTGTCTGGGAAGCAGCATTCCCGTGGACAGGGGCCGCTGACAGGGGTCCGGCTTCCTTCCAAGCTGGGTCAGCCCAGAAGTCGTCTCTTTTTTCAGCCCTGACTCCTGAAGCCAGAGCCAGGTCTGCCATGGCCGCACGAGGAGCCAGAAGGGTGCTGGCCCTTCCCACGGGCACGGGCTGTGCGGCCACTCCCTGTGCAGCAGCCCCGGGGGCCACCACACCCACAGCACCCTCCCCGCCCCTGCCACTCGCCACGGGGTCCCTTCCCTGCACCGGGGGTCTGTGGAGCCTCGGCCTCTGCCTGGCCCCCAGGATAGTCCTCCCCGTGCTGGCCCAGGGCCCAGTGCAGGCCGACCCTGGGGCACTGGGGGGAACTGGGTAGGAGCCCTGGTAGGAGGGGAGGACGGGATGGGGACGCGAAGCCCCCAGGGCCCTCCCTGTCCTGCACCTGCAGGGAGCTCAGAGCCCTGGAAGGAGGGCCAGCCCACAGTTCTTTACGGTGGGGAGCTGGGCCAGTGTCTTCCGGACGGGGGATCAGGCTGCCACTGGGGTCCAGGCCTCCAGCTGGGGCCAGCCTTGGCTCTCCACCACTGGCATTTCCTGCAAAGGTGTCCCCACAGCCCAGAGCCCTGCCAGGTCTCTGAGGAGCAGAGTTGGGGTTCCAGGAGCTGACCGCGGCCTTGAAGCCCAGCTCCACCATTCCTAGCTGGGTGCCCTCGGGCTACCTTCCTCGATGCCCTGTGCCTCAGTTTCCCTTCTTAGGGCTGCTGTGAAGGGATTACACGTGGCAAGCCTGAACATTGGCTCCTAGCCACGTTTGATAGAAGGCTCCCCCTGCCCCGGATGGCAGCTACGGGGACGCAGCTAGGGCCAGGTTACCATGGGGAAAGGCCTTCCTGTTCAAAGCCTGCTGTGGCTCCCTGGTGCCTGGGGGTCCTCCCCTGCCAGACACTTTCTGGAGGGACCGTGACACTCGGGGCCGGTGCAGCCCTGCTCCCCATGTCTTGTCCCAGGAGGAGTGCCCGGGGTCCCCAAAGCCCCGTGTGATGGTGGCAAGGCCCCTGCACTGAGGGCTGGGGGCCCCAAACACGGTGTGGGTTGCAGCCCCACTCTGCGGGGGCCTCAGTGGCTCTCCCCTCTCCCTCCACGGACACAGACCCTGGCCGGCAGGCTGGAGGGCAGTGCTGGGGTCACACGGGGTTGGCAGAGGCCCTCCCGGGCTCAAGGGAAAGATGGGCACAGAGCAGCCCTCCGGGGCTAAGAATACCCAGCGCGGCGCCCACGCTCCTCAGTGTCGGGGCAGGTGCTGATTAAGCCCTCAAAGGAAACTGTTTTTAGACTAATTCCCAGGCGTTTGGACCCAGGTGTTCTGCATGCCTGGGGGTGAGGGGTGGTGGTCTAGGCTGACCTCTGAACCTGGCTCAGCGGGGCCTCCCAAACCCTGACCAGCTTCCACAAGCCCAGACGGGCCAGCCCCGTCTCGTGGACACCCGCCAGGAGCGGAGGTCCCTGTCCCTCTGCCCCCACCGGTCTGCCTCCGACTGCCAGCCCACCGCTCCCTCACCCACCATCCGTCTGCCTCTGGCTCTGGATGCTGTGTACCCAGACAGGGCTGTGGTCCCCCCAAGGCCATCCTACAGACCCCCAAACACGAGGCCTCCGGTCCAGTTTCTCTATGGCTTGGGCCCTGCCAAGGCCAGGACACAACAGGTGGAATGCTGTCCCTGTCCCGAGCGCCCTGCGCTCAGGCCTGGGGGCGGCACAGGGCCATGGCCTCTGCCCCCGGCGTGTGGGGGGTGGGCGCCTGGCCCGGCCCAGGTCTGCAGCACAGGACGGCACCCGAGAAGAGGTCGCCTACCGTGCGGGGGACCTGCACCCGGACGTCCGCGCTGTCCAGCGGGGAGTGGCCGCCCTCTCTGGGCCTCTCAGCAGCCTCCAGCCCCTCCTGGTATTTCCTGCTCCTCATGGGGAGAGGGAGCACGTCCCTGCCCGGCCCCCGCCACTCCCCCACCTGGTGGCTGTCTCCATTCTGCTCCTGGGGAGGGGAGGAAGGCCAGGCATGGGCGGGGGCTGTCAGCAATCCCAACCTCACGCTCCCCGGCGTGGGACCCCAAGAGGGGAGAGCAGCAGCCCTGTCTCCCAGACTCACACCTAAGCTCTCAGAGGTCAGAGAGGGGAGGGAGAGGGCCTGGGGGGACGGAGAGGCAGGGCAGGGTGCTGGAGGAGCTGCAAGCAGGGCGGCTGAGTCCACACTGAGCAACGAGTGACCATGGCAGCCACGCGCCTTGTTCCCCAGCAGACCCCCGCGCTGAACCCTGTCCATGCTGGAGGAACCAGAGGCTCAGACAGGGCAGCTCGCTCCCCAGGGCGACACAGCGCCCACCTCTGACAGGTCCAGAGGGGGCCCAGAGCCCTACCCTGCCCCGTGTCCAAGCGCTTGGGGGCTTGCCAAGGCCTAGCTGCTCCAGCTGGAACGGCGGGGAGCACACAGGAATGGGAGCCGCCCAGGATGCTGGGGACCATGGCTGGGTGGGGGCTTGGGGTCTACAGTGGGTAAGGACTGGGGCTTGTCCCCAGGGCACATGGCTGGTGGGACCCTGGGATGAAGTGGGAGGGAACAGGGCCTTGCGGGGGCCTCTCCGGGGGCCAGTGGCTGGGCTTGCGTCTCAGGCTGCGGAGGGCACCTTGGTCTCCGGTCACGGGGATGCAACACAGACTGGGGTGGGGGATGGAGGTGGCTCAGCAAGTACTGGGCCAGCCTCGGGGACCTGCTCTCCGTGCTCAGCTGCTCACGGCCAGGGGCTGCCCCTCTGGCCCCGGGGCCCCAGCCGCCCACCCTGCGCCCAACTCACCCGCTCCAGGGGGAGCCTCAGCAGGCCCCAGGTCTCTGCACTCAGCCTCTGTGTCCTCTTGGGCCTGGCACCTGGAAGACAGCAGACCCGGTCAGCCTGGCACTGACCGGGGGCCAAGAGGTGGGCTGGCCTGGGCCAGGGTTCTCCGGGGCTGGTCAGGGTGTCAGCCTGCACCCTGGGGACTGGCGGGGGAACGTCCACCTCACGGTCGCCTGCAGAAGCAGACACAGTGTCTGCACGACCTTGCACCCCCCGACTGGACAAGCAATCTGGGGATGGGGCAGACTCCCTAGGGCCTGGGCGGGGTCTGGCCCTGGTGCTCCCCACAGGTCCGGTGTCTGAGCTCCTGCCGTGCCCGGGGCCTCCCCGACCAAACTCCGTGCAGATGGGGCCTCAGACCCTGATCTGTTCACTCCTCAACCTACACGCACATAGGAAGCCTGGGTCCTCCCAGGAGCCGAGCACCCCTCCAGCTACACACACAGGCTGGGCACCCGCTGGGGGCCCCTGTGCAAGGGTGGGGCTGTGCGAGGCAAGGAAGTGCTGTGGGTAGAGTGAGCAAGGCCTGTGGTGTGGTGGACGCTCCAGGGTCCCGTCTTAGCAGCACCAGACCTTGGACCCACGGCCTGCCCTCGGGCTCGGTTACCCCCGGCAGACTGGGCCTGCAGGCCTGTCGCCGGCAGTGCAGAGTGAGCCCAGGGGAAGCGCTTGGCCGCGGCTGGCGTGTTGTGGACACCCGCAGGCTGCATTGCGAGGACGGCCTGCCCTCCGTGGCGACCCCAGCACGGCACGGAGCTCCATGCGAACACGCACGGCGGAGAGCGCAGCAGCCGACCCCACCCTGGGCCACACGCGCTGCCCGAGACTCGGTCCCCAGAGCAAGAGGGGCCGGCTCAGGAGGTCATTCAGACCAGCCCAAACCAAATGCCCAGGGCTGCCTAAAAGCGGAGTAGGCGTCCAGCCCTTCTCCCTGTCCTGGCCTCGGGTTTCTGAGGAAGCCACACCCTACTCCCCAGTCTCCAGAGGCCTTGGGTGGAAAGTGGGGACTCTCGCAGGAAGGGGTCGGGGGCTACGTCCCAGCAGGCTGGGGAGGGACAGCTGCAGCAGCCTGACCAGGAGATGGTGGCCTGCAGCTACCTGGGCCCAGGACGTGGGGCTGTCCGCTGCCTCTCCCCCATGCCTTCAGCTGTCCTGGTCAGGGCCAAGCCTGCCTCTGCCCCCTGCACGCAGCCCCTGGACGGCGGGCAGTGCCCAGGTGCCGACCCCACGTCGTGCGGCCGAAGGAGCTGGAGCAGGCCCAGAGGGAGCGTCTCCTCTGTGTGTTTCCTCATAAGGGCACCCACCCCAACCCGTCCACCCCCACCCCGGACTAGGCAGACAGCTCTGAAGAAACACCGGGATCCATCCCACGCCAACCGGCCTGGGGGCTGCGACCAGCCATGGCAGTAATGGAGGGGCACCTCCATTCTGGGGACAGCTGAGTGGCCCGTCAGGATGGGCCCATTACTCACCACAGCCAGCGACAACCCGGTTCCATCTCCCGCCATGGGAGGGCTGGTGGCCCCTGTCTTCTCCGCTCCCTGATACCCTGGGGCCCGATTCAGTGTCCCCACCTTGTGTGCGGGGCCCCACCTGGCTGGACGGTCAGGCACAGGCCACAGTGCAGGCTGAAATGCTACTCTGAGACACGGCCTGTGTCCGACTCTGGGGCGGGTCCCCTCGTGGCCTTCTGAGCCTGGCTAAATGCACCCTCTGTTGCGAGAGCGGGCTGCCCTCACTGGGGCATGCAGGCCACACCAGCGCTGGCGCACGTCCCATCCCACCCAGCCCAGAGGGTGAGTCTGGAAACTTCCCTGAGCACCACCCCATTCCCGGCTGTGTCTGACCAGCACCACCGTCGTCATTTCTGCCCTACCAGTCTCGTGCTGCGCCCAGCCCCGACCTGCCCTTCCCATGTGCAGCTTGTCCCACCTACACGGGCAATCCCGTTTTCTAACTGCGTGGCTGGGTCCCCCCAGCTCCTCCCTGCCTTCAGTCTCTTCCAAAATCCCAGCAGCCCCACCTTCAAAACAGATCCAGAACCTGAGCCCTCCTCACCTTGTTGGGATCTGAGCCTCCCTCGTCTGCCTCCCTGCTCTTTGACCCTGTCCACACTGGGAGGCCAGAGAGATGCCTGCGGGGCCATGTTAGATCTGCTTCCTCTGTTCACCTGCAGGGGCCCCCTCCCCCTCATTGCTCCTCCCAGCCAGGCTTACCCAGGCCCCAGGGCCTTTGCACAGGCTCCGGGGCCTTTGCACGGCTATTCTCCATTTAAGTTCAGGCTCACTCCCTCCTCCCCTTCTAAGTCTTTGCTCAGATGTCACTGCTATGGACCAAATGTTTGTGTCCCCCACATTCCACAGACCCAAACTGCACCGTGATGACATTAGGAAGCAGGACCCTGAGAGGTGATCAGGGTTGAGCTGAGGCCCTGCGGGTGTTGGGGTGGGTGCCCCTGTGAGAAAACACAGAGTCCCCTCTCCCCCCAGACCCCACTGTCCTGGCTCTCTGCTCTCGCAGCTCCAGGCCCCAGCAGCAGCGGAACCATCAGAAGTAAACATCCAGGTCTTAAGCCTGGTCTGCGGTGTTCGGTTCCGCTACCGAGCTGACGGAGGCAGCGGCCCCCACAAGGCCGTACGCACGCACACCCAGGCTCACGCTGTCTCTTCTTCCCAAACACCTGCAGCACGTTATCTGTCCACTACTGTCTGCCACACGTTGTCACCTCTGGTCACCTTGGGCAGGTTTGCTCCCTGATGAGCCGTGTTTCCGGGGTGTTTATTACGTGGGACCGTCACACCTGGCTGCCCTCCCAAGACTCTGGATACCGGGGCTCAAGAAAGGAGACCGCCAGCCGCGGTCACAGGACCTGGAGACGCAGAGCCAGGGTCAGGACGTGAGAGGTCAGGTCCACTTGGCAAGCTCCAGAAGGTCAAGCTGGGAGCAGCCAGGAAAGGGACAGACGTGAGGACAGCTAGGACCCCCGCGGCCTTGACGTCTTCGGCCGTGTGTCATAGGTGCCTGGCTCGTGAATGGGGAACAGGCCACCTGCTGAGTGCGCGGAGGGACAGGGAAGTGTCCACATCTTCAGGCCGCCCCAGGGAGTGCGCTCATCCCTGCCCCAGGACAACAGTGGGCCCAGCTCCCGGGCGGGACAGTGGGGCACAGCTGGGTCCAATCATAGGGTCCTCCAGCCAAGACTGGGCGGAGCCGGAGCCAGGGTCTGCAGGCACAGCTGTGGCTCAGGCACTCCCTGCGCACATCCCAGCCCACTATGTGGCCAAACGCAGGGTCCACGGACGGCCCATACCCTGTGGGACAATAGACCGCTGGGTCCAGCTCTCCAGGGCTCAGGGCCGGCCCCACCCTCTTATGAACTGATCGAGCTGCCACGTCCCCGGGGGGTGCAGTGGGACCTGCATCTGACACACCCTCACCGGAAAGGGCAGGCACACGGCCCGGCAGGAGACCGGACCCAGGCCCAGGCCCCTGCGGCCGGCCGGGAGGAGCCTGTGCCCACCCAGACTTGTTCTGGGGTCTCTGCTGGGATGGGGGCTGCAAGGCTGGGACCTATGATCAACCCACAGACTGAGCCACACCCCGTGCCAGGCTCTGGGTCCTCCAGCCGCAAAGCATAAAGGACTCTTGTTTTTCTCGCAACAGTAAAGAAAGGCCGAGTCTGCCACCCGCCCACCGTGGCCCTGCCCGCCGCAGCCCTGCCCGCCGCGGCCCCTCTTCACATCGTCCCAGGGCTCCAGGATGTGGGACGGGTAACCCCCCTCCCTGGTCTCCCCTGGCCCCCTTCCTCCCCCGCCCCCGACGGACTGACATGCTGTACACACACAAGTGCACCATCCCTACCCGCCAAGGGTCCGTTTCCAGGCACCCTTCTGGAAACTGGGCCAGGCCCCCACCCACGCTCTGTGCGCATGCACGGAGTCAGTGAGGGAGTGATCCGGACCCTGCAGGAGGGTCCAGCTGTGCCGCCTCCACAAGGCCCAGCCCCTGCCAGGCTCACCTGAACAGGGGTTCTCCTTCAGAGCTCCCCAGACTCCGGGGCCCTGCCCGCCCCCAGAAGCTGCACTGCAGGGTCTGAAGGCCCCCAGAGATGCCCGGGGCCCCCACACCTGCCTGCATGGCCTGAGAGGGCTGCTCTGGAGAGCTAGCGCTGGCAGCGGGCGGGGAGGGGGCTTCCGGAGGCCCTGGCTGGGAAGGGTCTGGGCACGGGGCAGGGCAGCAGAGCTGGCCTGGGGAGGACAGAAGCTGCCTTGTTCCTAGCACAGCCCAGCCGTTCGCCCGTGATGCACCCCGCCTTTCCTCAGCTCTCAGAAGGGGACAAGAGTAGCACAACCTGGACTAGCCACGCCCCCGTGGGAGCCTTTCCAGAAGCCCAGCCCAGCCTCGGCCCCACTTGCTGCTGCTTCCTCAGGGGGGGCCTCGCAGCCTCGCAGGGCCAGGGGCTCCAAGCAGAGCTGCCCACCTTCAGGAAAACCCCCCCAAAGGGTCGATAGCGTCCTATACGCACTGGGGCAGGACGGGGGACGAAGGGGGAGCCCTCGTCCACCCACCCCCTTCAGCCACAGCACTCCAAAACGAGCGTGGGTGGGGGTCCCAGAAGGCTTTCCGCCTTCACTCCCGTCCTCACCCAAGTGGGAGCAACATGTGCCCCCTGTTTCCCAGGACAGGGCACATGTTCCCCAGCCCCCTCCTCAGCAGGCCTGGCGGGCTCTGGAGGCTGGGCAGGGTGGGCAGGAGCCCCTGGGAACACGGCCATGAGGGGATTGGGGCCAGGACTTAAGAACCATAGGTTGGGGTCCATGCAGGCAGGGAGGGGGCCGCTAGCTCCCCGCTTGGAGCCTGCCCCGCACCCACCTACTGCCCCCTGGGGAGCCAGCTCAGGGTGCCCCACCCCGGGCCCCACACTTTTTATCCATTTTTTGCTTTGCAAGGAACATTCTGTCCCCATGTGCCCCCGTGTGCCTAACGATGTGGACCTATGTGGGGTGACCCGCAGCCCGTGAATGAGGTCATTACAGCTGCCCTCCACCCCAGGCTTAGCACCCTGAGCCTCTCTGGCTGACGCAGCCTCCGCTTCCCACCCCCGGGGCCCAGCCCTCAGCCCGGAGCAGGAGGATCACCAAGACAGGGGCGGTGAGTGGCTTTTCCTCGTCTTCCCCGTCCCCTCGGTGTCACCGGGGGGGGGGTGTTAGGTGATAAGCCAGGGGCCCTCAGGGTGACTAAAGGCCCTCATTGCCGCAGAGACAACAAGACACTGGCCTGAAGACCTCATGTTCAGGCCACACTTTTGTCCACACTGTCCCTGCCCCTGAACGCCTTTCTATCCCATACTTCCCAGTCTCCCAATTCCTGACCTGACCCGGGGAAATAGGGCTGTCTGTCCGTGCCCTGAGCACCCTGGACCCCCTGCCCCCCATCTGGGTGCTCCAGAGCAGGGCCGAGAAGGGATGCCCGTGCAGACACCCCCACGGCCGGGGGGCAACCACCCTCACTGGGCAGCTCTGTCCAAAATTCTCCCGCTGACCTTCTGGTCAACTGCACCCAGAAGCCCAGGCACAAGCCCACACCCCACGCATCCTGGGGGGCTTCCTACCAGACCCCTGCCCACCCAGTCTGGGAACTCACCTTGGGCCTCGTAACCAGCCAGGTCTGGCTTCTCGGTGACCGCGGGACTGGGCATCCGGCCCAGCAGCAGCTGGAGCTGCGCCACGTTCATGCGGGCCGTGAGCTCCCCGTTGCGGTCCCCGACCTGCAGCCGAGCGGGGCCCGGTTAGTGTGCAGGTGAGCGGGGAGGCTTCGGCGGACCGTCGCTGAGCCCCGCGCCTCCAAGGGAACCATTCCTCACTGTGCCTCAGGGATGGAGTCTGGGGGGTTGGGCCCTGGGTAAGGGGGGCCATGTGGGCCCCAAGAAGCACCCTCACACCCCAGGAATGCCCGGGCCTCAGGCAGCCAGCCCTGTGCCACGTGGGGCCCTCCTACCAGAGCGCCCTTCAAAGGCAGGTGGCCTGCCCCAGACCCCACCTTTCTCAGTACCGGAGCTTCCCATGCACCCCTCGGGCCCCTCAGGCCCTCTCCAGGGTCCCAGGTCAGAGCAGAGGATGGCCCTGCTGCACAGGGGAGAATACACTGTCCGAGAACAAGCCCGAACCAGGTGAGTAGGCCATGGCCAGACCTCGAGTGGAGCCCTGGGGCCACTGATATGTCCCCACCTATGCTCAGAGGGCCATGGGGGCCGGCCCTGCTGGGGTGGCTCTCCTGACCCAAGCTTCCCTGTTCCCCACCACAAGGGCTCCTATGGGTCTTGCCCATAGCAGGCATGGGGCTGCGATGGGTCTGGGTGGGCACCGGGTGTATGCTAGGGGGATGTGGCCATGTCACTGGGGCCGAGGAGGACAGGACTGAGAGAAGGGGGCAGGCTAGACACCGGGAAGCCAGAGGCCACCTGGGACGACCTGACCATAGTAGGAGGGTCCTGGGTCCGGGGTCCCTCAAAGACCCTGCCTCCCATCCCCAGAAGGGTGTCCAGCTGGGGGGTCCCAGGGGAAGAGCCTGGGGGCGGCCATGGGTTGTTCCCCTGGGCTGCCTGTGGCAGGTCATTTCCACCTTGGCCTGGGTAGGTCCCACCGGGCAGAGGACCCAGGTGTGGGTGGGCCCACAGGGAATGCTGACATTCTAGGGGTGGAACACAGGCCCCCCTGCTTCCCTCCCCCCATGCCCTGACTGCAGAGATAGGCGCCACTGGCCTCTGAAGGCCCATCACAGGGCAGCCCAGAGGGGATGGAGTAACGTCCAGCAGGAGCCAGGGCCACCGAGGAGCCTGGCCCCAGGCGGGCTGGGCGCTGGGGGCCTCCAAGGCCAGCTAAGGCAGCCGTGGGGACAGGTGCCAGGGCAGGCCGGGCTCACCTCCTGGGAGATCTCCAGGTGTTTCTTGGCGAAAGTCAAGGCCTGTGCGGGGCTCCCCATGGACACGTAGGCATTCCCCAAACTCCAGCACGCCCGGCCCTCGCCCACTCTGCCAGGGCGGGAAACAGGTCACAGGTGTAGCCCGTGGCCTGCTGGGCCTCGCTGGCCCCCTACAGGCCAATGAGGCTCTCACCCCCATGGCTCCCTCCATCCTTGGGGGCAGGGCCAGGGGCACTCCCCAAGTTATTAATTTTTCAATTAAGGTGAAAAACCACACAAGGTAAAGGCAACCACTTCAGGGCCAGCCCAGGGGCTCCGTGCACTTAACAATCCATAGCCGTCACCATCCGGTTCCAAAACGTCATCCCCCCAGGAGCAAGAGCTGGCCACTTGGAGCCCCCGGACAGGGCAGCCAGCCAGCAGCCCCCTCCTCCCCGAGAGAGGCACACAGCCCACGGCTCGGAGGCCCCTGCCCCAGCCAACGCCCGCACCTGTGCATGTGGCCGTGTGTTCAGACTTCTGTGTCTCCTCGGAGACACGGGGGTGCTCAAGGGCCACGGACAGACGCGGTGACGAGGGCCCACCCCCAACCAGCCTGCCCCCAGGGTTGCCACAGAGGTTGGCCCAGCGCCCACCAGGTCTCCCCGAGTTCCACTTGGTGCATGGCAGGGCCCGTGACGGAGGGGGGCTGACGCAGGCCTCAGAGTCGCCTGGCGGTCAGCGGCAGGCCAGGGCCTCGCTGGAAGCAGCTTGCGGCTCAGCCCATGAGGACCGGCTGGAATCCCCCGGGGCCAGACCCGCCCCCAGCATCCCCGGCCCCCAGGCCCCGCCCCGCACACCTGTCAGCCAGCTCCTGGGCGATGAGCAGGTGCCGGAGGTGGTACTCGGCCGCGCGCTCGTAGTCCTGCAGCAGCGTGTACGTGTTGCCCAGGCTGTAGCAGGCCTGCGCCTCCACTGCCTGGTCCTTGAGCTGCCGCGAGAGCTGCAGAGTCTTCCTGAGGGGGCGCAGGGGTCAGCCCCAGGAGGAGGGTTTCCAGCACCCCCCTTTTCTGGGGGGCCCCCATCTGCGGGGCGGACAGTGGGCGAGAGGGGTGCAGTCCATCTGCTCATTGCCCTCAGCCCCAGGGTCCCACGGGGGTCTCCAGAGAGGGCCAGGGACAGCACACCCCAGCTCGGGGTCCTGACTCCGGATGTCAGGGCTTGGCACGGGACCCGGGGCTGGTGACCCGGTCTCTGTGACTCAGGCCAGGAGGTGGATGGCTTGCAGAGCCTCCCAGCACAAGCCAGGGATGCCCAGGAGCCCAAGTGGTCTTTACCCTCTGAGTCCCTGCGAGACGGATCGCATCTGTGCCCTAGGGGCGTCGTGGGGGGCAAAGGTAGCTCCGGGGTTCCACCGACAGCCGGCGCCAGGAGGCCCTCCGCCAAGGCCGGTTGCGTCCCCGGCACGCAGTGGCTCCCGCCGGCACTTACCGAGTGAAGGTCGTTCTTCCCGTCCCTGGCAGCCCCCGGACGAGGGCTTTGTCAGACCACCCTTCTGGGGTGGCCCAGAACCCCCCACCTGGCCCCTGGGAAGGCTGGGAGGTCAGGCTCACCTCTGAC
The DNA here is from genome assembly GCA_004024625.1 of Mellivora capensis. NCBI lineage: Eukaryota > Metazoa > Chordata > Mammalia > Carnivora > Mustelidae > Mellivora > Mellivora capensis. The sequence goes on along the minus strand of PISX010000070.1, from coordinate 186,363 downwards.
CTCGGGCTGGTGTCCAGGCAGCCTCCCTCCCCCGGCTGGGCTGGGCAGGGGGGGGGGGCGGGCGGGCGGGCGGGCAGGGGTGGGGAGGGGGGCGGGCTGCCTACTTGTAGTACTCAGCAGCCACGTCAAAGCGCCCCAGGAAGATGTGGGCGTTCCCCAGGTTGCTGTAGGCCCTCCTCTCAGCCGCCTTGTCTCCGAATTCCTTAGCAATGGCCAGGCGCTGAGGACACAGACCCGAGGCCCAGGTGGTCACACAGCAGCCCTGGGACCTGAGGCGGACGGCAGACACAGCCTACCCGCCCAGGGCGGCCAGGCCGATGTCTGCGTGTGCAGAGGCGTCCGCCCAGGCCCCCGCACCGAGCGCCGACGAAGCCAGGCGGCTGGGGGAGCCCCACAGTGCACTCACCTCCTTGTGGAAGGCCGTGGCCTCCATGAAGCTCCCCAGCAGGTAGTGGGTGTTGCCTAGGTTGCCATAGGCCCGGCCCTGGGCCGCCCGGTCGCCCAGCTCCTTCACCAGGGACAGATTCCTCCTGGGGGTCGCATCGGTCTGAGCCACATCCCTCTCAGTGCATGGGAAGCAGGGGCCCCGTGCCACCCCCGCGCCCGACCAGGCTAGAGGGTGATGAGCAGGCAGCCTCCACTTGGCTCCTCCCAGGAGCGCGCCCCAGCGGGCGCCGTGTGAGCTGCGAGGCCGAGTCAGGGCTTGTCTGCCCCAGGCTTCTCCCATACACAGACGCTCGGCCCCACGCCCCTGCCCTTCTTGCAGCCAAATGTTTCCTAAATGCCACAAGTGGCTTCTCCGCACCGCCGTGGATGACTGACGTGTGGGGAGACGCCAGGGGCTGGGGTGGAGACCTTGACCTGACCCTGACCCTGTGCACGGGTGCAGTGGGGGGTGGGGAAGGAGAGCTGATCGGGCCATCGTCATGCGGGGGTCTGTGGAGAGCCGATGGGGCCAGATAGGGGCGCCTGCCACGCCCCGTGGCCAGCAGCAGGGCCTCAGGAAGCACTAGGGAAAGCGTGGACACCCCGCGGCTCACCGGCTCTGCGGGCGCCCCTCCCCACCCCACTCACTCATAGAACTCGGAGGCTCTGCGCAGTGGCTCCCGGACGTCCGGCGGCAGGTGCCCGGGGTCCTGCGCGGCGGTCCAGGACAGCTGCTTGCCCTTGGCATGGTACACGTTGCCGATGTTGTACAGCGCCCTCGCCTCCCCAACCTGAGGTGGCACCGAGGTTGGGGGACCTCTGTAGACCAGGCCCCCAAGGAGCCCACTGTCCCCGGTCCCTATGTCCCCTGAGGCAAGGACCTGGACGGAGGCGATCGCCCATCCAGATGCTGAGGAAGGGCTGGGGGGCCTCGCATGGGGCCCTCTGAGGACACCCCGAGTGACTGAGCCACGGGGGGGGTGGCCATGCCTGGTAATGGGCACCCGTCTCGTCTCTGCTGCCCAGGGGGAGGAAGGGCCTCCCAGCCAGGCCTGGCCCCCTTGAGCTTTGACTTGGGGTGAGTCACCCTGTTTCCTTATCTGTGCTGGTCTCACAGGGTCACAGAAGAGAACAGTCAAGTGCCCGCACCGGGCTGGGCCCACAGCCTCCCCGTTTCCCGACTGCCACGCAGCCACGTCTCCCTCTGGGGCCCAGAGCGGGGCGGGCGGTGAGAGGACGAGCCGACGTGGATGATGGGGGCTGCGGCCTCTAGCCTGGGCAGCGGGCCAGGCCATCCTCCCATCTTCCTCCCATGGGGGACAGCGTGGGGCCACAGGTCGGGGGTGCCGGCCCCCCAGGGAGCCACTGACTGACCTTGTCCCCCTGCTCTTGGGCGATGTCCAGGTGCCTCTGGCAGCAGACGACGGCCTCGTCAAAGCGGCCCAGGACCTTCAGTGTGTTGCCCAGGTTCCCACTGGCCTTGGCCTCCCCCATGCGGTCCCCGATGGTCCTGCAGGGCAGTGAGGAGTGAGCAGCCAGGCTGAGGGCTCCAGACGCTAAGTATAGCAGAGAGGCCGGGCAGGGCTGGGGCTGGCCTGGCAGGACCGGCCCTGAGCCGACTGGGGCCATGCTGGGCAAGGGTCCTGTGGCTGGTGGGCGAGGCCCCCTCGGGCAGCCCCCGGGATGGGGAGAGCCGGGGAGAAGGGGGTGCCTGGCAGTGTGAGCAACTTTCAACATGCTGGCGGGGTGCAGAGGACACTGCCTGGGGCTTGCTGGCCGGGGAAGGGCCTGTGGGCATGGCTGGTAGGAGCCCTGGGGAGCTCTACTCCCTCTCAGGGGCCCCCGCTGCTGACTGCACGTGCGAAGGAGGAGCAGAGGGTGGGAGAGAAGCAAGGGTGGTGTTCGGGGATGAGAGCAGCTCGAGCCAAGGCCTGGGGGCTGAGGGAGGGTAGAGACCTTTGGGAGCACAGAGGGTCGCCCCCCCCCCCCCAACCGACACACACACAGTCCCGGAGGCAGGCCCACAAGCGCGGACACACTCGGGATGGCAGGCCACGGCCACACCCATGGGCAGACGGGCCGAGCCCGTCCCGGCCCCCCCACGGGCTCCTAGCAGCCGAGCTCCCCGAGGCAGGCGCCCGCGCTCACCGCGCCAGCAGCAGGTCATGCCGGTGGTACTCCAGGGCCCGGGAGTACTCCTTCAGGTAGAAGTAGGCGTTGCCCAGTTGGCTGTAGATGGCACTCAGCGTCCTCAGGTCCTCAGTGCCCACCTGCACCGCCGCCTCAAAGAACGCCGCGCCTGCCCTGAAGTCCCCGGCTTTGCAGAGACGCTCCCCCTCCAGGGCCAGCTCCAGGCACGAGGCCTCCATCCTGGGCGGAGGGGAGGAAAATCACAGCCTGCTTCTCACGCAGCCCCGCAGGGGACGCGGGCTCCCACCCCATCGTCACAGGGACCACGAGGCCCTCCGACAGCGGGACCCACCCTGCACATGTGCGTGCTGTGCCCGGGAGCAGGTGCCAGGGCCGGTGGCACGCCTGTCCCCCAGCTGGCACACCTGTGCACCTCACCAAGGGCATCTCACTGCCCGCCCCTCACTACCAGGGCTCAGGGGCTCCGGGCAAAGGCGTGAGTCCGTGACCTCAGCAAGGCCTCAGGCCACAGCGGCCAAGGTCCAACACAGCCTCCCAAGAAGTCTCAGGCGCCTGGGTGAGGGCCACCCCTGGAGCCACATCCCGCCTCCAGGGCGGCCTTGGCAGCCTGGAATGGGCCCTGAGCGTCACCAAGGACAACCAAGGCTCAGAGAGGTTTGGAGAGCTGGCCAAGGCCACACGGGAGGAACCTGACCCCCCCTCGTCCTAGAGTACGCCCCCACCCTCCAAGGTCTCCATGGGGGGCTGCGGGCTCAGGCATCATCTGTTCTCACTTCCCATCCTTGGGGGAGGCATGGCTGCATCCGAGCCAAGGGTCAGCCAGCCCTGGGAGCCGAGGAGCGCTCAGCTGCCCCACGGCCACCACTGCCTGATGGACAGCGGCCCCCTCACCTCACGGCACTGCCAGGGGAGGACAGGGCAGGACCACATCTTAGGACGAACCCGACCCCTGGACGCCGTTCCAGGTTCCTGGCCCGTGAAGCCAGCCCGACCCCAAGGCCCAGAGTTCCACGTGACAACCCAGGCCCTGGCCGGAGGCTGTGCCAGCCCCTCTTCCCCTGACCTTTGGGCAGGGGCTTCAGAGAAGCAGGGCCCTGATCGGCCCCTGAGGTGGGGTCTGGGCCCCACAGCTGCTAGCTTGCGCCCTGCAGTCCCTGGGCCTTAGACCACCTATCCTGGGAGCCTCATGTGTGGGGGTCACCAGTCAAGCTGGCCCTGGTTCGGGCCCTCCCAGCTGTGGGGTCCTGGGCAGGCCACATCACCACTCAGAGTCTCGGTTTTCTCCTCTGTCCTCTTCTGGCTGGTCCTATGGGTTCCAGGCTCAAGGCCTGGCCCGTGGCCCCGCCCTTGGGTGGGAGAGTGGGGCCCCAAGCTGGAGGGCACCCTGGCAGGTGACCGTCCATGCAGCCCTGAAAAAGTGGGGAGCACGTTCCACATGGCCAAGGGCCAACCCCGAGCACCGGGTCCGGTCCGTGGAAAGCCTACAGGTAACTGAAACGCCCACACGGGCCCACGTGGCCCAGGGCACCTGCCCCTCAGCTCTGCTGGGTCGCGCAGTGATCAGCCGTTACTGGCGGGAACACACGGCTCCCCTCAACCAACCAACAAATCTGTCTACGGCAGTGCTTCTCCAGCGTTTAACCAAATCCCCTTCGATAAAACCGCGGCGCCCCACCCACGTCACCTCTGCATCGTCAGGAAAACACGCACTTTCAACGTTTCCAACAGCACCGCTTACCAAGAGGCAGGGGCGCACCTGCGGAGCCCCGAGACGCTGAGCCCAGCGCGCCCCACACCCCGTGGGCCCAGAGCTCTCTGCCGGGAAGCCCCCCACCTTCATGGCACTGCTTGCCCAGCCTCGACCCCCCAGCATCAGGGCCTCTCCTCCCGGGAGGGCTGGGCTCTGGGACCCGGCACCGCCCTGCCCGTGACAGGTTCGAGCCGAGCCTGGGAGGCCCCTCCGAGAGCCGGGGGTCAGAGCTTTGGCCTCATACCCACCCTGCTATGGGAAGGCCTATCCAGATGCCACGCTGCAGGAGCCCCCCAGCGGCCTACCGTAACCACTGCCACGCGTGGGGCTCCTTAATCTAGGCCTGCCAGGCCTCACCCAGCCGGGCACCAGGCCATGTGACGCCGTGGGCCCACCTCTCCTCCCAGGGGACTTAGCAGCCTCGGGGCTGTGACGCTGCCGTGTCCCGACCAAGCTCACCCTGCTGGCTCTGACCGGGTCGACAGTGGGGGAGAGGGGGGACGGCTGCCCCCAACCCCCGGGCCTGCCTGGACACCACAGTGAAGGAGGATTCTGGTGCGGGAAGAGCCCGGGGCCCAAAAAAGCAGGAGGTGGGGGGTCCACGGAGGGGTGTCAGGCATGGCCACCCTGAGTCCCAGACTGGCCGGTCTAACCCTGGCTCCGGGATCGTGGGGACGCCCCCTGGACAGGCCACAGGCAGGGAGTCCCGGCCGGGAGCCCCACCCACTCTACTGAGCCAGAGAGCCCCCCACGGCCCCTTGACCTCCAGCACCCCCCGCCCCCGCCCCCACCCAGCACACCTCTTCCTCCGCAGGTTACGCATCTTCTGCACGTAGAGCCACAGCTCCAGGCCCACGGGCAGCAGCAGGGGCCGGGGCCGAGGGGCATACACCACCTTGCACACGGCCTTCTCTGCCAGGCTCAGGGCCACAGGCTGGCCCTCGGCAGAGGCAGCTGGCATGGTGGGGCTCCAGGCCTCCCTCCTGGCGCACCAGCTCCCGGCCCACCTCGGCTGCCAGTCCCGGGGATGCCCCGGCCTCGTGGTCCCTTTGCCTGCACCCACCCCAGAGTGGTGGGCCGAAGGCTCTGGCGTCCCAAGTTCCAGGAGACCCCAGGTCCTCAGGCTGTCCAGGGCCTCCCGGGGACTGAGTGGGATCAAGGGATCAGGGCAGCTCAGAGCCGAGGATCAGCACCGTCAGCAGGGCAGGGCCCAGGTGGGGAGAGGCCACTTGCCCAGCTCAGCAACGGGCATGGGGGTGGCAGAGGGTCCAAGGCTGTACAGCTCTGGACCACGGGAACAGGAAGGGGGCGCAGCTCTGGGGTTCCCTCTGACCCCAGAACTACCCGGAATCAGAGCACACGGAGAAACCGAGAACAGGAGAGAGGGTGGGAGGCCCAGGGCAAAGACCAGCCCAGGTACCGGACCTCAAGGCCAGCACCGGCCCTGGGGGCCCCGTTCACTCGGCGGCGGGGTCTGGTGAGGCTGAGCCTCCGGAGGGCCCGGGGCAGGTGAGGACAGGGATGGGGAGATCTGGCCCCAGGCCGCACCAGGTCCTGCTTCCCAGAGTGTCCAGACCCAGTACCTCACCACGCTAAGGCTTCTGTCAATACCCCGTCCACCCCGCAGGACCACTCAGCTGACAGGTACGGGGTGGGCCTGGGTCACCGCCTTTTTATCCGGCTCCTATTAACGAACTAGAGCTCCGAACCCTCAGGTCCACCCCAGGCCCCCTACTCTGTCTCCCAGGGCCCGCCTGAAGGACAGGCTACCTCCCCGTCTTCCCTGAGACCCACCCAGCCTGGCCAGGCCCACATCCCTGCTCAGGGAAGAAGATTCCGGAGCCTCTGCCCCGACACCACCTCTGGAGGCCTGTGGGTGTTTGCCCCGTCGCCTGGCATGTGCCCGCTTACACAAGTGACGGACTGGTCTGCAGCCGCACTGGGCCACCCACTCCAGCACCAGTTTGTGGAGCGGGCCTTCCTGCCCTCTAGCCACACATCCTCCCTGCAGGACTGCCCGGGGCTGTCCACCCCACAGGCTATCAGGAGCCCCACTTTTGGGGCACGAGAGCCCCTGCAGCTCTGGGCTGGGCTGCCCAGAGTTCGCAGAGCTCCCCAGGGCCGTGGCCTCAGCTCCCTGGCAGCCTCACCATCCTTACCCTGGGAGGGACAGCCTTCCCACCTGGGACGTGTCGCCCGTCCTTGCAAGGGCCCACCAGGCCGGCTTGCCCAGAGGCCGGACCACAGTGGCTGGGAGGAAGGACACCGTCTGCCAAGCTCCTGCCGCCCGCCCGCAGGCTGACCGGTTAATAAAACGGTTATGGACTCCCCAGTGGCCAACCTTACTCTTTGGCCACATCACGCCCATACCCTTCCAGCCCCGCCTTGGCATCCAAGACAGCATCCCCGAAGAAGCCATCAGCCCAGCCTCACTTGGACCAAACTGCTGTGCTCTCCATCAGGCTCCTGCCCTCATCCACCTGTCCCGCCGGCCTCTGGGGGGGGTCCTCCGGGGCAGACACCACAGCTGGTCTCCAAGCCAGGCCCCCAGCCAGGCCCCCAGCTCCCACCGCACAGGGTTAGCTGGGGGCTGTGTCCCCCTTCCCTCCATCCTTTGCTAAACGCAGTCACTGTCCTCCCTCTCCAGGGGTGTCTGCCCCAGTCCGGGCCACCAAGCTGATGTTCCAGGGCCCCCGCTCACCCCATCCCTCTGCCCCCAATAGCAAAGCCATCCTGACTCCCTTCCACAAGGAGCTTTCGGGACAGCACAGGGCGGGGAGCATGGTGGGAACGGGAATTGCGGGTGGAGAACACGCGTGTCACCTAGCTTGGGAAAGCGCTGAGGGTTGCGTTTCTAGTGAGCCCAGGCCCAGGCCGTTACCCTGCCGACGCCGTGCCACCGCGGTGCCTGGGATACAGTGGAAGGAGCCATAGCGGGGACGGGTAGGTGGCAGGAGCCCGTCCCACTCTTGAGGATGGCCCTGTCTGGCCACCTTATGCTTGGGACCCACGTCTAACAGGGCACCCCACAGTGGGGGTGCTCACCACTCCCCCAGGGCCTCCCCACTTTCAGGGACCTCCTGGCCACCTGCCTCTCCCCTGAACCCTCCTCTCCCAGGCCCGTCAGCCCCTCCCTCCCCAACCCCTGCTCCAGGAGGAGACTCTGCCTCCCCAACACCATCCCCTCCCCAGGGCCCCATCTGGGGACTTGTTGGGCCCATGGGCACACTCATGCCCCTCTCTGTGTGCATTCCGAGCCCAAGTCCCCCAGACTCCATGTCACCAGGCAGGAATTTGGCATGGGAAGGAAGCTGCTGGGGGTGGGCTAGGCCCGGCCCAGAGGTTCCCCCGAACAACTGTCTGCAGAGTGGTTAAACCAAATGGCCGCTCATGGCCCCCTCAGCTGCCCTGCTTCCTGGTGGGCTTCCTGGCCCGAGTATCCAGGGGGTGGACGACCTCCTGACGACGCCTTCCCAGCCCAGAAGAAGCGCCTCCCTTCTCTCCAGCTAACAGCCCCACCCGTCCAGGATGCTCCCACACACGCTCCCCGACTCCCATCCCTGCCTGCCAGCCTCCGAAAGCCAGCACTGAGCGGGACCCACCTTGCCCACAGCTGGCTGTGGGTACCCAAACACCCCTGTGAGGGGTGTCCGCACAGGCCTGCAGGAGGGCTTGCGGCAGCGCACCCCAAGTCTGTGCTCGGCTTTGCCCCTTTGAGCTCAACTCAGCTCTCAGCTGGCAAGGATGCCTGGCTGGGCTCAGGGCCTCTGCCGGCGTCCCCTCTGAGCTCTGTCCCTGCCAAGGACGGCTCCCCCCAGCCAGGGTCCTGCCTGGCGTGTTACTGCTGGGCCCCAGCACCGGCCCACACCCCCGACTCCCAAGTCGAAACTGTGGATGTGGACCGGCACGAAAGGGACCCCAGGCTCAGCTGTGCAGGGGATCCTCTAGGGCGGGCCTCCGGTGTCAGCTGCCAGGAAACCCACCCGCACACCCCTCCCCCTACATGGGGCCCAGGAACCAGGCCGGGGGGCTCAGCTCTCAATCCTGGGACCACACAATGGCGGCTGTGTCTGACCAGTGGCACAGGGACCAAGGTGGGAGGAGCGGCAGGCCTCCTTTTCACTCGCCACCAGGGCCTCATTCTGCACTTTAGTGGGGGGGAGGGGTGAAGGGGGGGGCACGCTGGCCAGCTGGGGCTGGAGAATCCTCTTAGGCAAGGCTGGGCCCCTCGAAGGCCCAGCATCTGTGGAGGCCGCCGGGTCCTACGAATGATGGTGTCCGTCCAAGTCCAAGCTGGGGACCCGTCAGGTGCCCTGGAAGCAGCTCCTGTGCCGACTGTACTGGGCCCCCGGCACCCCCGGCAGAGGCCACCCCCGGGAGGACCCGGTGCCCATGTGCTCGGGCACCTGGCATGGTCGTGCAGGACGCCCTGGCCCGGGTCAGCAGGCAGGCACGCACGCAGGGATCAGCTCAGAAAGCGCGGGCCACCAGCCTCCATGCAGAGGCCCGGGGGCTGGAGCCTTCTCAGGCACCCCACCCGGCTGGCTGGCTCTGCAGCCTGGATTCCAGCCTGCGGTCCCCTGAACCCCAGATTCATGGTGGGGCCGGGGGAACAAAGCCAGGTCCCTTCAGCCATGCTGCCTCCAGAGAACCCAAACCGTGGTCGTGGGGAGGTGGTGCCGGGCTTGGGAGAGAGCTCCTGGCGGGCCCCCTCCACACACCTGCTAGGCCAGGGGGCCCAGCTGTCAGGAGCACAGCTGGGAAGCTGAGGGTCTCCCTCCCACTGTCCCAGGGCAGGGGCTGGGGGGCGGTCCAGGACCGCCCATCCTGACCACCCGCTAATTCTGGCCCAGAAAGGCACCAGCCCTGGGAGGCCTGCGGCCCCCACCCTCAGTGCCCCCCAATCCTGCAAGTCCTCCCCCCCCATGCCCCCCACCCTTGTGGGCACCCCCCCCACCAGGGGTGTTCCCTTCCTCTGCATCCCCTCCTTCACCCCGGGTGCCCCCTACCCCAGCACCCTGTCCTCCCCCGCCCCCCACCCCTGCACCCCTCCTCCCCCGCGCCTCCACCGCCGCCAGCCTGCAGGGAGGGCGCGTCTCCGCCACGATGCGCGCCCACCGCAGCCTTTGTTCCGGGCCTCCCGCCTCCCGCCGCGGGTCCCCGCGCGTCCCGCCCGTCTCCGCGCGTCCCCGCCCGTCCCGCAGGCCCCCGCCGGTCGGCCCAGCCTACCTGGAGTAGAGGCGCCGGGCCGGGCCGGGCAGCTCGTCGGTGGCGGGCGGGGCCGGGCCGGCCATGGGGCTGGGGTCGCCGAGGGCCGGGGGCGCACGCCCCCCCACCCCGCTTGCGCCGCCCAGCGCCTGTCCCCGTCCGCTGTCCGCCGCCCACCGTCCACCGTCAGTCCGTCCCTCCGTCGGTCTGTCCGCCCGCCCCGCGGGAGGCGCCGAGGAAGTGATGCGCACGGGGCGCCGCCCCTCCCGCCGTGGCCGTGATGTCACCGCCGCCCGCGAGGGGAGGGGGCGCGGACGGAGCCGCGGGTCCCTCCCCACCACCGCGCACGGCCCGGGGAGGGGGCGGGGCCTCTGAGCAAGAGCGTCCCTACCCCCAGGACCCCCTCTCTCCCCAGCTCGGGGCTAGGGCGGCAGGGGCCTGGCTCTGGGCTGGGCCACTGGGCCCCAGGGTTCTTCTGGGACCCGCGGGGCGCCTGGGTGTCCCTGCAGCCCTGCCCGCCTCCCCACCCCCACGCCGGGGGGCGTTTGAGGCCTCCTTGCCTTTATTTGGCAGGAGGCCAGCCCCCCTTGGTGGTCCCCTGCCCCCCTCTTGTCCAGCCCCAACATGCCCACCCCCTTCTCAATTGGCAGTGGGTGCTGGCCCTGGGGTGACCCTCTGCCTGCCTTAGAGACAGCCGGGGAGCTGATGGGAAACACTGCTCTGTGCCCCCGTGTGACTTCCCTGGTCCTCTGGAGGGGGCCTGGGATCTGCACTCACCGGGACCTGTGTGGCCTGGCCCCGGGAGCCCCCCACCCTGCTGTTTCTTACTCCCCAAACCCGGGGTCACTGCCTCGGCCTCCCGACCGTGGTCTCACTTGTGAAATGTCAGTGGAGGGACCCTGCGCCCACGCCCCCCACTGCCACTGCCCTCCGCCGGCGTCCCCGCTGGGCCCCTCTGTGGATGCCTGCGAGCCAGCTGACACCTTACCCCGCGGCCTCCCACTCTGTGCTCTGCAGGGCTTTCGGGGCCTTTCCCCAGGGCAGCGCCTGCGGTGGCGGGCGGGGGGGGGGGGGGGGGGGGGGGGGGGGGGGGGGGGGGGGGGGGGGGGGGGGGGGGGGGGGGCGGGCACGCAGAAGGCCCCTTGGGCACACCCGGGTCTCACCTGGTTCTGTCCTGCGGTTCTCAGTCCCAGCCTTCCTGGTGCAGCCAGGGGACTCGGGACCCTGGAAGAGTCGCTGAGGCCCAACGGGACAGCAACAACTCTGGGAGCAGGAAGCGGGCCACTTTCCCAGGAGAGCTGCCCTAAGGTCAGGGAAATGCCAGGGCCTCCAGAGGGACCCTCAGCAGAACGCAGCCCACGGGCAGAGGCCAACGGCGACAAAACTAAACAGAAGATAGAAAAGAGCCTGTTGGCCCGGGGCTAGTTTGTTTTTCCTACGGAAGAGAGGCAGCGGGAATGAGAACCATCTGTGCCCAAAGCCTTGGCGGCCTGGGAGCTCATCCCACTCGCCCTCCCCCGTGACCACAGGCACAGGAGCTGGGCAAGGCCTCGCTCCCCCGCTGCGGCCAGGCTGCTGGGGGGGGGGGGCTGTGGGCGGGGCCATCACCCTTATCTGCCACAGCCCCAGGCCTGTGTCCTTGGGGTCCCTCCCAAGCGGGTGTCACTCTGAGGCTGGGGCCCCACCTCTGCCAGACCAGAGCTCAGCGTCCCTAGGAGGCCGCAGCTGCTAGCTCCTGTGGGTCCCCTGGGTCTACAGCCGGGGGGCCTGGTGTCAAGAAGGCCCTCAGAGTGACGGGATGTGAATGGCAGAATAGGGGAGAAATGTGTGGCCCCTGTAGCGGTCACTGCAGGGAAAGCACCTTGTTTTCCTTCCTGGAAACAGGCCAGGGTCCCTAGGCTGGGAGAGTCTCTGCTTTATATCGGAGCTTCCCGGGGGAGCCGGGACCCTCTGGGGGTCCACAGTGCAGTGAGCTGGTCCACAGCTCAGGCTGACAGGCCAGGCAGGACTGCCCCCTGTCCCCTGCACCGGGTCACCTGCCACAAGCTGTTCTCCTTCTCTGAGCCCCAGTTCTGCCACCCGGGAATAGGGCTCAGTGGCTTGCTCCTGCAGGGACCGTGAAGGCCCATGGGAGAGTGAGTGCTGCTCCTCACTGTTCGTGGTACGCTGAGAGCTCGGGGAGCACCAACACTGGGACCACTCTGCCTGGGCGGTTGGGCCTGGTCCCCACTGGGCCCCGATGGTGGTCCTGGGTGCTGGCTGGGCCCGTCTCCTCTCTCCTGCGCAGAGAACCCGTGCAGGGAGATGGCCCGTGATGAGGGTTGCCACCGGGCGTCAAGCCAGTGTGCATTGCCTACACGGCCCCCCACCTGTGAGACGGAGCACATCACTGGTCCACGAGAGCAGGGGGCTCCTGGGTGACAGGTCTGGGCCGGGAGGAGCTGCTGGAGGGCACCAGCCTTCCATCACTGCCACTGGTCCTGCCCGCCCCCATTTGCTCTGCTCACCCTCCCCAGCCTCCCCGGAGAGGGGGGAGTCTTTACATTTTGCCTTGTAACTGCCTCCACTTTGTGATGCCCCGTGCGCCAGCCAGAGCGCTTCCACGGGAGGCCATAAGCACGTGCCCTCCCTCCCTCCCTCCCTCCATCTATCCATCCCTAATGGGCCTCATTCCCAAAGGAGCGTTAGAGGGAAGAAAAGCGATTTCCTGCCCAGACACATCCCTGAGCGGAACTCGAAGGGTAGGCACAGGCAGCAACGCTGACCCCGGTCTGGGAGGCTCCCGGTCTCGGGGGCTGACACACGGCATCCGGAGGGCCTGGGCGTTCCAGTCAGCACGCGTCAGCCACTGTGCTACCTCCCTCCGAGGGCACCTGCCACGTGGCTGCCCTGCCCTTCACCACTCAGCCTTCCTGGCACCCTGCCTCGCCGACACACCCCTCCTGTTGTACAGGCGAGCACACAGAGCAGTGGTGTCCCGGGTCTCCCGACTGGGCCAAGGGGACTGGGCCGCAGGGGCACGGACGGCATCACACCCTGGTCTCCTGCCTCACCCCTTCCTGGATCTGTCCTCTGCATCTGTCCCCAGGACATGCCTGCCGGGAGATGATGGTGGATGGTTGCAGGGTTCTTTCTGAGCCCCTGGAAGTGGGGAGACCTGGTGGGCTCTCTAGGCTCCCCATGGGCCTGGGATGAAGGCTGGGTCAGCGGATGGCATCCAGAGTACCTGGAGCTATCCAAGGGAGAGCGGACGGGCATGCAGGCTTCAGCAGGGTGTGCGGCCCCCAAGGCCCCCCGGGTGTTGGCTGAGGCCGGGGCTGATGGGGATGTCCCTGTGGCCGGCATGGCCACTCCTCGCCCAGGGTCTCCCAGACCCCCCCTCCGCCTTCTGCTCCCACCCCTGCAGCAAGGCTGTTCCCGCGGGGCCCCGTGGGAGCTGGGAGCCAAAGCAGATCACTCAGGTGTAACTGTGCTCCTGATAATCTCACGACCCAGAGAAGGAACTTACTGTCCCACACGGTTGCCGGGCGAGTGCCTGCTCCCGTGGCCCCGAGACCCCTCGTGGGTCGCCCCGCAGCCATTTCCTCTCTCCTCGGGCCCTTCAAAAGTTCTCAGAGAGTGGGGTCTGTCGGGTGGGGTCTGTCGGGCGGGCGTGCGGCTACACGGCCGCGGGCCACGGGGAGCTGGCAGGAAACGGTCTATCTGCCCACCCCCGGGACCGCGTGCCCAGGAAATAGCTGGAGGTCCGAAGGAGGCCACCTACCACCCACGACATCCGCAACAGCCGGCCACGCGGCATTCCTGTGGCCCTAGCTGGCCGGCTGCTCACGCCCCCGGAGCCGCGGGAGGCGGGACACATTCGCCTGCAGCCCTGGTGATGCCCCACCCATCTGTGTCCCCGGCCTGGGCCTGGCAGATGCGGCAACGTGGAGAGAGAGGGAGACACAGAGACAGAGACGGAGACAGGGAGGGAGAGGGAGGGCTGACCCTTGCAGCGGATTCTGGGGGCTCCAGGTTCCCATGGAGAGGCGTGGAAACGTGAGCCTGCCCGGGGCGGAGGAAGAGAGGAGACACCCCGCCCCAACCGACCCTAGGAAGCCCCGACGGCAAACAGAAGAGGCAGCAGGTTTTCCCCTTTTAGGGGTTCCCTGCCCACAGCTCCCCATTCCAGGAGTGCCGCCGGGGCTAAAAGCCACCCCCAGCCCTTCGGCCCCGCGACCTTGGCCAAGCTCCCTGCCCCTTTGGCACCTGTCCTGGCGGCCATGGGGTAGTGATGTGACAGAACCGTGGGCGAGGCGCCGTGAGCACCCACCAGGCTCCACCGACATGGGGCGAAGCCCTCTGTGTTGTCTCCGGGACCGGTGTGCACACGAGCGCACGCCAGCTGGCTGAGGAGAACAACGTTGTTCTCTCTGGGCTCTGGAGCCCGGAAGAGCCCAGGTGTCCCGGGGCCGCACTCCCTCCTGAGGCTCCGGGGGAGTGTCGTCCCTGCCTGTCCCAGCCCCTGGGGCTCCAGGTGCCCCTCCACCTCTGCTCTGTCCTCAAAGGGCCTGTCCCCTTCTCTGGAGGGACTGGCCATCAGACGCAGTGCCGCCGGCCCCAGGACCGTCTCATCTTGAGGTTCTTCACTTAAGTTCGCCTGCAAAGACCTTTTTTCCAAATTGGGTCACATTGACACCAGGTGGGTGTCTTTTGGGGACCCCCGCTACCCTCACTTCCCAGTGTTTCCTTACAATGGTTGCTACGTGACTCAGGTCACATAGTTTTGTGGCCTTCTTGCCACGTACCATTAGCTCACGAGCACTATCCAGGCCTCACAAAGAGGTTTGCGCAGACGTGACTGGGGGCAGGGCTGTGTGACCTTCGTCCGTGGGTATGCCGCAGCTCCTTGACCAGGCCCTCGATACCCCTTTCCCCCTTGTCCCGGGGAAGCGGCACCTGGGGTCCTAGGGGGGTGGGGGCGGTTCCCGGAGCAGAGCCGTCATGCGAGAGAAAACCTCTGTCTGGGGGGCTCCCACCTGTCTAGAATGCAGGGACAGTGTGCAGCTTGGGACGCCACAGGCCCCTGCCGATGTCGCCCCCCAGAGCAGGGGACGAGCCGGGAAGCAGGCCCGGCCCAGCGCAGCAACTCACAAGCTCGGGCCCCAGCCTTCCCCTGGGTCTCTCTCCTCTCCCAAACACAAGCCCGGAGAGTGATGGGCTGCTGGGGAGCCCTTGGCACAGGCCTAGAACACATCACACACTCTGCAAGGGACAGCTGTCACCGGGAGACTTGCTCCTGCGCGGACGTCCCACCTCCCTGGCCTGACCCTTCTGCCCGGCCTGGAGGTCTGGGCAGAAGCAGGGCCCTTCACAGGCAGCAAGACTGGATTGCGGGGGGATGTGACGGGGGGGAGGGCTGGGCGTGTCTGAGGCCACCAGAGGCTGAGGGACTGGGTCGGCCTGCTGGCAAGGGACCTGGAGACCCGGCTGGAATGAGAGGGTTCCCCAGGGCCCTGGGCCCCGAAGGGGGGCCTCCACCCTCAGTACCCACCTCCCCTCCCCTTCCTCACTCCCCCAGGCTTGGCCCTCGAGTGCTGGGTGCTCACCACCTGGGAGCCACGTGTCACATCAGGAGGAGGCCTGGTCCCGTGGGGCCCCCCACACGTGCACCTGTGTCTGTGGGAGCCAGACTCCCTGAAGGCCCCGCCTACCGCCAGCTGTCACAGAAAAAGAACCCCAGTTCCTGCGCTGACTCTGCCCTCATGTGAGGTCACCCCACCCAGGGCTCGGGTGACCAGGCAGGCTAGAGGGACATGTTCCGATGGCCCGGGGCAGGGCGGGAGGACGGCGGGGTGCCCGGGGGGCCCGTGGCCTGGGCACAGTGAGAACGGGGACTCAGGGAGGGCAGCGGCTGGCACGAGGAAGCAGAGTGGGAAGCTATGGGGGGCACAGGACTTGGGGCCGAGCAAGGACGCGGCCACCTCCCTGGGGCAACCAGCACAGGAGATCTCAAGAAGCACCCAGTGCCCCCTCCCGGTGTTGATGAGACCTACACCTGGACCCGGCCGCCAGGAAGGCAGCCAAGAGGAGCCGCCTGCCTCCGTGGGGTCCCCCCGCAAGGTCCAGCAGCAGAGAGGGGCCTAGGAAAGCAGGAGAAGGGGGACCACATCTCTTGCCCGCCCCCACCTGACCCTCACCTCGCCCACATGGGGTCTGTTCCCTGAGCCTCTGCCCTGTGGTTCCCCGTAGCTGAGGTTGCCATGGAAACCCTGCACCCTAGAGCCCCTCCTCCCATGGGCTCTGCCAGAAGCTCAGCCAGGCCTCCTCTCCAGCCCTCTGTGGCCTCAGGGTGCGGTTCTTTTCACAGCTCATTCTTCCGTGCTGCCCGGGAGGAAGGACAGCGGGTCCTTTCCCTAATTTCCAAATCACTGGGTCAGCTCTGTGGGAGAGGAAGGGATGCTGGAGACGTTGGGCCCTGGGTTCCCGTGCGCGGTTTTCACATTCCCCTTGGTGTGGGGCCCCTGCACCAGTGGCCCTAACCCATCTGGGGGGAACGACTGAAGCACACGGTGGGGGCGGGCAGCTGTCACTTAGCGTAGCACAGCAGGCATCCACGGGAGGCCCTAGGGAGTCCCCAGGCCCCAAAGCCTCTGGAACCCCACCATTCTGGTCCTCCAAACCGCAAAACCTCCTGAGATGGGGGCACGGACATTTCCCAAGTGTCTGACCGGGAACCCCCGGGAAGGGAGCAGAAGGAAGGAAGGAGAGACAGGTCTTCCGCCTCCCTCCCCAGACACAGGACCCCAGGCTTCCAGGTTCCCTCCTTTCCCTGCGGGACTGGTCAGAGCTCAGAGCCAGGCTGATTGGGAAATTAGGGAGAGGACCCACTGGGGACACACCAGCTGTGTACATTTGCTTTTGGCCCCTTGGAAGCCCCATTAAAATGACCGTAATGAGTTTCTTTGTTAAGTTACAAGTTCATAAAGACACAGAGGACCCAAGAGGGAGGCAAGTAGTTGGGGGCCGGCCCTCAGGTGCCCTGGTGGGGGCTGGATTCCAGAGGTGACCCCCCACAGCTGGAGGTTGGGACCAAGGGCCCCCACTCCACAGAGGCAGAGAGCCAGGGAATGGAAGTGCTTACAGAGCCCCCTCCCTCTGGCTGCACCCCCCAAGCAAGAGAGTGGAGGGGTCTTCTCAGGGTCAGGCCAGCCCCAAAGGTTTGGAGCGCACAGCCCGCTGCCCCTCAGAGTGACCGGTTTGACCTTGGCCCCACCTGCTGCAGGTCAGTTTCTCCGGACAGGAAGGCCAAAGCGGAATTTGGGTGCACAATGTGGGTCAGGGGCCTACACCAGGCCTGCGGGGCTCTGGCTGAGTGAGACCTGCTCCCACCCCTGGGTCCCCAGGCCCAGCTGTCCTTCCTGCTGGGGACACAGCCTGCAGGGAGATCCTGAGCGAGGCACCCTCCCCTCTTAGAGTCTGGCCCGGGGGCACTCCCAGCTGTGTTCTCCTTGCTGTGGCTGTGTCCCTAGCTGGGGCCACCCCCTCATGCACTCTGATGAAAGTGGGAGCCGTGTCACGGGTCAGACGTGCCTATAACCCCAGGGGGTGGTGCCGGCTGAGGCCCCGTGGGCAGAGCAGGCCAACCTGTGCCCTGAGACCCCCTCCTGCGAGGAGCCCCTCCTGCCCTTCCGGAACAAGGAGGCCCAAGAGAATCGCCCGGTGGCCGAGCTCTGGGGCCCCGTGCCGCCCCGAGTGCTGGCAGGCTGGGCATTTGGAGGCAGGGAAAGCCGGACCGACTTTGGCCCCTAAGAGCTCACAGTGCTGGGCACACGCGTGGCCTCTGTCTCTATCAGTGTGGCCAGCGCCCCTCGGGCCAGCACCAAAGCAGCTGGTGACCCCAGCCGGCAGGGCACGGCCGGGTCTGAGTGGCTTCGCACTGCTTCTTGGCAGGTGCTCGCTGATGGGCAGAAAATGGAGGGAGAGAGAGACCTGCATGCGTTGTACCCACACCCTGAGCCTCTGCCCAGACCTCCTTTCCTGCACCGTTCACTCCTTTCCTTTTTAGGTTCCTAACCAGCCGGGAGGCCACCCGCCACTGCCCTTCCAGCGTCTCTCTTCCACACACGGGGACCAGGTGCAGAGCCCTTCCCCTGGGAAGCCATCCTATCCGCACCGCCTTCTGCCCTGTCCCCTCCTGGAAGGAGAGCGTCTTGCTGCGGTACCAGCTCCGGCTTGACTCCAGGGGCCCACCCGGTGACAAGCTCAGCACACCCTACCCCTTCAGCTGCCTGGCTGGGCCAGCTCTCCTCTACAGCCGGAGGGCCAGGCTGAGGGCTGGGTGCCGCAGCAGAGGGTGCCATGGGGCCCAGACCACGGTTCTGGGTGAGCCTCTTCTGTCCCACATGGGCTAGGTAGGGCCACTGGGCCTTGTGTGTGGGAGGCCTGGCCAGACTCAGCTCGCAATGGCCATACTCACTGTCAGGCCCGGCTGGGCTTGGGGCCCAGCTGCCCACTAGACTTACATGCCAGAAGGCATACGTCTCAGTCTGCTCGGGCTGGGTGACAAGACTCAGCCACCTCGGGCCAGGAGGACTTGCCCTGTGTCTCTGACATCGGTGGAGCAGGGCAACCCCTGTGTGTGCCCATTCTGGCTCCCCCCGCCCAGCTCCGGGTGCCAGATGAGCGTGGTCGGGGCAGCGGGGTCACACCCCTGCTGACCCTCAGGCCCCAGGATGCGGCTGTCTCCACTTCGGTCTTGCTTGGAAGGCCAAGCTCTGGGCCAAGGGGTCCTGGCCAAGCGCCTCGATTTTCAGGACAGTGCCCAGCAGCTCCCCAGGGCCGAGGGGCTGCTCCCCCATGCTGCTTCCGGGAAGGGCAGGTGTACCCCCCGAAGTAAGAGACCAGGCTGCTCTGAGTTTCTCTGCCCCCAAACCCGAAGTCCCTGAACACTGAGAGGAATCTTGGTAAGAGATTTTACTAGAGTCTGTTTGGGAGGGAAAGACTCCCCTTCTGGGGGGAGGGGGTGGCAGGTCCCGGCAGGGTAGGGGGAACCTCCCTGGGGGGCTGGCTCCCCTGGCCGTGACAGAGAGAAGGCACCACGTCAGCGGGTCCGGGGAGGGCCCTGACTTCCATCAGGCAGGCCGCCCGTCCCGGGACTCCTGGGCGCCCCTAGAGTGCGAGTTCGGAGCTGGCAGGGCTGTGGGCAGCACGGTTCCCCCGCACACCGACCCGCACCCGCTGCTGAAAACCTCCCATAAGGACCGCACGTACGGGCACCGATCTTAGCCAGATGACCAAACCCCAGGACCCACATGCAGGTCCAGGCACAGAATGCACTGCTGGGGTCCCCCAAGACCCTCCTGTCCCTCCACTGCCAAGGTGAGTGCCCTGGGGAGCCCTCCCTGAGCCACAAGACTCCAAGGAAGCAGGAGACACTCGGGTTTTGAGTTTGGTAACTGGGCTTCCCAGCGGCTCTGCCTCCTCCCGTCTGTCTCCCCACACTGGGCACTTCCCTGCTGTCTGGAAGCCTGACCGGTCTCAGGAGTCCCCCCCAGCCCCACATGGTGCCTCCAGGACAGGGCTCCTAGATGCCAGGCCGCACTGCCAGAGGTGGGGGGGGGGCTGCTGGAGGTCCCTCGGGGGCAGGGGCGGAAGGCAGAGAGGGAATGGCCTGGACCACACTAGAGATCCCCCCTACCTGCCTCCTGCCCTGCCCCCACAGCCACGAGGTCCCAGGTGTGTGTCCCCTGCCCAGGTGGGCTGGATCGGCAGGTGAGGCTGTGCCCCACCCTCCCCAGATTCCCTGAAGCCAGCCTGGAGGAGGAGCCTGCATGGAAGGACTCCCGAGGTTCCTCTGGCAACATCAGGGCGGGTCTCTCAGACCCCTCCCCCACCTCCCCGCGTCTGTGCTCCATGGCCGGCCGGCCGCTGCCCTGCGCCCTCCCCGCAGACAGCTGGTGAGTACCCTGTCGGTGGGGGGGCCCTACCTGAGCCCCGCCTGGCCTGCCCCAGTGTCTTGGGAGAGGTTGTGGGGGGCACGGGCAGATTGGGAAGGGGGTTAGCCTTTCCTTCTTGCACGGAGGTGGCTGAGAGCAGCGTAGACATCCTTCTCTCTCCTGCCTTCCTGAGGAGGGGTCTCCTTGTCTGGGGCTCCCTCTGAGGCAAAGCCAGGCTGCCCTGTGCGATGCCCCCGAGCCCTCCCAGGGGTCTGCCTGCCTCTGGGCTCAGGTGCTGCCATAAGGTCAGCAATAGACTCCCCTGATGACCTGTGCCTCAGTTTCCCCATGTGTACAAGGGGGTGAATACACTCCCAGCTCCGGGTTGGGACTGATGGGTGGTTCTGCATTGGGCCCCCCACCAAGGCCATCATCTGACGAGGAGGCCAGCCCAGCCTGGGTCCTGTCTAGCTAACTCCCTGGGCACAGGGCCCATCGGGCCGTCCTGTCCTGCTGGAAGGCTCCCATCTGGCAGTGTGAGTTGCAGGTTGAGGCAGAGGTAGAAGGAGACCCATGGACCCCGGCTAACTGTTCTGAGCCGTCTGAAGATGGTTTTGGCCCCAGGGGCATGTCTGTGTCCACAGGCTCCTTCTGAGAGTCCCCAGGTGCCCGGCCTGCTCCGGTCTGGAGGACGCAGGACCCAGGGCAGGTCTCTGCTCCATGTTGTGTGACTGTGGGCAAGGTGACAACGCCTTCCTCGCCGGCTTGGGGAGGAGCCCCGGGTCGCCTGGGGAACGCCCCGGGCGGGCGCAGGCCTGGCCCCTGGCAAGGTGCCCCAAGCAGTCTCCACAAGTGACCCAGCAGCCTGAGGGGGGGCATGTGGGGCAGGGGGACGAGGACAGGGGCAGGGCCTAGGGGCGGGCGGAGGTCCCTGCTGACTCTGTGGGCATGGCCGTGAGTCCCTCTTGGCAGGAGTAGACGGTGGCTCCGGGGTCCCCTGGGCCGCAGGTTCCATGGGCCGTGGCGTCACGGGTCTTGGTTGTGTGGCCGCGGACGTTTGCTGGAGCCGAGAGGCCGTGGGGGGTGCGGGCAGCCTCGCTCCACCGCACTCACGCGCGTGCCCCCTCTGCCTCTCGACCCGGCCACTTGAGGCTGGCCAGGGTGTTTATCTCTGCCCTACCTCGCCCACCAGGGCTTCCATCTGTCGTCCCTGATGGTGCCCTCCTTCCAACGCCAACCGTCATCCCCAGATCGCTGGCTGTGTCACCGCCTCCCCGCCCACGCATCTGCCGCCCTGGGGGCCCAACCAGATGCAAGGAGTCCCTCAGCCTCTGTGAGCGGCCGGCGGAGACGCTGTGGCCGTTGTGGCAAAGTGGGTGGCAGAGGCGGGGGGACACCGCCCTGGCCAGACTCCCGCACGAAGCCCGTGCCAGCCAGGCCAGCCCGCCCTGCCTGCCCCCTCTGCAGACCCGGGCGGTGTGCATGCGTGTGCATCTGTGTCCAGTGTGCCCCGGAGGGGAGTGTGTGCTTTTGTGCAAAAGGGCCTAGTAGGACAGACGATTTGTTGCTGCGTCTCCCCAGACCACCAGAGCTTGGGTCAGCCTCCCACTGCTTCCTTTTGGCCCTCGAAGCGCCCACCCCCCCCAGCCCGGCTGCTGCTGCTGGGGGTGGGGGAGGGGCTTGCAGGCGGAGCGTGTGGCAGCTGGAGACTCCAGTCTGGGTACAGGGCCAGTCTGGGCGTGCTCGCCGCAGGGACCGCTGAGTACCCAGGGCTGGGTCTGAGCAGGGGGCTGTAGGGGGTCACAGCCACGTCCACGCCCGTGCCAGCTACGGTGGCTGACAAGATCTCTGTGGGGCCCAGGGGCTGTGGGCGTGGTGGGCCCTTCTCCTTCAGGCTCCACTGACCCATCCCCAAGCCTGCTCGGTCAGCTTGGGGCTTGCTGCCCTGGGGACGAGCAGGTGAGAAGCCACAGCCAGCTCCTGGAGGACGGCCCCCACCCCGCCCCACCCCTCCAGCCTGCCTGGGAGCAGCCCAGCAGGGGCCTGGGCGCAGCCCAGCAGGGGCCTGGGCCAGAACAGTAGCGCGGTCTGAACTGTGAGGGGCTGTGGGTGCTGTGGGGGGACTCCGACCCCGGGACAAAGGGCAGGAGCCCTGGTGAGTTGCTGCTTTCTGGCGGCACTTTGCAGATACCCCATGGGACGGGCCAGTGGTGGGGACCTGGGCTGGCCATCCAGGCGCCGGGGTGGGCTGGGGAGGGCAGAGGTGTGCGGGCTTTCTTCCCTCAGTCTGCCCCCCCAGGCCACCCCCCCCAGTGAGCCCTGTGTCTCTGACCCTCCCTTTACTGACGAATGAACCACTTGCCTGAGGTCAGCGGTGGGCCCCTGGGCCATTGAGGGTCTGGGCAGGGGGCGTGCGGACGCTTGGCTTGCTCTCCACAGTAAGCCTCAGGCCAAGAAGCCCACACTTGTGGCCCTCCCCACCCCCCCACTTCTGACCCCGCCGCAACCCTGGGCTGCAGGACCACTCAGGGAGATAAAGTCACACAGGACCCTGCCATGCTGGGGCTCTTGCCAGGAGCTGTCCCTGTCCCCCAGTGTCCCCAGTCCCCGCGGGGGGCAGAGGATTGGGCACCAGGATGCAGTGGAGCTGGCATTGGTGGGTCCTGAACCAGGGAGGCGGCGGGGGGGTCAGGATGGGGGTACCTGCCGCAGCCAGGAGACCCTCCAGCTGGGCCTACCTCTCTGCTCAGGGCTGGTGGAGACATGGGGGCCCGACCCGTGTACGGGTGCCCCCATCCCAGGCTGCGGCTGCTGGTCCCCACACTGCAGCTGGTGGCCCTGGCCGTGGCCCGGCTCACAGAGCTGCTGTCACCCCAGCAGGAGGCAGAGCACACGGGCCGGGCGTGCCACCGCAGGCCAACGGTGCATGGAGGGTCCTGGGCAGGCAGAGGCCTCGGGGGCTGCTGCATCGCCCAACGGGGAAGCGGCCCAGAAGGGGGGCGGCGGGTGGAACAGGGGGCGGAGCAGGTGCTCTGGGCTGGTCCCAGCTCACGGGGTCTCTGTGATGCTGGGGTCATGTACAGCGTCACACACGCGTTCCTGGATTCTCCTTTTACTGACTCTGGAGTGTGGCCACCGGCGGCCGAGTTTACAACCCCACCGCTTCCTACAGAGGCCACTGCTCCGGACCCACGGTTCTCCTGCTCGTGGGAAACCAGGACCACCAGCTGACCTCCAGAGACACGTGGACATTGGCTCCAGTCACCACAGCTCAGGATGACCCTTTCCCACTGCCCTTGAGGGAGCAGGGCTAGGAAATCAGGTGCACACTGGGGAGGATACCTCCCAGGACACTAGCCGATGTAGGTGCCCCAGAGCCAGGCAGGGGCGTGGCCCTCCAGTACAGACCCCAGGGGCCGCAGTGACCTCGGGGGCCGTCAGTAGAGGCCGCGGGGGGTTTCTGTCCAGCATGGGGAGACTCTCTGTGAATCAACGGAGGCTAAGCTGTCTCTGGGAGTCTCTTCGGTTGTCTGGCCTCTAAGGGTGGTATAGGGGACACCGTGGTCACCCCCTGGTGATGTCCCCTGAGCTTGCCAGCCCCCGTGTAGCAGAAGCTGTCTTTTCTGCAGGACCTCTATATCCCCCACAGGTGGCAGGAACCTGCGAGGGCCACGCGGCTCTCCTGGAAGGGCCTGCTCTATGACACCAACCCCTCGAAAACATCGTGAAGAAACGTGGGGGTGGGGCGCATGGCATTTTGGCCTCACCGGGCGATGTCCCCAGTGGAACAGGCCAGCCAGGGCAGGGCAGGCTCTTGGCCGGGCGGATGGGGCAGAGGGGATAGTGGTCTCGGGGCCATCGGCAGGGGGACCATGTCGTTAGTCTAGGCTACCAGGTGTGGTCAAGGGCCCTGGGACCAAAGGCTGGCTCTGGGGTCTGAGGCGCACGCTTTTCTCCCCTTGTCCCAACTGCAGGAGAAGCTGGTTTTGGAGTAGAAGGGGCAGCACCTCACATTCCAGGCAGGGCCTGTCCCTGGAGCAGCCCCTTTCTTCTGCTGGTGGCTGAACATGGGGCCATGTCCTCTGTGACCAGGGTCCCGTTGGGCTCAGAGCCCTGCCCTTTGTCCTGTCCTGGGGGCAACCGTCCCCAGGCGTCCCTGACTCCCCAGGACAGGCTCTTAGAGCAAGCGTCAAGGAGGCTCTCCATTCTGCCTGGAATTAGGAGGTCTTCTGCAGCAGACCCCCTTTTCCCGGGCATTCTGAAAGTGACGCCTTCATGGCCAGCTCAGCCATCCCGCTGCTCATGGACGTGGGCCGCCCTGCTTCGTGCCCTCCTGGGGCGTGAACTCACCAGAAGCTCACAATACCCAGAGGCAGGGCAGGGTGGGGTGTCTGGTCACCCAAGGTTACTCAGCTGGCTGGGGGCAGAGCGGGGATTTGAGGCAGCTCTCCGCCTCGGGGGCCATGCCAAGCTCAGAGCTGACAACAGCGTCCACGTCGTCCCCACCACACTGCCCTGCCAGGGTCGGCGAGAAGGCGACAGGACGCCCACTTCAGGTGGACCCGCCTGGGGTGCTCCCCTAGGAGGGCAGGGCCAAGGCTGCAGACTTCTTCAGCTAGCATGTCCCTGGGCCAAAGGATGCCCTGAGCCTGTGCCAGGGAGAACTGAGAAGCCCCAAGGAGCCGAAGGCAGCGGCCTGGGCAGTGGTTCCCAGCAAGCTTCGGGCTGGAGAGCTGAGACTCTCGTCCAGCTGCGGAGCCGTGTCCTGGGCTGGCCCCCCGGGGCCCCCAGGCTGATATTGCCTGGGACTGGGCTTGAGCCTGGGGACAAGCCCCACCTCTGCCCCCAGCCCTGCACTGTGGCTGCCCCCCGCCCCCCTCTAGCTGAGCCCCCCCCCAGTCCTGGCCAGTCCACTTGCCACACACATAGGGACGGACTCCTGTGCCCTGGGAGGATGGGGCGGGCCTGCTCACGGCCCCAATAGGAGTCAAAGGCCTTGCTGTCGCTGAGTGACATGGGGTAATTATGCTGTCACAGGCCACCCAGAATTCTCTCCCACCCTGCTGAGGGGCAGCTGGTTAGGAAGGCCCCCTAGGCCATCACCAGCCTGGGGCCCGGCAGCCCGCCATGCCCACCCAGTTTCCATGACTATCCTGAGGGTTTCCATCGTGGGCCAGGGGACTGGGGTAGGCCAGCCCTCTCGCCCGCAGTGGCCACCCCGTCCTGAGCAGGGATGGACACTGGGATGCAGGCCAGCGGGTGGCCCTGGGAAAGCACCAGGTGACCCCAGGCCGGTGGCGACTGGAAGCTCACTGGGCTCTGCCCTTGACCTGGCCCGGTGGCCATGTCGACCTTGGTCATGGGGGTGCTGCCTGCCGGCCTAGGAGAAGTGACCCAGCCCCACCCCAAAGATAACCAGAGATGCTGCCCCCTGTTACTCTGGCTCCTCGGGACCCTGGGCCGCCCCGCCACCTGAAGGGCCAGAGCCAAGCCAGGTAGTGTTTGTGCTGATGAGGCGGGAGCCCTGTGAGGGACGGCCTCCTTGCCCAGGAGGGTGGCCGGGTCAGCATGAGGCTGGAGGACTTGGGGGGCCAGCATGCCCCTGCTGCACGCTTTTACTGGACCCTCAGTCTCCCCGTCTGTGAATTGGGTTGATGTTCGTGCCTGCCTCCAAGGCTCGAGGTGGCAATCGGAGAGAAGGTCATGGCACTGCCCTGCCTGGGGGTGTTTTGTCGGCCCCCCACCTTTCTCGGTTGTGGGCACCCTGAGACAGGAGAGCGAGGGAGCAGGGCGGGGGCTGGAGGGCCGCACGGTCTGAGATGCCCTCTGCTCAGCACAGCCCGGTCTCCACGCCTGACTTGTGGCCTGCTTCTCTGTCCCCAGGGAATCCGGGCTCTGTCCCCCGGAGGCTGAGGATGAGACCATGGCTGCCCTGAGGTGGCCCGGGCCCTCCCAGCAGCCAGGTGACCTGCGAGGAGCTCCTCACAGGGCCTGGTCTGACGACATCGAGCAGCCAGGCCCCCAGGGGAAGGCCTGCAACCACCCGGTGTGGTCAGAAGGCGAGGAGGCCAAGGATGGGGACAGCTCGGTGTCATCAGGCCGCCTCTCCTGCTCCTCTGGGGGCCACGAGCCCTGCACGTCTCCCCCCGGGCCCTGGAAGGAGAGGCCCCCCCAGGTGCTGGGGCCCCGGCGGCAGCCCAGAGAGAGCAGCCCACGGCTGGAGCTGCTGAGGGACAGGATCCGGGCCCAGGCCCAGTGGCAGGCCAGCTGCGCCTCCCTGGGCACCTCTGCCCCATCCAGCGCCTCACGCCTCTACAGAGCCTCCAAGCCAGACGCCGGGAGGAAGGCGAGGAGGCCGAAGAAGGCCCCTCTGGCCCCGTGGGAGGCCCTCGGGCCCGGGGCTTCCGCCGCAGGTGCTGCTTAGAGGTGGATGAGTGGCTGCTATGAGGGGCCTTGCCCCGCAGGGTCTGCACGGAACCCGCCCTCACGGTGCCCCTCTCGCTCCTCTCCAGGCTTAGGCGCCCTGAGGGTGGCTCCGTGCAGAGTGGAAGACCCTGGGCCAGAGTGCGAGCCCTCTGGGGTCCCGCAGCGCCAGGCCTCAGGTGAGGGGCTGCACGGCTGGCCATCCTGGCAGCCCCCCTCCCGGGCCCCCTGGTGGCGGTCAGGGCGGACGCATCCGGACCCTGCGGCTTCCCTCTGTCTACGCCGCCACCGGCTCTAGTGTGATCCCGCTCAGACCACACTAAAGACGCCCCCGCCAGAGAAGGGCCAGGCCCAGATTCTCTGGAACGTGGCTTCCCAACCTCTGCCTCCCACTCTGGGCAGGAAGGCGGGCAGGCCCTTCGAGGCAGCCCAGGTCCAAAGGGCAGGGGGTTCCCTGTACAGAATGGGTGACGTCCTGGGAGGTGCTGAGTGCTCGTCGTGGGTAGGCAGGCTTCGTGCAGGTGGGAAGGGGCCAGGGGCCAAGGGAAGGTTTGGGCTCACTCCTTCACTCAACAGATAGGAGGGGTGAGGCTGGAGAGGCAGACAGGAGCCACGCTTGGAGGCCAGAGGGAGGTACACTTGAAGAGTCTGGAATGCACTTAGATGTCCCAGCTGGACAGCTAAGCTATCAGATGCTGGTTGGGTCCAAGGATCCTGCCAGTCTGAGCCAAGGGGACAGCGTCCAGCTCTGGCCCAGCCATGGGCTGCAGCCGCTCCCCGTGCCAGGCGGCCAGGCCAGCTGGGGGTCACAGCACTCACTTCACCTTCTCCTCCCCTGCCCATGGGGACCCCAATGGCCTCCCCAAGCACCCCCACCCCCCAGAGGCCACTGGGACTGCCCAGCCCAGGTTAGGACTGGCCATGGGTCACTTGGGGACTTGGCGTCTAGTGTCATCGGTCACCATTCTTGGCCGTCACGTTTCTTCCTCTGCGCATTAGAACCCTCTGGAAGCAGGCATAGGGCAGGGCCTAGGTCTTTTCTTTTTTCTTTCTAAATTATGCTAAGATACACACAACAAGATTTACCCTCTTCACCACTTTTCAGTGCGCAGTCCGGGGACGACAGCGCGTTCACACTGTTGTGCACCGTCCCCCTGTCCATCCCCAGGACGTGGTCCTCTACCCACACCGAGCTCCGTCCCGTCACACGCAGACCTGTCCTCTGCCCCTGCCACAGCTCCCTGTCTGTGGGTCTGACTCCTCTAGGGCCCTGTGTCGCTAGACCTACAGAATCGGCTTTTCGTGTGGGCTGGGCTGCTGGAGGCCCCTCCTGCCATCAGGTTCTGGGCAGTGAGGACAGAGGAGCCGGCCCAGGCCTGGGGAGTCCTTCAGGCAAGGCTCTTCCCAAGCGCCGCTAGCCCCGCTCACACAGCACTGGCCGATTGGCTTCCTCGTGCCCCCGCAGAGGCAGCCGTACCCCAGCCACAGACAAAGACACTGAGGCCGAACGGCACGGGGAAAGTGACCACACTGGCCCTCGGGAAGCTGGTCCCCTCCTGCCAGCCTCTGTGTTTGTCACGGGACTTGGAATACCTCTACCCCCTTGGGGTCTCATGTCCCCTCCTATCCAGCCAGGTGGACCCCACCATGTAAAGACCCTGTGGCCCTTGTTCTCATCTCCCTGCTCCTGCTGAGCCCCTGGCTGGCCTGGGTGGCTGCCGCTGCGGGACAGCCCACTGAGTCAGCATAAAGGCTGTAGGTCAGCCTGAGGTGGGCAGGGGAGACCCAGCTGGGAGGCCACTCCGCCGTCCTCTTGGCCCAGGCATGCTGGAATTTGTGACCCGTCGGGGCCCTATGAGGGAGGGCATGGAGGGCCCAGGCCTGGTTGGGGGTCTCTCCCAGGGTGACCCCATGCAGACCACTGAGAGGGGCGGGCAGGCAAGCGTATCCCTCTGGTCCTGCTCTCGGCCGCCGGCTCTGGCATAGGTCCAGGGAGCCAGCCGGCTGGGCGCAGAAGCAGGGCGGCCTCTGTGAGTGTCCCTGCTCACCTTCCCTCCCTCTCTCCTCCCCCTGAAGTTCCACGGGAGAAAGCCAAAAGGCGAAGTAGTTCTTGCAAGAGGGAGAAGACCCCCAGATCGCCCATCCCCCGGAGAGCCGCCAA
The DNA here is from genome assembly GCA_004024625.1 of Mellivora capensis. Classification (NCBI taxonomy): domain Eukaryota; kingdom Metazoa; phylum Chordata; class Mammalia; order Carnivora; family Mustelidae; genus Mellivora; species Mellivora capensis. Next base: position 158,327 of record PISX010000070.1, on the reverse strand, counting down.
AGACCAAGGTAAGGTCTGTGGGTCGGGGCCGCAATGGCCTGGGGGTGAAAGTCGTGATCCCGCTCACCGGGTGGGCACACGGCTTTCTGGTACATGGTTTCTGGTGCCGAGACAGCTGGCCGCCAGCAGAGGCCCAGGCTGCTGTGGGATCGTCAGGGGCTGGGCTTGGGGGGAGTGGTCTTCAGGGCGCGGGGGAGGGGGCAGTCCTGGTGTCCGCATCTCGGGGACCCGCAGACCCTGGCCGTCACCGCGGTGCCAGGGGTCCCCCCCACGCAAGGGCCACCCCCGGCGATGGAGTGAAAGCGAGCAGCGGGCTGTCCTTGCAACGCCCCTAGACCGAGGAGGTCTCCGGGCACACAGAGCCGCTCACTCCCCGCGCCTCCCACACACGGATAGCCCTGTCCCGCCGCGCGTGAGGGGGCGGCTGCGAGGTGTCTGGGGGCCGAGGGGTCGGCTCTGTGTCCGCACCACCCCCGGGAGCTGCCGAGCCTCGGCCCTCAGCAGCGGGCACCCTGGTGGAGGGAGGGCTTTCCCTCTCCGCCTGCTCTGGGTTTGACTCTGGGCAGCAAAGCCCAGAAACCTCCTTTCACCTGAGCCCTCGGTGGCGGGAAAGGCCTGGCATCACGTCCATGGCCTCTGCGCCCTCTGGGGACTTGAAGCAGGGGTTGCGCGTTGGCCGACCACGTCCGAGGAGAGTCACAGGAAGACGCGGGGATGGTGACGGGCTTGAGGTCCCAAAGGAATTTCTCCTTCAAGTGTCTCTCCCCTGGGACCGGGCTGGGGTGGTGGGGTGGCAGCGTCTGGCAGGGACCCAGCAGTCCAGCCAGGGTAGGCTTGGGGCTGTGCCCTCGGACCGGACCAGGCGGTCCCCAGGAGGGCCCTGTGTGGCGTGTGGGGAACGAGAAAGGCAGTGTCCCTCTGGGCGGTCAGTGCAGAGTGGCCGCCCTCCCCAGACAGCAGCTTGGTGACCCTCACAGCCCTCCTCCAAGGCAGGTGGGCTCCCATTGTGTCGATGGGGACACTGAAGCTCCCAGAGGCCCACGCGGGCGAGCCAGCTCCAGGCCTGTGCCCCTCCCCCGAGAGAGCCGGGCGGTGAGCGCTCTGCCCGTGCCCTGCACCCGTCTCTCTGCTGTGCGCCCTCAGACCCTCACCTCTGCTGGGGGCAGTGCTGGCTCCGGCGGGACGCGTGACCTCCTTCCTCCTCCACACTGGCTTCTGGGGCCCTCGAGGGAGGTAGGCGGCCGCCGGCCGCTGGGACAGACACATTTATTCAGCAGGGCAGGAGGCGACAGGAGAGGAGGGCAACCTCCCCCCCTCCCCCGAACCTGACAGGGAGGGACGCTGGGAGCCATGCAGAAGGTTCTAGAAGGTTCTAGAAGGCCCACTGAAAAGGCACAAGATATCACAGTTTTCTGCATCGTTGTCTCCTCCTGCCCCTCAGCTTTGTGGTTTGCTTTATTTTAACGCTTGACAAATGACCCGCTTTCTGCCTGACACGGGGTCAGAGGGCGCGCCACGGCAGCATCCATCATCGTAACCACGCGTCACCCTGACGGACTGGACCATTAGTTGCTGTCAGTGACCAAGTCACAGCTGGGCTAAGGAGGGATGAGCTTGGGGTCAGAGGTCGGAGCCACAGGACTTGGGAATTGGATGAATTAGGAATTTGCTGTAGTTAACAAAAAATTAAATCGCAATACTTATAAAATATTCATCCATCCAGGCCGAAGGAAAATGAAGCCCAATATTTAATTTCAGATTATAGCCCCTCACTTTGCATTTTTTATCATAGATTAGGTCGGCTCTGGAACTCTGACAGGGCACCTGGGGACTTCATCCATTTCCACAGATTAAAAATCCTCTTGTAAAAAAATTAATTGCCATTAAACTGCTCGGCGGAAGAAAAAATGTGCCCATCAGGACCCATTTATCGACCCAGACCCTTCTGGCGGGCTAATGGGGGTGAGCGGCCAGGGATGGAGGGGCCTGCGAGGGGCCTGGCCAGCAGGCAGTCCCCTTGCCCGGGGCGGGGGTCCCTGCGTGGTGTCCCCACGGAGGGAGCCGTGGTGGTGATTTTGTGCGGTTCAGCAGTGCCGGGGGCCAGGGCACAGGAGCCTTGCTGGGGAGCCCCACCCCCCTGGTCCCTTCCAAAACCCCGACTCGCCCTCCCCGGCCAGCCCCTGCGGTGAGAGTGACCACTTTCCTGCTTGTGGTCCTGCAGACGGGGAAACCAAGTGAAGTCACTCGCCCCAAGGCCCATAGCCTGTCCCGGGCAGAGCTGGAGTCGGAACTTGCTCTTACCTGCGGGTGTCCCAAGGGTCTGTGTGGGAGCGTGTGGCCTCAGGGGCCCTCCCTGGAGGGGTGTGGCCTTGGGGGCAGGTCCTGGAGGGACGTGGCTTTACAAAGGGCAAGACTGCAAGGTAGTGTAACCTTGGGTCTTGCCCTGGAGGCCTGGGCTTCGGGGCGTGGCCGAGGTCCTTCCTCCAGGCGTGGCCTATGAAGGGCATGGCTTGATGTGGCCCCTGCCTGCCCCTTTTTGGGGGCCTGCTGCTCCAGGCCTGTGATTATCTCTGGGTCTAGGTGGTGGGGGAGGGATCCTGTTGGTTGCCTGCCCCGGGGGTCAGTCTCTGCATGGTCTGGACTGTAAGGCACCCTTCCTTGGCAAAAATGCCCCCCTTCGCGGGAGGCAGGACAGGTCTTGGGCTGGGAGGTCTAGCTTCCTGTCCAGGCTGGCTCTGGGGGAGAAGCAGTGTGCGTGTGCGTGTGTGTGTGTGCATGTATGGGAGCACGTGTCTATGCGTGTGAGCACACTGTCTCCCCTGTATGTCTGTGTGAGTCTGTGTGAGTCTGTGTGAGTATGTGTGCATGTCTCTATGTCTATGCAGGTGCATGTCCGTGTTTGTGTGTGTGTGTGCACGTCTCTGTGTGCGTGTCTCCGTGAGTGTGAACACACATGCGCATGTCTATGTGTGCTGTGTGTGAGTGTGTGCTTGTCTCTGTATGAGTGTGAACACAGGTGCGCACGTCTGCGCGCGTGTGTGCGTGTCTCCGTGAGTGTGAACATGTGTGCCTATCGGGGGGGTAGCTAAGGCTTGGCTGCTGCTCCGGCCTCTGCCGGCAGCCTGGTCTGTAATGGCGGGGCAGATGCCGGCAGCGGTGTGTAATGCGGGATTATGAAGTCGGGCTTTCGTAAATGATGTTCCTTATGTGACAGCATTTGCTGCAGAAAGCTCATTCATGCTCCAGAGGCGGTGGGCGTCTGTGTCCCTGCTCCCTGGGGCCCCTCGTCCCATGGCCAGGACACGCTCATAGGTGGAGCCTCACAGCAAAGACCGATCAGGGCCGAGGTCAGCCGTAGCACAGACTCGCACTCGCGCCGCCTCCCGACTCTGGCCCTTGCTGGGATGGGCCAGTGCTGACCCAGGATGTGCAGGGCACCTGGGCCCATGGCCTTGGTTTTACTTGGCTTTACAGGCAAAGCCGTGGGGAGTGGGTTTTATTATCCCACTGACCTGAGTGTCAAAGAAGTCAGGTCACCATCCAGAGTCATCCTGGGACTCGGCAGGGCCTCTTGCTGGCCAGTGGCTGAGGCTCACCCCAGCTCCTCTGAGAGTGTGTGACCGGTCTCCGGGGGCTGCCCGGGGCCGAAGACCTCCTCGTGTGGGCCCGCCTTCGGAAGGCCCCAACCACTCCGCTGTGTGTACGTTTTCTCTGTTTAAGATTCTGAGTTGGTTGGTGTTTACGCCTGGAGGAAAGGACCAGCCCTGGCGAGGGCCCTCCTCGGGCCCGCTCCCGCCCTCCCCAGGCTCCGGAGCAAGGCTCCCTCCAGAGACCAGTCCCCCACCGTGGACTTAGGTAGCTGGTACCTCTCTGCCTGGGCCCCTGCCTGCTCTGCTGGGAGTCTGGAGGGGGGGCTCAGAGCAGGGAAGAGGTGGCCTTGGGTGCTGCAGCAGCCCCTCCCCAGCGGCCTGTCGAACGCCCCGCCGACCCACCATCAGGACTTGGAGAAATCCTTATATTTAAAAGCCAAGGAAAGGCTCCCAGGAGGCAGGCCCCAGACGTCTAGGGTTTCCCACCATAGGGAGTGCAGGATAAGAACGTCAGTGGTTCCTCTAGCAAACACGTCAACCCCCACTCGTGCTGTTTTCGCCAAGTCTAGAGTGGGTGTCTCTGTGCCAGGTGCTGGGCAGAGCCTCAAGTCACCCACATGCAGCACCTGAGCCCATGATGGTGTGAGGGCCTAGGGGCGAGCTCCCTGGGAGCAGGGCGGAGAATGCCTGGGCGGGGAGCTCGCTCTGCTCCTTCTGGGGCCCCAAAACTCCAGACACCTGTGACCACCTGTCTTTGCAGGAGATAGCAGGAAAGTCGGAGCGGCCGAGAGCTCCCCTGTCTGCCCCCGGATGCCCAGCCCAGCCTCTGTCCGCCATGACCTGCCACTGTCCGCCAACACACCCCACCTGGCTTCCTGCGATCAGCCTGTGACCATCCAAAATGCTTTGACTATCCTTAGAGACCTCCGCCAGCAGATCCAGGCTGGGCTGGAGCTGGCCCGGCATCGCCACCCCAGTGGAGGGCTAGAACTAGGACGGTCAAACCTGTGGCTGCAGGACCCGGCAGGGAGGAGGCAATGGGGCCCCTGGAGCACCCCAGATGTGCGGGGCTCTTTCTCGAAGAGTCCTCAAGCAGGGACGAGAGGGAAGCGCTCCTCCCTAGAGAGTGCCGGCAGCTTCCCCACTGGGCATCACTGGAGCACCCTGGCTGGGTGGGAGTCCTATCCCCAGCAGACTGGAATGGCCCAAGGATGGAATCCCTCCTTCCAGAGGCCCGGGAGCTCCCCCGAGAAGAGAACCTCCTTGCTTCAACGGCCCTGGAGCGCCTTGGCCGGGCAGGCCTCCAGGACCCAGCGGACTGGAGCAGCCCAAGGATGGAACCCCTCCTTCCAGAGGCCCGGGAGCCCCCCTGAGAAGCTGACCTCCTTGCCTCAACGGCCCTGGAGCGCCTTGGCCGGGCAGGCCTCCAGGACCCAGCGGACTGGAGCGGCCCAAGGACGGAACCCCTCCTTCCAGAGGCCCGGGGGCCCCCCTGAGAGCCTGACCTCCTTGCCCCAACAGCCCGGGAGCGCCTCAGCCGGGCAGGCCTCCAGGTCCCAGCGGACCTGGGCCACTTATGAAGACTGGGAGACCCCTGCCCGAACACCCCGGAGCCCTTGTGGCCCACGGTCCTGGAGCGCCTCCCTCCCACAGGGCGCCAGCACCCTGTGCAAGACCAGAGGCTCGTGCCCACCGCCCTCAGGGGTGGAGCACAGCTGTCTGAGGCCCGCTGGGGGTGCCCCTGGGAGGGAGAAGGAGGGGCGGGTGCCGCCGCCCTGCCCGAAGCCCCGGGGAGCCCTGGGCCACCCCTACAGTGCTGAGGCGCTGCGGGAGTTCATGCGCCAGAAGACGCAGGCCCGGCGGCGGCAGGCCTTGGAGGAGAAGGCCTCGGCCGTGCGCGCCCTGGAGCTGAGGAACCAGCGGCTGCAGGACGTGTACAGGAAGCAGCGGGAAGCCGTCCTCGGCAAGGCCGTCCCTATGGTCTCCCAGACGACCCCCGGCATTGTGACCTTCTTCCCGCACTGTGTGCAGTCCAGGGTAGGTGCTGGGGGTGGTGAGGGTGTGGGGCTGGCCAGCTCGGCCTCCGAGCTCCCAGCAGACCCAGAGGCTGCCTCCCCAGGCCATGTAGGGGAGGGACCCACTGCCTCTGCCTCTGCCCTGGAGGGGGAGCCCCCAGGGGGTCCAGCCTGAGCCCCTCCAGAGGTCAGGGCTCGTTGTGGGGCTGAAACACAGGGCCTCGGGGGTCTTCCGGCCTGGCCAGGGCTCTGACTGTGCTCCCTTCTGCTCTAGGGCCTGGAAGCTCCCGGGAGCCTGGGGTCGCCTGTGCTGGAATGGAGCAAGGTGACCTCTGGCATGGTGCTGGGGGACCAGGAGGCCCCGGGCAGGTGGGTAGATGGGCTGCCATGGCTGGGTGGGGCTCCCTCTGCCCAGAGCCAGTGATCATGGGGGACATCAGATCTCACAGCCCATTCACGGTGCACGAGGCAGGGGCATCGAGCCACCCCCTGTGTTGGGGGACCACGCCCTCTCCCTGCTCACAGAACATTTCAGCACCCCACCCAAAAGCAGACCGCATGCCCGACAGCCACTGCCCCCGCAGCCTGGCTGTGTTCTGCCTCCGCGGATGCATCTGTGGGGATGGCTTCCAGGGACGGGGTCCCGCAGCGTCTGTCCTTGGGATCTGACTTCTTCCTTGGAGCATGTCTTCTGGGTTCACCTGCTGTAGCGTGCGATGGGCCTTTGTTCCTTCTCTACGGCCAAATAAGATTCCCCGGCGCAACCTGCTGCACACGGCGTGGCCGTTGGCCGGCTGGTGGACATTTGGGCCGCCTCCCCCCTTGCGGGCGTCCGCAAATGAGTTGTTGGGATACCCGTTTTGTTTCATGCTGCGGACCTGGGAATGACATCGCCGGGCGCCTCTCCGGGGGAAGTCTGTGTTCCACTCCTGGGGAGTCGGCTGGGGGCTTTCCTCACTGGCTGCGCCATTCTGCACCCGCCCCCCTCCCCGCAGGGGGGTCCCGCTTCCTCTGTGTTCTGCCAGCCTCCTTTTCCATTTTTTCCCTTCTATTTTTGCTTTGTTTTCACTATGCGTACTTTATTTTTTTTACACTGTATTTATTTGAGAGAGAGAGAGCAAGAGCAGTGGAGAGGGGCAGGGCGGGGAGCAGGCTCCCCACTGAGCAGGGAGACTGACACAAGACTCCATCCCAGGACCCCGGGATCATGATCTGAGCCGAAGGCAGATGCCCAAACGAAGGAGCCCCCCAGGCGCCCCGACTATTGTGTTTGCTAATGGAGCCGGGGCAGCTGTTCCAAAGGCCCCTCCCTGGGCAGCCTCTGGAGGGGTCAGGAGTCCGTCCCCCATGTTGCTCAGGGCACCCCTGCAGAGCCCAGGTCCACAGAGCAGCCCAGGAGGCTGCGTGGTTTTTACCTGTTTAAACTTGATGTCTGGTGGGTGCAGCTCAGTGAGCACTTACAGGTTCCTGCCCCCTGACTGGAGCGACCCGCACCCACAGGCAGCCCCGCCCTCTGCAGAAAGGCCAGCAGGGTGGCTCCTGGCCACTCTGACCTGATGCCCCCGGGATCCTCCCCAACAGGCAAAGCTGTGGATCCTTCGTCTTCCTCCTCGTGTTCTTCTTTTCCTCCACACTTCAGAGAAATTGTAGGGAAACACACGTAACGTGGATTTACTGTCTTCACTGCTTTTACGTGCACAGTCTGGGGGCGTCGGCGCACTCACACTGCTGGGTGCCGTCCCCACTGTCCGGCCCCAGGATGTGGTCGTCTGCCAACACCGGACTCTGTCCCGTGAAACCCTGTGTCCAGCCCCCGGTGCCCCCCCTCCCCCTCCCTGCATCTGTGGTCCGACCCCTCCGGGCCCTCCTGGGAGCAGATCCTTCGGGGTCGGTCCCTCTGTGCCCCGTAGACCTCGCTGGGGACCACGTCCTCCTCGTTCATCCGCGGTGTGGCTGGTGTCGGGATTCCTTCCTTTTTAGGGAAAAGTGATGTTTTTGTTATTGTTGAGTTGTAGGCATTCCTCACACATCTGGGCATTGGCCTCAGGAGATACGGGGCTTGGGATAACGGCCTGGGCGCCGCCGTCTCGGCTGCCGATTGTCCATGCGCACACGCGGTGCATCCGAGACACTTTGCTCCATCTATTTCTTCCCTTGTCGCCCAGGCTTTCAGTGTGAAGCCCCAGAACTCGGTTTCTCGGCCCTGTGCGGCCGGCTCTTGTCTAGAGACCCCGTAGCCACACCTCCGGCCGCAGACAGTCGCTGTCATCAGACGTGCTCCTTCCCAGAAGCTGTGCCAGGCTCACCCCTGCACGCCTGTGCTTCCAACAAGCTGCGGCCTGACCCTCTCCACCCTCTCTCCCTGCAGCTTCTGCCTGTGTTTGAACAGAGCCTTGAACCGCTCTGAGACTCTAGAGATGGGCGGCCCCCGGGACGGCTGGAATGGTGCCCCCATGCTGACGCCCTCCCGCTCCTCCTCGGGCCCCCTGAAGCTCCAGGACCTGACTACCCGCCCCCCGCGCCCAGGCACGTGCATCTACCTGGACCCTGAGGAGAGCGAGCGCCTGGGCACCTCGGGGCCCCTGCATTTCCGCTATAAGCAGGCCCGGCTGCAGGCACTGGAGACAATGGCCAATGTCCTGAAGCAGCGGATCGACATCCTCACGGCCAAGCTGCACAGGCCGGAGACACCGGATGCTCTCGGGGACCCGGTGTCAGACCCCAGCACCGTGCCTGCCGCCCCTATCTGCTCGGGGGCCCTGGTGCCCGACAGGAGCAGAGGGGGCCCCTGGGACTGGGCTGACGAGCCGGCCAGGACGCTGGTCTCTCCCACCTGCTTCCTGGACCACAGGCCGCTGCCGTGGAGCCCCGACTGGGAGAGGCGGCAGAGTGTGAGCCCGAGAGGCCACCACTACAGGGAGCCCCGAGGTAGAGCCGCTGCCCGGGCCACGAGCGGCCCCCAGCCCCACCAGGGGCCAAGGGGACCCCACTCTCTCCCTGCCCCTCAGCTTCCTCTCCCTAAAGGGGGGATAATGATGACGATACCACAGCAGATGCCCGGGCCGCCTGGGGGGCGGCTGGGGACAGTCCTGGCAGAGCCCAGACATGCACTGAGCTTTCCATCAGCTACAGACCTTGTCAACACCTTGGCCCTGGCGGGAGGAGGGGTGAGGCCTGGCCCTGAGGCTTATGTGCCTGCCACCTCCCTGCCCTGCCTCGGAAGAGGGGCGAGAAAGTGGACACAGCCCTCCGGGTTGCTCCTGCACTGGGGGTGGGGGGGCCGCTCCCTACCCCCACCCCCACCCCCACCCCCCAGCGGCTCCCTCCTGTCTGCCAGTTGCTGGTGTCCATCTCCCCAAAGGTTTCATTGAGGACGGGCGTTTGGAGCTGGATAACAGTCTGGCAAGAGACACGGCCGTCCAGACCCTCGGCCCCTTCATCGGGAGGTGAGCCCGCGCGTCCCCCACACGCCCCCACACCACGAGCCGCTGGCAGGGCACAGCGGGTGCACAGGGGTGCACAGGGGATTGGGTGCAGCCGGGCTGCTGGAGGAGGGACCCAGCTTCTGACCCGACGGTGAGAAGCCCCCACACCAAGGTCAGGCCCCGCTGGCTCTGGCGCTGGCCACACGGTGGCTCAGACTCCACTCTGGCTGGGCTGTGGGCAGAGGGCTCCCGACCCCAGCCGAACACTGCTGGCCGCACCTTCCTGTGGGCCCTGTGTCCCATGTCTAAATGCTCAGGACCACCCACCCACGGACCCTGCACCTCCCTGTGGCTTTCCTCCCCGACACAGCCTGAGGCCTTGGGGGATGCCGTTGGCGGAACAGAGCGCTTGCTGCCAGCAGGGGGCAGCATTGGGCTGGGCGTCTGGTTCTCCGTCCCCGGCACCCCAGGCCCAGTGGAGAGGTCAGGGAGGGGAGAATCCCCAGAGGCTGCCCCGGGGCCTGAGCTCCAGGCCAACACCCCACATCTGCACGTCCCCCTGCTGCACAGCGGGCAGAGGGCCCAGCAGCTCACACCGCCAGGGGTTCCCACCCAGGGGCCCCCACATCCCGGCGCTGCATCCTCCCGGTCCCCCCTTCCCGTCCCCTCGGCCCCGACCAGGCTGTGCAGGGTCGTTCCCTGGACGGTCCAGCAGCCTTCCTGTGCAGGGCTCAGGGCGCAGGGACTTGCGGGGCCCTCAGCCTGTCCGTAAAAGCTGCCCGGGGCCTGTCCCTTGCCCCTCACTGCTCGAAGCTCTGTGGCCTCTGGTCACCTCCCTCACTGCCTGTGTCCGAGGCTGAAGGCCAAAGCCTCCTTGTTCAGCTTGCGACCCTCCCTCTGCTGCCCCAGGCTGGTGCCCCCAACTTCTCCATACCCAGGGCCTGGCCCATCCTGCTGCCTCTCAGGCCAGCTTCTGAGTTGGGGTGGGGCCATGCCCCATACTGTCCCTTCCCTGCTGGGACCATGGGGCTCTGTCTGGCTGGGTACCCAGTGTGTCCACAGCATGGCACGGTGAGGATGCCGGCCCCCGCTCTCCAAGGGCCCATCCACCCCAGCGTCTCTGGAAGGAAGTGTGGGGGAGGGTGCACCCCAGCTGTGTGCGTGCGGCACCCCCACAGGCCTTCCTGCACCTGGGGACTGTGCTGTCAGATCCTGTGAGATGTGTTCTCATTCCCATTTTACAGACAGCAACACTGAGGCCCAGAGAGACCCAGTGACATGGCCGGGATCCCACAGCTCATGGGACCCTGGACCCCAGCACCCACGGTTCTCCCACTGCACCCATTCCCGAGTCTGGTGTGCTCAGACTGGGCCCTGAGAGCTCGTCAGACATGCAGAGTCCTTGGCCCACCCTGTGCCCACCCCCTGGCCCTCCTGAGCCTGGTGCACGAGTTCTGCAGGGGATCGCCTGAGAACCCCTGCCCTGGGAAGTCTAGGCCCGAGGTCAACGAGGCCCGCGGGCCCCTGGCTGTCTGTGGGTAAAGCCGTCTGGCTTTAGCCAGCCATGCCATCTGGCTTTAGCCAGCCATGCCAGGCTCATCAACACGCAGCGGGGCTGGGTCATGTCCCCAGAGGCAGGGACTATGTGGCCAGCAAAGTCCATGTGTTTGCTGTGTGTCCCTTTATGGGGCATGTTTGCTGACCCTAGCTGATCAGCCGATGGCCTCATGGGCATCCCCTTCAAGGAGAGCCGCTGGGTAGCCCTGCAGGGATGTGTCCCCTCCTGTCATGGTCACATGCTCCTGCAGCAGCCCCTGCCCCATCCTGGGGTCTTCCTGGATTCAGCCCCCTGCTCGTTCCATCACCTCCCCTGGGCTGCTCCCTCTTTCCAGGACCCCCTTCCCAGCCGTCTCCCCTGCAAGGCCATGGGCTACAAGGGTGGGGCCACAGGAGGAGGGCCATGCCTGCCAACCCCACCCGTCTCCAGTGGTCCCGAGTCGCTGTGTGCCTGGGGGAGAAACATGACGTGAGGCAGGGCTGTGGGCTCCACAGATGCTGGCACCCTGTTCCCACGGTCATTTCGGGGCACGGCAGCTCTCCTGGCCTACTGCTGTCTCAGGAAAGGCCCCCCTCACGCCTCCCTCCTAATCCTGTTAGTGACCTGTGCTGGCCAGCCTCGGGGCAGGGGGTTAGGGTGACCTGAGCGGGGGCCGGTCTCCAAGTCCCGCCGGCCCGTTGTGACCCCGTGTCCTCGGACACCTGGCTGGCTCGGGCTCCCTCCGTGGGACGTGGCAGCATTGCGGGTCGTGAGCAGCGAGTGGTGAGGGTTAGGGCTGGTGTGTCTCCCCTGCTCTGCCCTGGGCCTGGAGGACAGTGCCCCTGCCTTGGTAGAAGGGACGACAGAGACAAAGAACGTGCCCCATGCCCCTCATGGGGAGTGGCTGTCTCCCAACGAAGGGCCTGGCATGGGAGCAGACCCAGAGCAGGCCCGGGCTTCCAGGCAGAGGGCATTCTGGTCCAGCACAGTGCCTAGCAGTGACGGTGGAAGCCGGGCCTCAGCCGTCTGAGCTCCCGACGGCTGCTGGTCCCCGGGGTCCCGGTGCCCCCTGCTGCTGCTCACAGACGACGCCCCCCCCCCCCAAGCTGGGGGACACTGCTGGTCTCAGCTTCTATGGGTGCCACCTGCTCACTGATGCCCTCCCAGTCCTCTGGTCACAGGCCCATCCCCCTTAGGCTTTAGCTCTAGACACAGCGGGTCTGAGAGCTGCTTTGTTTAGGCCGAGGAAACCCGGGTCACTGCCCCCCAGCCCCCCAGCTGCCTCATACTGTGTAGGTGTTCCCTCCCGACTCTGCTCACGTGTGTGTCTGTGTGCCCCCAGCTCCCTTGGGGTGCCAGCCGTGCTGGACCCCACCTGCGGCTCCCTGCAGCTGGAGGACGTGCCGGCGGCCAGAGGGGCAGGCTTGCTCACGCCCTGGACCGTGCGAGGCTGCGGTAAGGGCGAGCCTGCGGACAGGCCCTGGGCTGGCTGGTCGGGTGGCCGGGGAGGTCCGCTGGGGACCCCCTCCACTGCCTGATGCTCTGGTGCGTTCCTATGGGTGTAGAGAGATCCTTTTCTATGTGGAGAGCGTCCACGCATCAGTATTAAAGTTTTCTGGAGGCTTTCGGGACCCAGCTGCGTGCCGTGTGCTCTTGCCACGCTTCTGTCGTGACCAATACCTGCTTCGTCGAGGGTCCTCTAAGGGCCCCGCTCCCGGGCCGCCACTTCTGAGCATCCGCGGGCCCAGGTTTCCCTGCCTTTCCTTTTGCTTCGGAAGGGTGTTGTCCTGGATTTCAGTTGAGGATACTGGCTGGGGACCACGGGGCTGGTGCAGAGCCGGGGTGCAGGGGTGCATGGGGCGGTGCCCTGCCTGGAGCGCTGAGTGGCCCGGGTGGGCTGGGGGTTCTCCTGGCACGGCGGCTCGGGACGCGTGTAGAAAGCAGCCTGTTGGGGGAGGAGGGGTCCGTGCCATCCCCATCTCATGGTCAGTCTCCCCCGCCTCCCCTGCCCGGGGGACTCCCAGCCTGTGGGGTCGGCGCCGGGGAGCCTCACGCCCTTCGTCTCCCCATCTCCTGGGGCCCAGGAGCCTTCGCAGCCCGCTCATCCACTTGTTTGTTCCTCCCTCTGCTCTTCCAACTTGTGCCACTGAGCACCTGCTGTGCCCGACGCCAGCCTGAGAGTTGGCCCTGCCCTAGAGGCACCTGCTTTTAGTGGGGGCGGGCATCGGGAGAGGCTCGAGTGAGGGCACACAGTATGGCAGCGATAAGTGACAAGGCTGAGAGAGGGGCTTCCCGGCAGAGATTTCTACCCTGTTTCCAGTCCTAGAAAGTATGGCCCAGAGAGGGGCAGTGAGGGGCCCAGGGACACCCAGGGAGGAGCCGGGATTAGGGCTTGGACGCAGGTGTCAGCACACTGCCCACCCCTTGCTGCCCGTCTGGAAGGTTGGCTGAGCGGGGGGGATGGCTGGCTGTTGTGAGGGTCAAGGGTGATTCCTAGTGGCCTGGGGGTGACTGCCTCCTGGCCAAGATCCTGCAAGGGGGTCAGGCTCTGGCCTTCCCTCCAGGGGGGCAGCCTGCTCCTTTGCCCCCAGCCCCGTCCACCATGCCCGCAGGGCCCAGCATCAGGAGTGGCTTCTTGCTCTTGGAAGGGGCGTCCACGGTGGGGGCCACGGTCCCAAGAGACCCCCTGAGAGGTCCTGGCAGGAGCGAGATCTACAGTCCCTGCACCGAGGGTGGGGTGAGGACCCAGGAGGCTCTGGCTTTGATGGCTTCAGGAGACAGTGGGGACGGCCCCCCGGCCTGTCCACACCTCCACACCTGGGCCCTGGCTGCCAGGAACCTGGCGCAGCTGTGTGTTCCTGAAAGCTGGGGGAGCACAGGTGGCCCTTTCTCTCGACTGTCAAATGGGATGACGAGAAGCTCAGAGTCGAGGCAGAAAGCCCGTGACCCTGAGGACAGCCACTGCGGGGCTCTGAACTTCCACTGCTGCTGGTTTGCAGTGCCCTGTCACTCCGGCCCTCCTGAGGGCACCTGGCACACATGTGCCCCCCGACTCGCACTCCCTGCGTGGTGTCTGCCTGAGTGGGGGGGTCAACATCGGCGGGGGGCAGGCAGCCCTGCCTGGAGCCATGGGGAGGGGTGTGAGAGCAGAGAAGGGGACCCTCTCCTCATCCCAGTGGGAAAACCATCCGGCACCGGCTGCAAGGACCCCCATCACCAAGGCGTGAGCTTCCCCACGGACTCATTCGTGGGCGGTGGTCAGGGGCTCACCTGGGCTCCAGGGCAAGCACAGGCCTTCCTGAAGAGCAGCCCCTCTCCGCAGGCGCCCCTCCACCAGGCGAGGGGCCAGGCCGAGTTAGAGAGGGCCCCATGCCACCTGCCATGGGACCTCGAGGTCCCCAGGGCTCCCACCCACACCTGCCGTGCCTTCCAGAGAAAGGAGACAGGCAGAGCTGTCCCTGCTCCGGGACACGTCCGTGAACAGCCCTCCGGGAGCCTCTGAGTCTGGTCTGGAAGGAGCTGTCGGCCTGGGGCCCTGGCAGCTTCCACCGGTGGAATCTGAGTCCAGGTGCCAGGCCGTCCAGAAAAGTCTGCTCCTCTCCCTGGCCCCACCTCCAGGCTGCCTCTCGAGGAGGCAGGGAGCAGGAGGGAAGACGAGGCGGCTCACCCTGACTTCTCGCTCCCTCCCACGTCACTCCCTACACTGACCGTGGGGCAGGGCCTGTCTCTCTGTGCACAGACTGAAATTCTCCCGCAGGATGTCTTTACCCTGAGGCTACAGGCCGCCCCTGAGACTCATTTGAAATCTGAGCTGCCCCAGTCTGGAGCGGCTGAGAGCAGGATCTCAGGTAGCCGGAGATCAAGCAGCAAGCACACCAGAGCGCATGTGCCGGGCTTGCGTGTGACACCTCCTCCAGGAAGCCTCCCAGACGACACTTGGGCTGCGCCAGGTCCTGCCGCTCCCCCAGTCATAGCTTGTGGGCTGTGAACACTTGACGGTCTGAGACCACGTTATCTGGTGGAACCCTCTGGAAGGAGGAGAGTGTTCTAGATTCTGAGGGATCCAGTATGGTAGCCATCAGCCACATTGGCTGTCTAGCCGGGGATACGGGGCCAGTGTGACCGAAGCATGGCATGTTAGGTTTTAGTTCCTTTTCACTTAAGTGCAAATGTCAGTGGCACGTGTGGTGGCCGGTGGCCTGGGCCGGAGACCGGGAGACGTCAGCTCCCGGGCCAGTGGCCTGGTGTCAGCTCCCTTCCAGCTTCAGGCCTGACTCCCCGAGCCGAGCCTCACAACTGGGGACACGCTTGTGACACATCTGCTGTGGGGACAACCCGCTTTCTCCCGGGTCACGGCTCAGAGCTCAGGGCCACGGAGCCCATGCCTGCCTGGTGACCAGGGGTGCTGACGCGGTGTGGCCCTCCCTGGAACTGCGAGCCGGCTGGGTACCTGCAGGATGGTCAGGCCTGGGGGCCCCGGGCACCTTCTCTGCCTCCAGCTCCTCCCAGTGGCCACAAAACAAAAGCGAGGGAGGATATTTCCTTCTTGAGGGAACTTGAGCTCAGAAGAGACTTCAAACTTTTCTCCCCAGAGGGTCTCCATTCCCCATGGAGGCCAGCAGGGAGGGAAGGGTGACCCCACGCTCAGCACACATTAGATGGCCTGAGCCCCTGCTTCTCCCCTGCTTCGTGCTTCAGAGTTTTCTCAGTGCTGTGCAAATGCCCTGGGGCTGGTTTCCACGGCCGTTCCATCCATGGAAAGCTGGGCCATTCTGCTCTCTCTGGAGCAGGAGAACAGTCTGAGGGACAGCTTTCTCTCTGTACCCTGGCCAGTGACGGCAACAGTCATCCAAGAGCCACCAGGAGAGCCTAAGCCCTGGGAGTGAGCCCGCACGGCCTCCTCTGCTCGCTCCCACCAGGCACAGGCCCAGAAGACAGAAGAAGGGCCAAGGAGGGAGCAGTGGCCACCCCTCTGACCATGGAGTCGCCCTAGAGTCAGCCGCCCAAGAACCAGGAGCACCAACAGTGTGCAGAGCCCTAGCTGGAGCCCCCCACTGCCCTCCGGGACTGCCTGCCCTGGGCGGGGAGGTGGAGGTTCCCGTGCCCATTCTCCAGAGCAAGCCCAGACATCTCAGGGACGCCTGGGGACCGCCCAGCTGAGACCCCGATTACGGCGGCGGCTGCCCTCCGCCCCACACGTGCTCGGCCATCTCACTGCTGGGGAGGCCAGCGTGTTCCCGCCGAGGCGCTGAAGGGCTGGCAATGTGTCCCAGGTTCCCCAGGGAAGGCGGGATGAGCCAAGGTCTGTGTGCGTGGCTTCCGCTGTCTGCAGACTCGGGTATGGCTCCCGGGGGAGTGTGGCCGAGGTTCAGGCAGCAGGAGCCCCAAGCAGAGGCGGAGTCGTCTCAGCAGCCGGCTGCCTCCCCCTGCCCCAGGCTGCACCCGTCCGCCGTCCCCGGGGGCTGTGCTGGGAGTCGGGCACCTGCCCTCCTGTGGGCCGAGGGCTGAGGCCGCTCAGCTGCCCCTTCTCTGTGGCTCCCGCAGGTCAGCGCTCCGGGCACCTTGTCAACATCCCCTGGAAGTCCCCGAGCTCTCTCAAGTCCCTGCAGGTGTGTCCTGCCCCCACCCTGTCGGGCTGATGACAGCTGCGTCCCCGGTAGGCCCACCTGGGTGGGTTGAGAGGCTGAGCAGAGAGGCCGAGTGGAGGGCTTCTGGGGGCGTCCCTCAGGGAAGTGAGGCACCACCTGCCCTCTGGGGCTCAGGGCTTTGGGGCAGCCATGGGGGCAGCACTGTGGGGCCTCCCAGGAATCCTGAGTCTCGGGGGCTCCCTGCAGCTGGACCAAGAGGAGCTGGAGCAGGGGCTGGTGCTTCTGCGGCAGCAGGCGGAGCTGGAGGTCTGGGAGACACAGAAGGCCCTGGACCAGCTGCTCTTCAAGCACCAGCTGGAGGTCAGCCGGCCCAAGGGCTCGAGGGCTCTCCACGGGCATGCCCCACTCCCTGCCAGGGAGCAGTGCCACCCCACCTGCCCCCACCCCGAGCCCAGGGCCCCCCCAAATGGATTCAGTTCTCTGGCTGCATGTGGGCCACCTGCCTTTGTGGAAGGGCCAGCAGGGGAGGGTGTGGCCACAGTGTCACCTGAACTGCGGGCCCACGGTGCCTGGAAGAGGACAGCATGGCTGCCTGCCAGAGGCCAACTCCGTGGGCCACTCACAGACGCTCAGTTTAAAGCAGAAACAGGATGGTTCGGCCCACTACTAACCCAGGGGCTTCCGGCTGAGGGCACTGATGACCGCCTGAGCCGCTGTCCCGGGCGTGTTGGCACCCACCCCAGTCTTGGGCCCTCTGCTGAGGGCCTCGTGAGCTGATGCTGTGTGCAGGACACACAGCCCTGGCAGGTCTGCCAGGAGGGCCAGGGGCCCCACATCTCCGAACCCCCTCTGCCCAGCCCCCTGTGCTCGCTGGTCCGGGTGGTACAGATGCCATCCCCCCCCACCCCGCCCTGGGAGTGACGTCTGGGATCTCCTTGAATGTGACCAACCTCCTCTGTGGCTTTGGTTGGGGACTATTGGGATGTACTCACAGTACAGTTGGGGAGGCGTTCCCAGGAGGGTACCCGAGCCCGGGGGGATGTGTGCAAACACGTGCACGCATGTGCCTGTGTGTGCGGGTACCATACACACGCGCCCCCGGGTTCCAGCTCTCTCCTTCCCCTGGCTGCAGCTGGGGCACAGGGCTGTGGCTCCCCGGCTGTCTGAGCCCCAGCTCTGGCCTTTCTCTGTGTCTGCCGCCTTCCCCCAGCCTCCCACGTCCAGCCCTGTCTGGAGGGAAGGGGGGTGCCTGTCAGCCCCATGTGGAGGGCAGATGAAGGAGGCCTCTCTGGTCGGGGCCTCCATGACACACTCTGCCTTCCTATTCCTGCAGCATCTGATGGAGAAACACTCCCCCCAGGCCAGGCCAGACCCGGCTTTGGCTTCTGCTTCGGAGCGGGAGAGGCCACAGGTGTGTCGAGTCCTGGAGCCCACAACCTCTCCGAGCACTGAGACCGCCAGCCCCAGGTGGGGCCCCGGGTGGAGCTGGCCACAGCCTCCTGACGTAGCAGAGGCCGGGCTGGCGGGGTGGGACGGGTGCAGGCGGCTGGTGCCGTCTCCAGCGCTTTCCCCCCACAGATCACAACCAGCCAGGGGCAGAGATGCTGCCACACCCTCCCAGGGTCCCCAGGAGGGACAGCAGAGTCAGGAGGACAAGTCCACTTCTGCAGGTGAGAGTCCTCAAAACATGCACAGGGCAGGCAGAGGGGCCGGTTTCAGACATGCACCCCCTCCGCCTGCTGGAGGGCTCTCCTGGGGCTTCCCCTTCCCTTTCCCAGGCGACACCTGCCTTAGACGTTCAGGAACTCCACGAGTCTCCTTTATTGTTGGAAACACTCTGTCCCCTCTGAAGGGGTCTGCACACGCCCATTTCCCGTGCTGGCTCTCGTTGGTGTAGATGGGATTCTGTCCCTGGCTTCACTGCCTGGACGTCCATTCGCATGGACGGTGCTGGTGACACAGTCCCTTTGCTTTCATAAAGCCTAGGGACAAACTCATCTTTGCCGAACGTAGATGTCCAGGTGGATGTTTTTCCTCCCGGTTGACACGCTGCCCCGTCCTCTGGCTTGCCCTGTTGGCACCCAGAAAGCTGGGGTCAGGCTTTCTGGGGTCAGGCTCTTCTCCCACGCAGGAGGTGCCTTTCATCTCCGGCTGCCTCTCCCGCTTTCTCTTTGTTACGGGCTATGACGGGTTTGGGTGAAGCTTCTCTGCCTCATGCTCGGGGCATGTTGTGAACTTGAACCTGCAGGCTGTACTCGTTGTGTGTCTGGCCACGCTCGCTCCTCATGAGTGTCCTCACCTCGCCTCCACTCACCTGGACGTTTCGCAACCTTCGGTTCTTTCTATGTGCATGTTTTTTTTTTTCCTTTTGTGTTTCCTTCTGGAGAGTTCCTACTGCTGTGCCTTCAAGTTCATCCCTCCTTTCCTCTGCGGCGTTCAATCTGTCACTAATCCCACTCGGCATCTTTTTCTTCTCATGCATTTGGGCTTCGTCTCTAAAAGTTCCATCTGGACACTTTTTTATATCATCCCTGATTCTACTTGACTCTTTAAATTAGGGAATGCAGCTATAAATGCTTCTAAAGTCCTTCTCTGGCTCATTCTACCATCTAGTTCGGTCTCAGCTGATGGAGTTCTCGTTATGGGCCGTGCTTTCTTGCTCCTTCACATGCCTGCTGGACACTTTGCATTTTACCCTGTTGGGAGCTACAGTTGTGTGCTGCCACACACGGTTGTGAGCTTTGTTCTGGAATTCAGTCTCTTGGACGCAGATCCTTCCAGGTGTTGCCATGATGACTGCCAGGAGGCTGTGAGGCAGGGCTCAGTCTACGACCAAGGCAGGACCTTCCGTGAACTCTGCCCTAAGACCCCTGGATCATGAGGTTCTCCAGTCTGGCTAGTGGAGACACGTGCGATCTAGGCCTTCTGCTCCTTCCCATGCCTCTCTCCCCAGCATGGGTAACTTCCTCATGGGGTTCCCACCAAAGGCTCATGGGAGACACTCCAAATCTCCAGGTTCTCCCTGTGTGGCTCTCTCCTCTCTGGTCCTTCTTCCATGAGTTTTAGCTGCCTGGGTCTCTCCAGATTTCCAGCCTTGTCTCTTCTCCTCGAGAGGTCTGTAAGGCTCTGCCTCAGTTCCCCCCCCCCACCCGTACACTGCAGCCTAGAAACATTCTCAAAGCAGTAAGCTATGACAATCAGGGGTCTCACCCGTTTTCTGTCTCTCAGGGATCACTCGTGCTTTATTGCGTGATATCCAGTGTCTGGAAAATTGTTCTTTCGTATGTGTGTAAACATTTATGTACATGTACGTGCATATACATAGGTCACTTTCTGTTTTATTGCATTTTAAAGTTGTATTTAGTGGGACGATAAATCACAATCCAATCCCTTTTGCTCTTTTGGTGGGAAACACAAGTCCTCAAACGAACATTTTAAAACTATAGAGTCCTTTCTGCATCCCAGCCAGCACCGAGGGACAGCTAGCCGTTCTCGGCGGTCAGAGCTGCTCAGGCTCGGATTTGGGCTCTGTCACCCCACCTGCTTGGTGCTGGAACTCAAATGGGTCACACTCTGTCCTGGGGCCTCAGTCTCTCTCTCTGCGGAAGTGAAGCCGCAGGACTAAGTCCTCCCTGAGGCCCCTCTACCTTGGGTCTGGTCTTTTGTACATCAGTGGGTTCACATACAACCTCACATTGGGACAAAGAGATGGTGAAATTCTCCTGGTGTGAAGCTGTGGGGGGGGGGGTACTGAACTACCCCAGACACCCTACTTGAGGGGCCCTCCTGGAGAAAAGGGCCCTGGAACCCCTGCAGGACCTAAACACGGTGCGCTTTCTGTTCTCAGAGCCCAGACAGGAAGTGAGAGCAGACCAAGCTCCCTCCCCGCGGTCTCCGGTCAGCCCCACCCACCAGGTACAGGGAACTGGCTGCTGGGGAGGGGGTCAGGGGAGGCCCCGGCAGCCGCTTTGAGACTCAGACCCTCCCGCTGACTGCCTGGAGCCCACCTCGCCTGGAGCCTGCACCCAGGGTGTCTCCTCTGCCGCTTCTGGGTGGGGGGCAGTCCCCAGCACCAGCACCACCCACCCACCCAACTGACGTCCACCCAGGCCCGTCCTCGTGCCTGCGGCGGTGGGTGAGAGCAGGCATTTCCACAAAGTGTTTCAGGCAGGGCTGGTCCCCACCTTTCAGGCCGCACATTTCAGGGCAGGCGGCCCAGTCTTTCCCGGACCCTCTTGGGCACAAAGAGTGCTCAGCCTGGATCAGGGCTGGGGAGGAGCCCAAGACGATGAGGACCCTGCCCTGCCCTTGGGCGCTCACAGTCGGGAAGGGGGTACTCCTCCTCAGGAAAGGGGGCACGACACGGCGGGGGGGGGGAGGGTCGGGGGTTGGTGGGAGTTGGGAGGAGTGAGGCGGCAGTCCGGGAGGGCTTCTTGGAGGCGGTGGCCTCCCCTGCGCGGGGCAACGCTCCCACCCAGCGCGGCTGGTCCCGGAGTGGCCTGCTCGGTCTGCCCCACCACAGTGGAGCCTGGCGGAGCCCTGGAAAGCCGACGTCGCCGGAGGCCCGGGCCACTTCACGCTCCAGATGCTCGAGCTGAGCCTGCGGGAGGAGGAGCTGCGCGCGCAGCACCAAACCGCGCTGCTGCGCCTGCGCGAGAAAGCGCTGGAGGAAAGAGTGCGCGCAGAGCTGGCCTGGTTGGAGCAGCAGCGAGGGTGAGCGCATGCGCAGTCCCTCCCCCACCGCTCGGGCCCGCCCCCGACGCCGGGCCCCGCCCCCCGCGCGCGCCCCGCCCCCGAGCCGCGTGCTGGACCGCGTGGCCGGGGTGCAGACTGCGCGGGTCCCAGTCGTGAGGGTGTTCGCGGGAGGTTAGCGAGGCCGTGAAGCACCGGGAACAAACGCACGAACCCGCCCGCGGTGCCGCCTCCCCGGGAGCCGCGGCCGGTCCTGCCGTCTAGTCGAGCGGCGCTCGTGGCTGCTGACGGCGTTCGGACACGCGGCGGGTCCGGGGAACCTTCCCGCGCCCCCTGCGCCGCCGCCCGCAGGGGCGCGCCCGGCTCGCAACACCCCTGCAGCCGGCGGCCGGGCCTCGAGCCGCGCCCCGAGGGGGCAGGGCGACGCCTGCAGAGCAGATGCCTGCGGGCGGGCCGTGTCCGTGAGGACGGACGCCCCGGGGCCGACGCACGTGCCCTCTCTGGCTTCCGAAAAGTAACCCCAGCGAAGGGCTTCCCAGGCCGTGCGCGTGTGGTTCCAGGACGTGCCCTCCCCAAAGGCCCCCTGGGCGGCTGGAGCTCCAGGGTGCCAGGCCTTGCCCCGCTGCGTCCGTCAGGCCCGGAAGTGGTCTTGAAGCGTAGGTGGGAGGAGTGACAGCCTGGGCTGGGCCCCCAGGTCCCCTGGGTTCCCCCAGCCTGTCAGAGCCGTGGGCAGGGGCCATCCCGGGTCCACCTGGCTGGCCGTGCCTGCAGTTTTCCACAACCGCTTGCTGGGCCGAGGTGGGCCGTGCAGGTGGGCAGCGGGTCCTGCCTCCTCCCTCAGGTGTCTGGGCCGCAAGGGGAACGCCGCGGTGCTGGCCGTCTTGGCAGAGAGGCGGAAGCAGGCCCTCAGCAGCCTTGAGCGGGAGCAGGTAAGGGCCAGCTCAGCCCTGAGGGGTGGGTGGGCAGCCGGCACCGACTGGGCCCGCCACCCTGAGCGCTGTGCACCACCCGGTCACAGTTCCCCTCCATCAGCGCCCTCCGGGGGAGCTCTGGACCCTGTGGTGTGAGGGGAGCGTGGCCTCAGTCCTGCCCCCTGTGGCCTCCTGGAGCCTCGCCAATGGGAGAATGACAGCAGTGTGTGCTGCGGGGGCGACAGGAGCCTTAGCACGGCCAGCACCGCCCGGGGGGGATTGCGCACGACCGCAGAGGGGCTCACTAGCTGCTCCGAGCCCAGTGTCCCGGGGCCACTCTGTGGTGGGACCGGTGTGAGCCCCACCTTATGCAGATGGAGAAACTGAGGCTCAGTGTGGGGGCTTGCCTTGCTCAGGGACCCACAGAGGAGCAGTGAGGGGTGATGCTAGGTTGGCAGAAACCCTCCCCCCAGATAGCCTGTAAGGGCCAGAATTCCAGACAGAGGGGCCAACGGGAGGAGACCCAGACAGATAAATGCAGGGGACAGACACCATGACCGTGAGCTGTGAAGGCAGCTGAGAAGGGGCTCAAGTTAGGACATGGCAATGCAGTGGTGAACCAGGCAGTCCGAGCCCCTGACCACTGGGGCATGAGCAAGGGACCCAGCTCTTGGGAACCTTGAGAAGGGACATAGCTCTTCTAACCTATAAAAGCTGCCACCATCCGGGGACGGTGCGCAGAGACCAAGCACGTGTTCTGGGCAAGGTGGCTCTGCCGAAGGGCATCCCTCCAGAGGAAAAGCAGGGACCAGAGGACACCTGCGGACGAGTCCAGGGGGCGGGGGCAGGACCCAGAACCTGGAGAGAGGGAGGGCTGTGTGGGGGAGGGCACAAGTGCAGCCTGTCCCGACCCAGCTGGGGGGCCCAGGGAGCAACACCCAACCTTCCCTCCCACCTCCTGTTGGCCAAACCCAAGGGTGGCCACCATGCTGAGCAGGATGAGGAGGGCTCAGGGAAGGCCCCTCTGGAGCCGGAAGCCCCCCAGACTCCCCCTTCCCCACTCATCACTCTTCTCCTCTGGCTGGTTCAGAGAGAAATCCGACGCCTGCAGCACGCTCGCCGGCTCTCGCACAAGGAGAGGAAGCTGCTGCTGGAGCACCAGAGGGACATCCTGTCCCTGCGGACGGCTGTGGCACAGCTGCAGCAGGAGCTCGAGGCCCGGACCGGGCTGCCTCAGGTGGGCGCACTCCCCGGGCTGGAGGCTTGTCACCTGCCACCCGGTTGCTCTGTGGGACAGTGTAGGACCCCCGTCAGTACGCCTCGACCCAGCTCGGGGAGGGCCTAGAAGAGATCTAATGGGAGGGCAGGAGGCGGTCACCTCCTGCGGGGACCAAGGAGGTTTCCTGGACACCACAGCTCTGGTCAGGCTCTCCAGGGGGAGCCAGAACCACCCCCCACCATAGTAGGGGAAGGTGCTCTAGGCTCAGGGGTGGGGGTGAGAAGCCTGTTGGGAAGGAGGGGGTTAGACTAGAGCTGGGGATGGGGCTGGGGCTGGTGGCGGCTGAGGCAAGAAGGAAGGGTGGCCTGGGCTCCTAGGGGGACAGCCCCTTGGGGAACCCCAAGCAGCAAAGGTGTCCTTGCTCCAACTCCCCGTCCCCACCAGCTGTCGCATGGAGGGAGTCATGTGGACCCTGAGCGGGGTGGCCGTCCCCAGCCCCAACGTCTCCTCCGTTGAGAGGGGGATGCTGACGGCCTCACCTGGCGGGGTGAGGATGGAAAGAACTGGGTTCTGCGGGGTGAGCAGCGGGTGGTGTGCGCCCTGCCCTAGGCCAGCCTGCAGGACAGGTGATCTGGGACTGCCCGTTGCCAGAGCGTGGCCTTGAGTGTGGGCACGGTGACCCGGGGCAGCCTCAGGCAAGGAATCCCAGCCCTGGGCCTTATGTCTGCACCTGCCTGGGGGCAGTTAGCTCAGACGCGGGCTGCTGGGAGGTGAGAGCCGCCTGTCTCTGCGGGCAAGAGCACCAGCTTCAGCGCGCAGCCCAGGCAGCCCATGGCCACATACAGCCTGCCCCCTGCATTGCCTGAGGGCAGGGGACACAAGTGTGTTTCACACCGCTCCCCGGTGCTGTTTCTCAGAGGTCTGGCTCCGAAGTCAGGCCCACTCCGATGGAGGGGCCGGCACAGGGCTCCCTGTGCCCGTCAACACCACGTGGGCCTGGCGGCCCCACCAGCCCCAGCCCCCGGAGAAGCTCCGAGAGCCCACGCGCCCAACAGTGAGTTGTCAGCGGCACTCCTGGCCTCCGTGCTCACCATTAAAGCCTTTCCTGTGCTGAGTGGCCCCGGTGCTCATGGCTGCTGGGCCCTGCACGCCTCAGCCCTGCTGGTGGGGAGGGGACGGCCCTGGGGACCCCAAGGGGACCCTGCTCCAGCTGGCTGGCCCATGGGGCTGTGGGCAGAGGCCAGCGTGGCCCTGGGGTCCAGCGGGAGGAACACAGCAGAGGAGCTCAGCTGGCTCACTCCTCGCTGGGCTGCTGGCTAGAGTGTGGCCCTGGGGTGCCTTCCCTTCTCTGAGCCTGGCTCCTCATCTGTGAAAGGGGACAGGGCTGCCACCATCCCTGGGCTACGTGGGGTGCAGGGAGACAAAACAACTAGATAGGCTTTGCTGGGGGGGCAGCAGGTGGCCCCTGTGTGCCCCCCCAGCAGCCAAGAGCCCCCTCCGAGGCTGGCTCGGGGCTTTCCTACCAGCTGTGACGGCTGGGCCTTCTCTCACAGGCCTGGCCACGTGGCTGCTGGCCTCGTTTTGTTGTTTTTTTTTTTTTTGTTTTTTTTTTAAGATCTTCATTTATTTATTTGACAGACAGAGATCACAAGCAGGCAGAGAGGAAGGCAGAGGGAGAGGGGGAAGCAGGCTCCCTGCCGAGCAGAGAGCCCGATGCGGGGCTCGATCCCAGGACCCTGGGATCACGACCTGAGCCGAAGGCAGAGGCTTTAACCCACTGAGCCACCCAGGCGCCCCTGCTGGCCTCGTTTTGCAGGCAAAGGGCCTCTCCTAGCCGATGAGAGGGGCGCTGCCCTGGGGGGGGGGGGGTAGTCCGATGACCAGGACCCCGACCCAGAGCCCTGTGGGAGAGAGCGAGCTGCTATTCCCATCACGCCTGTCCTACATCCCTTTTTTTCTGCCTTAATAAAATGGCCCCAGGGCTGTCGGCCCAGCAGCCAGACTCTAATCCCAGCAAGCTGGGGGAGAGGACGCAGGAGGCAGCCCCTAACCCGGGAAGGGGGAAGGGCTTGCCACTTCCACCAGGAGCAGCCTTCACAGGGACCCCTGCCTGCCTGCGGGAGCGCCAGCGCCTCCAGCCGCCCTCTGCCCACATGGCAGGACCCTTTGCGGGCCTCCTCCGAGCAAGGGGGTCCTGGCCCACTCAGCTGCCCGGCCACAAACCCCACTTGCCTTCCCCATGAGAGGGCTTTACAAATAAATCTCAGCGTGGACTGATCTACCCTTCACTTTGCCTTTGATGGCCGGGCCTGGGGGTCTCGGAAGAGGCTTCCAGGCCCACTGTACCCTCTCCGTCCCAGGGAGCCGGGTTGGGAAGGCTGTGTGGGTGGGGCCGTGTGCACAGGCTGTGGGTCGGCCTGGGTCCTGTGGGGGCCAGCCGTCCTCCGAGGGGGCGAGGCCTTTATTTCTCATGACACCAGCAAGGCACTAGTCACCGTCGGAAACTTAGGGAACAGAGAAGCTGTGTACACAGAAGGAAAAAATCTCAGATTTCCTCACTGAGGGAGACCTTTAATTTTTTGCAGGAGGTCAGGCCGCACAGAGAACAGGAACTTCTTTCTTTGGCTCCAGCAAGAGGAGCTCAGCGGGGCTGGGGGTGGGCGAGGGCCCAGGTGCACCCTTGAGCTAGGGCCCCCAGAGCCACTCCCTGCGCTGCTCAGCACCCCCCCCCCGGGGGGACTCCTGGCCTTAGACATTGGGTGTGGCGAGGGGGTGAGCAGGACGATAAGCCTTAAAAGGGCAAGGGGGCTCCCATTCCAGGTTATTTAGCTGGTCCTGTCCCCACCCGGTCAGCAGTGCTGAGGGGTGGGTGATGGGCTCAGGCGCAGCCCCATTGCTCTGTGCTCAACGTTCTTGCTCCTGGGGCCAGGCAGGGGCCTGGGTCCAGGACACCCCAGAGTGGACAGCTGCCTCCCAGGCCTTTTCCCAGAGAAGTCAGAGCTCCAGCCCTTGAGTGGTCCCTCCTTCAAGGCCCAAGATTACAGGCTTTAGGATGGCCCTGGGACCCCACGCCCTGTTCACGCCCCACATGTGGGTGGGTGTGACCCCACTGCGGGGAGATGCAGGGCAGGTGAGGGCAGCAAGCTGTACCTGGTGGTAGTGTGAGCCTGGGGAGAGAGGGAGGAGAAACAAGGCAGCTGTGGCCCAGCCGGGTTCCCCACCAGCACAGACCTTTGCTCCAGGCCCTTGCCCCCAGCCACCTCCTTGAGGCTGCGACGATGGGGGAGGGGGCTCTTGATGTCCGTCCATGTGCCCCGATCATGGCAGCAGTTCTGAATGTGTGGCATCTGGGCCTCCCAGAGCGCAGGGGAGCCCAGTGGCCGGTCTCCCCCGTGCTGGAGACAGACGCCTCCCCTCCCATCACGCCGCAGAACCATGCCTATGCCCTGTTAGCCCCCAGCCATGGCCCCATCTGGGGGCCGTGGCCTGGTGGGCAGGGCCCAGGCCCTGTCTTCCCTCACCCGTGTGCTGACCACTCAGCCACTGTCCACAGCTGTGCCCTGGACACGTGTCGTTCTGCTCGTGGAGTGTCCCGGTCAGGGCTCGTCGCCTGGGGAGGGCACAGCCCTAACAGGCAGTCACAGCCCCTCTGCACTCACTGCCTTGTAGCCTTCCCACTGGGCAGCAGGACGGGACACACCCCGAGGCCACTTTAGCCGCGGACAGTCACCGACCGCCTCCAAGGCCTGTGTGGGGAGAGGACACGCCTGTGGCCAGTGGCTGGCCTGACGCTGGGGGCCGGCTGGTAGAGAGCCAGAGCCCTGTGGACGAAGGTAACCAGATAAGGCAGCAGCGGCCAAGGACTGACGGTCACTCTGTCCAGGGGACCCTGGCCACTTGGGGCAGCACCAGGCTTGTGATCAGACAGACCTGCATCCTGGCGAGCCTTGCCCGAGCTGTGCGACAGGGCCGTCCCCCACCGCTCCCTCCATGTCTGGGTGCAGGGGGCCTGCCCGCAGGAGGGTCCCCTGCACACACCTCCACCACCATTTCCGGGCAGGGGGGGTGGGCGAGGGGTGCTCCTCCCTGTTCTCAGTCTCCCCCTCTGTAGGACAGGAGCCAGGTCAAGGGTGGGCCCATTTTCTGAGGCTGATTGTTCCACGTGGCTTCAGAATTCCTGGACACTCTGCCGTCCACACCCTGCGTTCCGTGCCCGTCAATGCTCATGGACCCTTTGCTCACAGGAGACCCCCTGCTCAACCCCCGCCCATTGTCGTTGATGGAGAGGACGCAGCCTCTGGCGGAACGCCGTGGGCAGAAACTCCAGGGCCAGCACCCCCTGGGCGGAAGGAGTCCCTGCAGCCCCCCAGAAGCCAGCGTGAGTCGAGGCTTGGCCCTGTACCCTCTGCGGGCAGGGTGGGGGCCTGGCCTTGCTCGGTCAGGCTCTATGGCATGGCTTTGGATGGGATGGGTCACCCCGTCCACCAGATGAGGGTGTGGAAGTTTGGGCCTGTTTGGCCCTTCCCGGGTGGATTCGTCCACTGAGGGGGTCTTTGCAGCCCGGGGAGGGTATCTGGTAAGTGGGGGTCTCCAGGGCTGTCTTTAAGGGGATGGTTTTTGTTCGTTACCATAGTCACAGGAGCATGCTGGCGGTTATCCACCGCTAAGGGGCCCCTGACCGATGCCATGCCCTGGGGGCGGTCTCTCTCCAACATGCTCCCAGCAGGTGGCTGAAGGCAGCATAAGCCCCTCAGGGTCGGAGCCAGAGCTGGATTTTGCCAGCAGCCCCAGGGAGGAGCCCCACCAGGTGGAAAGCTGGGCATCAGGGGAACAAAGGTGTGAGGTTTGGAGGGCTGCCTTGGGCCGGCGGGACTGTCAGGCAGGAGTCGGGACCCCGGGCATGGAATGCCTGTCCTCTCCTCCAGAGAACCTCATTCCCCCTGGGCACCCCTCGTCCTGGCCTGGGCCCCCTGGGCACCCCAGCCGTCCCCATGCTGTCCGGAGCCTGACCCCCTCTGTGGAAACAAAGATGTCAGCTGGTGAAGCAGCCCCAGGTCCGGTGGTAGGGGCGGTAGGAGGGGTCCTTCTGGGGAGCACGTGCCTCTGAGCTTCTCAGATGGCAACACCCCCAGAGACCTGATGCTGCAGGGACAGGCCCGAACCCGTAAACACAGGGCCCCTTGCCCCCACCCGGGGAGTCCTGTGCCCTGGCGGTCCCTTCCTATTGGGGCAGATGCCTGGCAGGCCGGCTCTCAAGCTCACGGGGTAGCTGAAGGTCCCGCAGAGGCCCTGAGCTGTGAGGGGGAGGCTGGGGGTATAGGACCCTCTCCAGGGAGCCCCCGGGACACCCCCAAAAATGTGCCTGCAGGATGGAGACCTGTTGGCAGGAGGACCCCCACGACCCCTTCTCTCGGCCGGAAGCTGCCCCGTGGACTGCTGCTCTAGGTGACCCCCCCACAAAGGCCCCACCCTGCACAAGGGACAAGGAATCCCCACTTAAGGGTCATCCAAGACCAGCTTCTCAGTCAGAGCCAGGTTTCTCCCAGAGCCCCACAGCGGAGCCCTGCCTGCCCCCACCCTCCCGGCACGGGCCCCTGAGGGGCAGGCAAGGGAAACCCCTGTTCAGAGCAT
The DNA here is from genome assembly GCA_004024625.1 of Mellivora capensis. Classification (NCBI taxonomy): domain Eukaryota; kingdom Metazoa; phylum Chordata; class Mammalia; order Carnivora; family Mustelidae; genus Mellivora; species Mellivora capensis. Next base: position 129,719 of record PISX010000070.1, on the reverse strand, counting down.
CTGGGCCTCAAGGAAGCTGGCCAGCACGGGTGCAGCCTCCCCGTCTCGCACACAGCAGCTCCCAGGCCAGACCCGCCCAGACGTGACTTCCTCCCCTGCGGGCGGCGGAGAGTGGGGGCTCAGCCACGCGGACGCTGTGGACATTTCTTCTGCCTGTCAGGGCGTTTCTGGCTTTGGGCCACTGGTGTGGGGCCTGTGGCTTGTGGGCTGCGGCCCGTCCGTGCCCCACAGGGGTGACAGAGCATAAGGACTGTGGGCCTCACCCCCAAACGCCCCTCTCTCTGCAGCTCCTGCGCCCTCCAGCCCGCGTGCGGGCAGCCCCCTGGGGCTGGGCCCCGAGTCCGAGTCCGAGTCAGCTCCCCGGACCTGTGCCGGGTCCCGTGCCGCCTCCTCCCTGAGCGGCTTGTCCGGCTGTTCTCTCCAGGAGTTTCAGAAGGCGTCCGCCACGCTGGTACAGCTTTCCCAGAGCTCCGGTTCCCTCTCGGACTGGGAAGCTGGGGACCCCATTGATGCAGACCCTGGCTGGTCTGGGGAGCGCTCACCTCAGGACTCCTGGGGGGTCCCCCGGGGCGGGGAGCAGGTGGCCTGGGAGAGGCTGGAGGGCAGCAGGGCCGATCCCCGGGGCGGCTCCCCCACGGATGTAGGGGGTCCAGAGCCCAGGGGAGGCCTCGTGCGGGCAGGCCGGCTGCAGCCTCTCCCGGATGCGCCTTCTGGGAGGTCAGGGTCAGAGCTGTCAGAGGCATCCAGCGAGGTCTGGGATGAGGAGAACCTGCTGGGGCCAGGCCCTGGTGCTGACCCAGCCTCAGGGCGCTCCTCCCCTGCGGGAGGCTTGTCCCACCTGGAAGGTGGCAGGGTGCCCTGCTCTGTACCTCCTTCCCTGGGCCTTGGGGAGGGGCAGGAAGTTCCCAGAACCAGCGAGAGCCTGATCAGTGGATTAAATACAGAAAGAGCCAAGCAGGGGTCCCCGGAGGCTGCTTTCCCACCGCTCCCATCCACAGCCTCTCCCTCCAGTGACTTAGACCTGCCCCTTTCCTCTCCCTCCGGGTCCTTGGCATCCGAATGGGTGCAGTCTGGCGAAGGAGGAGCCACTGGGGCTCCACAGGCTGCGGCTGGCTGCCTGGAGGGGCCTGGGGACGCTGACCTGAGTCTGTCCAGCCACAGGAAACCTCAACAGGCCTGGTCTGAGCCTGAGGTCCCCGTCGGCCCGCAGGCTCCTCCTGGGGACCCTGGCGGTCTGGTAGGCCAGTCTCCCGAGGGCTGGGCACCTGGGTGGAGGAGGAGGGGACACTCCCTTGCCCCAGAGGAAGCCTGCCCCACCCTGGCCAGCGGGGTCTTGCCCGAGATCCTGTCCCCCGTGGACGACGTGCTGTCCTATGGCAGTGCCGACCTTCCGTCCTCCACCCACGTGGATGCCAGCCTCCCTCCTCGGCCTCCCACCCTCCCAGCAGAGAGTGAGGGTACCAGCCTACACTCGGGAGACTTCCCTCCCCCACCTGAAGACGCCATGTCTCCTGGGGGCTCACTGGGCCCCCCTGGGGAGGATGCCTCCATCAAAACTGGGGAGTTGCCCTCCTTGTCTGAGGAGGTCCTGCCTGAGCCACTGTTCCCGGGGCCCCAAGAGTCAGGGCTCTGCCTGGGGGCGGGCAGACAGGGTGAAAGCCTTGGGGAAAAATTGAGCGAATCATGTTCTGATGGGGGAGCTGAGGCTGCGGGCAGCCAGTGGTCTGAGCCAGCTTGCTGCCTAGGGTCCCCCTTGTGTGGGGGGGACGGTGGTGCCGTGGGGGAGCTCCCCAGGCTGCCAGCGCAGCCCCCAACCCCATCTAGAGTGGCCTACGTGGCCGGGGAGGGTCTGCCCATGTTGTTGGCGGCTGGAGGTATGGAGCCATCTGGCACCGGGCACGGCAACCCAGATCCTGCTTTGGGCGCGGGCTCCCACACAGATGTACCTGGTGGGGAGAGAGCCGAGGTGGTGGACTTGGTGTCCAGCCGGCTCACCAGAAGGATCCTGTGCGACACACTCGCTGTGCTCTCGGAGCTGGCCCAGCCGGCCACCCACTGACGGAGAAGCAGCTGCGTCCCCATGGCTGACCCGGCACGTCCCCAAGACTGATGAGACTCCTGAGGAGACAGGGCAGGGCCCGCGGTGACACACAGACACCTGTGATGTTGCTGTGTCACTGTGCCCACGCGTGCCCGTGTGTGTGTGGGAGGCTCCGGAAGCCTGGACCAGAGGGCAGAGCTGCCGTTCAGAATAGCCACATGCCGCCGGCCGTGCAGGTGGTCCTCTGACGCTAGGCGGGGGACCGGGCACTGGCGTGACATCCCGCGCAATGGGCTCTATGTTCTTCCGGCCTTTGGGTCCACGGCTCCCATCAGGCCCCCAAAAGGGTCCCTGCTGTGCAGTTCAAGAGGCGGGAAGCTGAAAGGTTGTGCGGGGCGTGTCTGAAGGCTGGCTGGCCCAGGACAGATGCGGAAGTCATGGATTCGAGAGAGAACCTTCTGGAGGAGCTGGGAAGGGGAGCAGCTCTGAGGCTGAACCAGGCGCCAGCCCACGGAGACCACCCGCCAGCGCGGAGAGCCTTCCGCAAAGGCCACGGGAGAGAGCACTGTTCTGGGGAGGCGGGAAGCCCGGGTGGAGGAGGGCAGGGGGCAGGTCTGTGCGGGCGCACACCCCAGCTCTGTGGCCTTCGGAGGCCCAGACCTGCATGTGGGCCAGCCCAGCTGTGCAGATCGGAGGAGTAGCCCACTCAAGGGCCAAAGTTTGGCCGGTCCTCTGGGGGGGGGTGGGCCCAGGCCTCCCTGAGCGCTCAGGACGCCTTCTGGAAGACACAAGAGCCCGTTCCCTGGGGGCCATCCACCATGGAATGAGCCCTCGGGGACACCGGCGGTCTTCGGGGTGGGGGCGGGGTGCTGGCCCCTCAGGCCTTGGCTCCTTCCATCCAGGACCTCACACTTCCCAGCTTTCAGAGAGGAGCTCATCGCCTTGACAGCATTTATGGGGCCTTGGGAAGACCCAGACCTTCGTGACTTGTAGTTTAGGTGGGACTCGTCTCCATGCCTGGCGGAGCCCCGAGGTCGGCCTGTGCCTTCCACCTTCTGGCTCCGGCAAGCTGCCGCCACCAGGCCCCAGCTCAGGGGCAGCCCTGTGTCCAGGCCGGCTGCTGGCCAGACCCACCTTTGTCACACACTGGCTCGTCCTGGCCCTGGGCTCGGGGAGGCACAGCTAAGACACCTCACGCACTCTTGCTTTCGCCCGGGAGAGGCTTGGACCAGGGGTGGGGGTGTTCGCGCTCCGTAGACACATTTCCAAACAGCTTCTGAGCTACAGCTTTCTTATTGATTTCCTTCTAGTTTTCTGAACAAATTAGTCTGTAATTTTTTATTTTTCTCTATTGCTGACCCTTTTGGATTTACGAGGCCGTGTGAGAGGAATTATGTATCTTACACACACACGTTTGGCTACCATGGTAATAAATCTCCTGTGTCAAAACCCTGCAGATTTGCCCCCTTTCTGGCGGCCGTGGGTGGGGTGGCCACGCTCCCAGCCGGACCCTCCTGAGCGGCCTTCCCTGGTGCCGGCGGCCCCGCGCCCACGACGGCCCCGCGCTCTGCGGGAACTTTGTCCAGCTCAGCCCCGGGGACGGTGTCTGACGCCCTCAGTCTCCCCCGGCCCGGCGAATGCGGGGCGCAGCTCTGGCGTTCGGGTCTATGGAGCCGGCAAAATTCCACACCGAGACTGGCCGCCAGGGCCTCACGCCTTGGCTCCAATCCCTGACAATCTCTTGGGCCGATAAATCCTGATACCGGCCTCCAGAGAAGCCGTTTTCTTTCATAGAAAATGATTATTTCTCAGTTAAAACCCACATTTAATTTTCCAGTGATCTCTTTCAGCTGCCCTGCTTCGCAGTCCCCTTCTGCATAAAATGCCCGGAGGCGTCTTCAGAGCTTCAAATCGCAGATCACCAGACCAGCTTTATAGGGCCTTTTGATCCCTTACCCTGAGTGGCCGACACAGCCTATAAAACACAGCCGAGAGGGGCCTGGGGGGCTCAGCGGGTCGAGCCTCTGCCTTCGGCTCAGGTCATGATCGCAGGGTCCTGGGATCGAGCCCCGCACCGGGCTCCCTGCTCCGCGGGGAGCCTGCTTCCCCCTCTCTCTCTGCCTGCTGCTCTGCCTGCTTGCGATCTCTCTCTCTCTGTCAAATAAATAAAGCCTTAAAAAAAAACAACACCGCCAAGGGCCAGGAGGGCAGGTACAGGGCAGCGGCAGCTGAGCACCCCTGGGGGAACACAGCATTGCCCGTCTGGATAGTGCCGTCCTGTGCCCAGGGCACCTGGCCCCCCAGGGTCTGCCCGGGCCATGTTCTCTGTCGGCCAAGCAAACCCAGCTAAGATCACACCTGTCCGTGCCCAGTCCCCAGGCAGCATCCGGGCCCCAGAAGAATGAAAGTCCCCGTGGCCCACCCTCTGCCAGGCATGGAATGCCGAGCAGCTCCCCTCCATTTGTCCCCCAGCAGCGCACCTCTTCCCCCCGCACAGGCCCGCCCACGTCCCCGTGAGTACAGCTGGGAGCGGGTGGTAGAGTTTGCAAAATGTGCCGACAGGTTTGGGACACAAGGACAGGATCACGGGCACGCGTGCAGCTCCCCTGCACCCGTGGCCCGCCCTCCGGCAGCCGCAACCACCCAGGCCGTAAGATGACCCAGAGGGGCCGCTGTGACGCTCAGAGCCCGTCCCAAGTGCTGCTGTCCACCTCTTCCGGGGGGTGTGGCAGGGACCCTATCCCCACAAGTCCACCGTCCAGGACTTCCTCAAGGTGTCCTTGTGAGGACACACAGGACTGAACCCCGCCCCCCCAGGCTCCGTTCCTGGCACGTGGCAGTGGTCTGGAATAGTCGTCGTCCTAGAAGGTTCCGGAGGAACGGACGGTGTTCCTGAGCAGCTTCGTGGGGACCCCAAACACCAGCTGGAGGGCAGGGCCCGCTCCGGAGCCTGGGCCCCAGCTGGATCCTTCCCTCAGCCCCATGCAGAGCCTGCGTGGTCCGTGGGGCACAGAAAAGGCTCAGCGGCTCTGCCCTCCGGGGCTCGTGCCCATCCAGCTGCACAGGCTGGCATGGCTGCAGCCCCAGAAGCAGGGAGGGAGCTGTGCCTTTGCCGGCCCCTCCTGAGCCTCAGGGTGCCCAGGTTGGAGACTGCATCGTCGAATTTGTGCCATGTGCCCTTAACTACAGTACCTGGGCCCCCAAGCTTCAGCTTCCCCCTCTGTAAACAGGAACACCACCCCTCACGGTATCCGCTCCACAGTGCGGGCGTCCCCACCGTCGGATGCCTGTGGTCGCAGCGCGTCCCCGTCGGAGGGTCGGGCAACCCCCTGGGCTGCGCATGTCCCTTCCTTATCAGCACAGTCGCCGGGCCCGTGCTCCTGTGGAGGGCAGCGCCTCTCTCGGGGCAGGGCGGTGCCAGGGTGGGGGCGTGGGGCTTGGAGCAGGGCCTGGAAAGCCAACAGGAGCAGCAACGCTGCCGGTTTCTCAGATTCTAAGATACACCCCCACACCTCGTTTCCATGCTTCTGAGCTTGGCTGCACTCCACACTCGACATGTGCGTTTCCGGGTGCAGCGTCTCAGTGCTGGGCAAAGCCGGGTGCCACGGGAAGCTGACCCGCAGACCCCTATCTGGAAGGTCCAGCCTCCTGAACTGTGGGAAACAAATGTCTGTCGTTCAGGAAATGCCCGGTCTGAGCGGGCCAAGACAGCATCCTAGGTCAAATTCTTCCTGGGAGTGGGGTGCAGGCGTGCATGGCAGCCCACAGGAGCCCGCCCGCTGGTCTGTTTGCTCCACTGTCATCTTGTGGCTCCGTGGCCGTGCCTCCCCAGTGGAGGTCTAACTGGTCGTAGGTGGAGGGGACAGAGGCAGGGGGCATGGGAGGCCCAGAGGAGGCTGAGCTCCACCCCAAGGGTAGCAGGGGCTCCCATGGGTCCCAGCAGAGGAGGAAGGGCCCATGGAAGCACAAGAGGCAGACACAAGAGTACAGGGGCTCCCTTAGGGTGCCGGTGCAGCCCCCTCTGTGGAGAGGGGCTGAGCTTGGGAGATTTAGGGGTGCAGGGACTGGCTGCCTCAGTGGCTGGCTTTCGCCTTCCCTTTCCCTCCCTGGGTTCCACTAAGCCCACCCTGGCTCTCCCCAACCTGTTCCCTGCTGGGCGGGGCTCTCCCTCCTGCCCGCAGCCCTCCTACCCACTCCCAGATCTCCACTCCCCTTCCCAGAAGGTCTTCTGGGAAGAGCCATTGATCAGGTCCTCACGGATCGCTCCTTCTCTTTTGGCCTTTCCATAAACCGTCCCCCTGTGGTGACCTGCACCAGCCCTACCTACCCTCGGAGCCCACACCCCAGAGCCCACCAGTGGCCTGGCACCTCCCTCAGATGTGACAACAAGCTTGGGCTTCCATCTCACCCTTACATCGCCCTCCACGTTCCTCGCCAGTCTGCAGCTCAGACCGCAGCTACTTCCTCCTTCCAGCTGCTCTGGCCAAAACCCTGTAGGAGGACACGACCTCTCTGTCTACATCTGGGTTTGATTCACCATGTGTCTTACCTTCAAGATGTTCCTGAAGTCCGACCCCATCACTGGCACTGCCATGCGCCACCATGAGTCCCACCATCACTTGGGGGGCTGTGATGGCTCGCCACGGGCCTCCTGCTTCCCCTCGCCCCTCCTATATGGCAGCCAGAAGAGCAGACCCACATCCCTACTCAAAATCCTCTGATGGCCACATGACTTTCAGAGCTGGGGCTCTGAAACTAGCCCAGCTAGAAAGGGCTCACCCAGACCTCCTCTCCGCTGGTTCTCTGGTTCCCTCCCTTCCCTGGCTCACTGTGCTCCAGCTGTTCTTCCAACATGCTTGGTCCTTCTACCTCAGGGCCCTGCACATGCCCTCCCTCTGTCTGGGCTGCAGAAGAGCCAAGAGGCCTGAAGCATAAGGCTCTGACCAGGCCAGTGACTGCTGCTGACTCACGTCTGCTCTGTGGTCCACACAGAGTCCAGAGAACATGTGGATATGCGTAACAGTTACAAATAACAATTAAAAACCAGGTCTCCTGTTGAAGTAAGCAAAAAGGCACAGTGATAAGAGTTGAGGAGTCGATAGGTCGTCAGGGAGCTGGCGTGAGCAAGGTCGGACCAAGCATCCACGGGTCAGGCTCTATATGCCGAAAACTGGGTAAGCAGCCACTGAGCAGAGAACCCACGAAGGGACCTAAAGGCGACACAGAACGTTGAAAATACAGTATGGAAGGCTGAGCCGCGGGCCCGGATCCCGGGAAGCGAGGACCGAGCGCCATGCCCGCCAGGTCCTGGACGCCACAGCCTTATACAGAGAAGTCTCTAAACCGACCAGGGGGAAAACAGTCAGCAGTGGCCCCTGCCCAGAGAAGACTCCTAAGGCACCTGGACCAGTCCCTGCGGGGCTGCGCTGCCCCCAGCCCCTTCCCTCCCGTGCGGGAGTCCTTTCTGCTCAGTGAAGCTGCCGCCTGGCCTGGGTCTCTCCTTCCCCCAGCACGCTCGGATACGGATGCGGGGGACGCCCACTGGGCGCTGGGGACTTCTCTGGGGGCTCATCAGGGGTGTCGGGGAGGCTGAGCAGTACCGCGACAAAGGCACTTTCTCTTTTCTTCTCCTTTCCTTTCTCGGGCCATCTCTGCCCTGTAAACGTTGCTGTGGCGCGCAGGAACACCACGGGAATCCGTCAGCCCGCGGGCCCACCGTTCTGAAGGCTCGGAGGTCGGGCTTGGTGGACCTGGACTGTGCAAATCGTCCTGTTCCCCAGCGGGAACTGTTGGCTCTGTCCAGGGTCAGGGGCTCGGAGGCTGTTCGATGGGAAGGGGCGCCCCCTCCCGGCGCCTGAGGGTTCCCGGCCAAGGCTGCTCATTGTTGGCTTTCAAAGTAGAGGGGACACGGTGACTCGGGTGACCCGACCCCGCGGAAGGCAGTCCCGAGTGGATGGTGTGCGGAGCCATCTCCTCTCCCCAACCTCGCTTTCCCCTGGATCCCTTTGACCCCGAGTTTTTCCCTGAGATCTGCACCGGGTGATAGGCGGGGGCTTCTCTGGGGCCACAGAGGACACCTGTGGCCCATTCTGGTCCACGGTCCCGCCTCCAGGCACCAGCGGGCCAAAGGCTTGTCACACCCCCGCTGCAGGAGGTCTTTTGCTCCTATAATTAGCGTGGGTAAGTCCCTGGGTAGCTGAGAGGAGATGTGAATGGGGCAAATGGGGGAACCCCGATTTATCTTCCCTGGGAAAGCCTGGAGTGCTGCCAGAGGGAGGTCCCAAATCGGGTCACACATCCCAAGCTCTCATCTGGAGCTCCCAGTCGGGACAGAACCACATCTGCCTGTCCGGGGAACCCCGCGGGCCGTGCCCCTGAGGACCCGGTGGGGGCAGGCCGACGGCATACAGGCCAGCTCTCGCGCTGAAACAGGAGAAGGAGGGCACGGGAACCAAGGGCTCACGGGCACCGAGCGGCTACAACCCCAACAGGCCTCACCCCTGCCCCTAGCCGCAGAGGTAGGAGGAGACATCCTGTTCAGGCCCCACTCAAGATGCAGAGAGTCACGGGGTGCTCAGGAAGTCCTTATTCTGTAGACGGGGAACATGCCCTCCACAGTTCACTCGCCCCTGGAGGGCATCGTCACAACTGACCCTCAGAAAGAAGCGTCTGACAGCCTTCTGCCCCTGTGCTGGCCCGAGGACCAGCTGGAAGGTGGAGGAAACAGCTCTGGGGGAGGTAGAAACCGACACCATTCGGCACTCAGAACTGTTCTGTAAAAACAAACAAACAAGGCGAATGGTCTGGAGGTTCCTATTTATGCGGGGGCTCTCTTTGCCCTTCGGGTAGCCCTGGCTTGTACAGGACATGTGTGAAGGACCCAGCCTTTCAGGCCGTGGTGCAACAGATTGGAACAAGGTGGGGACAGAAAAAGAAGTCAGATCTTGACCAAAGCAGACAGGGAGCTGCTCCACCAAAGTACCCTCCCCCCATACAGACCGGAGCCTGAGCGCCCCGTCATTCCTCTCTCCTCCCACTGCAGGAACAAGTGCAGGGAGGGAGGGACCCCTGGGCCGGTCTCCCACCCGTTCTCACTCCAGGGCTTGAAGCAAACAAAAAAGGCCACAAGAAAAGGTTCGGCTGATCTTGGTGACTCTCGAGGTCCCCGTAGAAGCCAGCCGGGTCTTCCATCTTCCTGAGAGAGACACTATGTTCCTCCTGAATTGGACCCTCTCTGCCTCTGAAAAGAATCACCCATGTGGGCAGCCAGGACTACGGAGACGAGCCGTGGACAAGGGGAAACCCTGGCCCTCCTCGAAACCTGCGGCCTCCGTCTGAGCCCCCTCAGGTGGGGGCCGAGAGCAGGGGCAGCCGCTCCACCGAGGAGGGGAGGAGGAGGAGAGCCTCTAGAGGAGGCTGACACCCTTCCACGTCCCACTGGGAACCAGGCTGTCCCGATCGGGAAGAGAGATGAAGGACCAGACATGCCCCTGATGCGTTGCTGAGTGTCTCGAACACACTTGCGATAGGCCTCTTTTTAGAAAAGTTCTGAGAGGCCCTAAGTAAACTATTAAACCTAACAATCCGGATCCTGATAATTACTAGGGACAGCTTATTCTCAAGAACACATTTGTCGCCATTCTACATATATGTATTTTTTATTTACTTGAGAGAGATCGAAAGAGAGAGAGCACAGAGGGAGAGGAGGAAGCAGGCTCTCCGCTGAGCTGGGAGCCCGACGCGGGGCTCGATCCCAGGACCCCAGGATGGTGACCTGAGCTGAAGGCAGTCGCTTAACCACTGAACCCCCCAGGCTCTCCTTGCTCAGGCTACCTCTGACATTAGGAAAAAGTTACAAAGATCTCGTCACGCCCCGAGGACAGCCTCCTGAAGACAGCTACCGCCCTCTTCCACACTAGGTGAGGCACCTCGGGGAGCTCACCCAGGAGAGACAACTTGCATGGCCCGCTCTGCGGCCCATGTCCTGTTAAGATCAGGAATACTCCCCCTCCATAGGAGATGAAGCTCTAACAGATCTGAAGCTCCTTTTCAGGAAAAATGCAGCCCTTTCCTCGATGCCAGAAAAGTAATGACTATTAGTCCTTCTCGGTCATTCACAACTTTAGGTGCTGTCCTGCTTCTCTTTGCCGCGGGATTACACGCAGCGCCTCCCTGGAGTGGGAACCCGTCAGAGGCCCTGGTTATGCTGCTCCTGCATTTCCTGTAAAAGCTTACGTATTTGGAGCGCGGGGCACTGCCTGGGGCAAGGGCGGAGGGAGAGAGCCAAGCCGACTCCAACTGCGGCGCCCAGCGCGGGCTACGTCCCACCCCCCTGAGATCACGACCTGAGCCAAACCGAGAGTCGGGCGCGCGACCGACGCCCGCCCCCCCACACCCCCGCTCCTTTCTTGTCATAGCATCAGCCCTGTGGGCTACCTTGGCCTTGGGCCTACCGAACTCCGGCCGGGCACCCCCCAGCACCTGTGTGTGGGAGCAGAAGGGCAGCCTTAAGCCCGTGAGGTGTGTGGTGGCGCGCAGCCCACCCCGTCCGCTCTCCACACCGCGGGTCGCGGGTGCGCCGTCCCCACCAGGCACCTAAAGGCTGACTGGCCCCTCAACGGAGCGGGCTAGGGCGCAGGCCAACCTGTCATTCCAGCCGAGGGACCATGCCCGCCGCGGCAGACTTGAGCGACTACTCCGGGCTCTCCGGGTCGGCGGTGTGGATCCCTCGTGAAGGGAACCCCGGTCCTTGGGTCAACGTGTGGCTCTTGACAGCAAGGCCCCCGGATGCCTCCAAGCACATGGCTCCCTGGGCCCAAGGCGGAGCCCTCTGGTCCGCACAGAAGCGCAGCGGGGCACAGCGCGGCACAGCGGGGCACAGCGGGGCACAGGGGGGCACAGCGGGGCACAGGGGGCACAGCGGGGCACAGCGGGACACAGGGGCACAGCGGGGCACAGCGCGGCACAGCGGGGCACAGCGGGGCACAGCGCGGCACAGCGCGGCACAGCGGGGCAGACACGCGGGCCCGCGTTTCTCGGCCGCGGGGACACAGAGCGCTGGGCCGCGGGTCCCGGGAAGCGAGGACCGGGCGCCTCGGCCCTACACAAGGAGGCCCCCAGGCCGGCCGGGGGGAGCGGTCGGCGGTCAGCGGCCCCGCCCCGGGGAGCCGCCGCCCAGCGCCAGGCTCCCCTCCCAGGCCCGCGCGGGAACCGGCGGCCGCGGCGTCCCGGCAGCCCCGGCGCGGCCCGGACCGGGATCCCCCGGAAGCCGGGCTCGGGGCAGCGGACGCCCAAGTCCAGGCGGGGCCCGTCGGGAGCGAGTTTCCGGCCAGAAGACCGAGCGGGGACGCCCGCACGTCGGACGCGGGACCTTTTCAGTCGCTAAACCCGAGGACCCTGCAGAGGGCGGGGCCGGGGCTCGGGGGCGGGGCCGGGCGCACGCTCGGGGGCGGGGCTGGGCGGGGCCGGGCGCGCGGCGCACGTGACGCCGGTTGCCAGGGTGAAAGGTCAGGCGCGCCCGGCACTCCCAACATGGCGGCGGCCGAGGCGGCCGAGGCGGCGGCGGCGGGGGCGGCCCGCAGCCAGGGAGCCCCGGCGGCGGCGGCGGCGGCGGCCCGAGCGCGGCGGCTGCCCCCGCTGCTCGTGCTGCTGGCGGCGGCGGCGGCGGCGGGCCCCGGGGCGGGCGGCGCGGCGCGGCTGTACCGCGCGGGCGAGGACGCCGTGTGGGTGCTGGACAGCGGCAGCGTGCGCGGGGCCACGGCCAACAGCTCGGCCGCGTGGCTCGTGCAGTTCTACTCCTCGTGGTGCGGCCACTGCATCGGCTACGCGCCCACCTGGCGGGCCCTGGCCGGGGACGTGCGAGGTGAGGCGCGACCCCGACGGCCCGGGCCGCAGCCCCCGGGGGAGCCCGGCGGGCCGGCGGGTCGGGGGGCGGCGCCCCCAGGGGTAGGTGTCGCCGCTGCGTTCCCGAGCCCCCGCCCGTGAACCCTCTCCCGCCGGCGGCGCGTACGGCGGGTGCTCGGAGCGGGCGGGCGGCGTAGCTCCCGATGCGCCGGACGCCGGCGGGGGCCGCCAGCACGGCCTCGCCGCCCGCCGGGACCGGGCCCCGGGCTCCTCGCCGGCCCCGCACGGCACGGCTGGGGCGCTTGGGGGGCGTCCGCGGCCCGCGCCCCGCCAGCTGGCTGAGCTTGGAGGCGGAGCTCCCTGGCCCCGGAGTCGGAGCTGCCCCTCGCACGGGGAGGGCCGGCCGCGGGCCAGCTGGCGCTCGCTAACCTCTAATTACGCGTTTCCGTGGGCAGGAGCCGAGCAAATTGCTGCACTTTCTTCCGCGCTTGTGTTTGCGGGTCTGACATCTTCCTCTGCTGTGATCTTTTCTCCATCCCGGGACAGACTCTTACACTACTTAAAAGCCTAATAAGATTTTCTGTGCAAGATCGTAAATGATCTTTTTTTTTTTTTTTTACTTTTTCTTTTAAGATTTTATTTATTTGACAGACAGAGGCCACAAGTAGGCAGAGAGGCAGGTAGAGAGAGAGAGGAGGAAGCAGGCTCCCCGCGGAGCAGAGAGCCCGATGCGGGGCTCGATCCCAGGACCCTGGGACCATGACCTGAGCCGAAGGCAGAGGCTTTAACCCACTGAGCCGCTCAGGCCCCCCAGCAAATGATTATCAACTGAGCCTGGGTGGCTCAGTTGGTTGAGCGGCCTTCGGCTCAGGTCATGATCCCGGTGTCCTGGGATCAAGCCCGGCATCAGGCTCCTTGCTCGGCAGGGAGCCTGCTTCTCCCTCTGCCTCTGCCTGCCTCTCTGTCTGCCTGTGCTCGCTCGATCTTGCTCCCTCTCTGACAAATAAATAAATTAAAAAAAAAAAAAAAAAGATGTGTGCTCCTCTTACTCTGGAGTGTTGGGAGCCTTTTTTTTTTTTTTTAACAGATTTTATTCGCTCATTTGACAGAGATCACAGGCAGGCAGAGAGGCAGGCACAGACGGTTAGGGAGAAGCAGGCTCCCCGCTGAGCAGAGAGCCCCACATGGGGTTCGGTCCCAGGACCCTGAGATCATGACCCAAACCAAAGGCAGGCGCCCAGCCGCCTGGCTCGGGGCGTCCCTGCGTGTTGGGATTCTTGATTCTGAAGGTTTTGTTCTCTGATCTCGTTTTCTTAAGCCGCCAGTGTTTGGACCCGAGGTCAGAGCCTAGGAGGTGGACAGACCTGCCCCTTAAAGGTTCTTTTAAAGCCTTTTCTCTGAGAACAAACAGGCATTTTAATAACAGAACTTTTCAGTTGTCATTTGTTTTTTAGTGGCAGAAGCAACATGTAAATTCAAATGCAAACGTGGGTATCTGTGGCAAAACATCTGTCCCCTGTTTTGTGCGTATTTTGATTCTCTCATTGGGCAACTGAAACAGAAATGCCGTGAGCCAGATTCGAACATCGCAGACTGTTCTGTGTTGAACCAGCATGTAAGGGGCCTCGAAAATTGTCCCTGGAGCTTGGCAGGAAGGTTCCTTCTAGAAATGAGGGAGGTAAAGTCCATACCTAATGGCGTGATTCACTCCGCCGTTAGCTGAATGCGGTTATCTTAACGGGATTGGACGCTGTCCCAGTCAGGCCTGTGGAAGGGAGATGGATGTGGCTGAAAGTGAAAAGCAGCTGTGGTCTGAGGGAGGGTGAGGACAGCTGCGGGGACACCTGGGCAGAGCCCTCGGCGCCGGGGAGGGGCCTACTTGGGATCCCCGAAGAGAGGTCACCTGGGGACTTGTTAGAGACACACGGGCCCCACCCGAGGCCCAGCCTCCTGTCAGCACAAGCCCCACGTCTGCAGGATCACTGTTCTCAGGGCCTCCGGGCCTCCGAGACACCTACATGGAAAGGCTCGTGGCCAAGAGCGCCGGGGATCACAGCGTATTACCTCTTCCTCGTGGATGTCCACCGCACACAAGAATTCCTCAGGAAAGGAGTGCGCTAAGTCCAAGCCTTTGCTTCCCGCTTGATCTACCACAGGGTCCTTTTTGTGCCTAATTTCAGCCAGCTCCCCGTGGACTCACCCCTGGCCGCCCACAGGGAGCAGATGCCCATTGTTGCCCACGTGAATGCAGGCTTTCCTCCCCTGTCACCACTTGGCCCCAGCAGTCACTTGTGAATTGGGCTGTCCGGTCCCTGGGGCACACAGACCTTGCCCTGGGCCACCACAGGTGCCTCTCACCACCGCTCTTAAAATGGAGAGTACCCAGCCAGCTTTTCCCATCCACCACGCCTCCAACCCCATCTCAGGGCTTCTGGAAAGTGGGATGGGCTTTGCTCCCCGGTGAGATTGCCTGGGGTCAGGGGAGCTCTGTCTCCCCTGCCGACTGTCCCTCCGTCATTGCTGCCTCAGGGGCCCCTGACGGGAAGCAGGAGGGCTGGTCTGCAGAGGGTGGGGCTCCTCCCAGCGCAACAGCTGAGGGGGGCCTTTGTTTTTCCAAAAGACTTGGGTTGAAGTTTAACACTTCACTGACATTTTCAAGCTTTGAAATAAGTGTTTTTCCACGAAGGAAAGCTTAACAAACAAAAGGTCTGCTGTTGGCTGTGGCCGAAGGCTGCGCAGGTGTTTCTGTGGATCTGGCTTAGGCCTGTCAGTTCTCAATCCTTTGCAAAACAACCCCGCTGTGTTCCTGGAAATCATTTAGCCCCGAGCTGTCTGTGAAGTAGCTCTACGGAAACTTGGTCACCCCCGTCAGGGTCGGGGTCACCGGGGCCTCAGCCTCTGTTCTGTGGGTCTCGCGTGTACCCGCGTCTCGCGGAAGCGGCAGGTTTTCTGCAACAGCCCTGGAGTTCTAGGTCAGGCTCAAAGGGGAGCCGGGGGCTTGGCGGGCAGTCACTCCCAGCGCACACCTCCTCTCCCTGCTCTGTGAGGGGTTGTTGGTGTCGCCCATGTCCTGGATGGTGACGCCTGGAGGCGGGGTGATGCCCCGTCGTTCTCTTAGGGTCACACAGCTGAGTGACAGGCTCTGTGGCTCCGAGACCCACGGCTCCCTCCGCGTCGTGGCCGTGAGGCAGGTGCTCATTCCTGCCCCGAGCCACTCTGACTGGCCCCCCTTGAGCTCCTCACCACGCAGTCTGGTCTTCCCACCCACGCTGGCCTCTTGGAGATGAGCTAGGACTGCTTGGTGTCCCCCATGGGCCCAAATTCAAGCAGAGAGGGTGGAGAGTAGGGGTGTCGGCTGATGGGGGAGGGGTGACGACACCAGCAAGAGTGACTGGTCAGTGCTCCTGCAGGGGTGTGCAAGGTGGGGAGCCGCAGGAGACTTCGGGAGTCTGCCTGGACCCTGGAGAGGATGGACAGAAGGTGGGACGCAGGCAGGGGTTACGGCCCCAGGAAAGCCTGTTGTGTCCCCCCACCCCTGGCCCAGGTAGCTGCGGTTAGCCCCAGTGAGACACACCCATGAGACCCAGACTCTGATGACCGTGGCCGGAGGAGCACCACTGCGGCACTGCCAAGCTCAGTGAAGCCAGGTGTGAGAAGCAGGTCATCAGGGCGCCGGGAAGACGAGTGGGGGGGACTGGGGGCCTTTCCTCTCTCTGGCCAGCATTGTGAGGCTTCAGCCGTTTGCCAGGAGAGAGGCTCACGGCCAGGACGGCAGTGTCCCATCAGGCTCTGGAACAGCCGCCCGGGACTGTGTGTGGAGCTCATTTAACCCCTGTGCTGGGGTGGGAGCACCGCGGAGACCCTGCCTCCACTCCCAGAGGACGCTGGGCGGAGTGTGCCCGGACTCCATCCACCTCCAGTAACTTTTGGATGGCTCAGGCTGGACTCTGCTACTCGCTACGAGGGCTTGATTTCTACCCAGGCTTACGTATGTTTATTTCTTCTTCTTCTTTTTTTTTTTAATTTATTTGTCAGAGAGGGAGAGCGAGCGAGCGAGCACAGGCAGACAGAGAGGCAGGCAGAGGCAGAGGGAGAAGCAGGCTCCCTGCCGAGCATGGAGCCCGATGTGGGACTCGATCCCAGGACGCTGGGATCATGACCTGAGCCGAAGGCAGCCGCTTAACCAACTGAGCCACCCAGGTGTCCCTATTTCTTCTTTTTTAATGCAAGCTCCTTGCCCAGCGTGGAGCCCAACACAGAGCTTGAGCCCTGAGATCGTGACCTGAGCTGAGCTCACGAGTGGGACACTCAGCTAAGCCAGCCAGGCGCCCCTACCCAGGCCTGTGTAGCTTAAACTTGCTCTTGAACTTGAACTTGAACCTGTCCAAGAAAACCTTGTTGAAGCAGGAAAGGGCCTGCACAGGGGGAAAGAGTGTCCTCCGGTGGGGCTGGAACGTGCAAACCCCCCACCTTGGCTTCACCTGGAGGGAGAACACCCCCCCCCCACTGCAGCTCTGCCCTTCCCTTCCAGACACCCCTCCTCTTGCCCCTCCTCAACCCCAGAGGGGAGTGACTCGGTGCTGTGATCGGACAGATTGAAGCCTGCCTAC
This sequence comes from Mellivora capensis, assembly GCA_004024625.1. Lineage (NCBI taxonomy): Eukaryota > Metazoa > Chordata > Mammalia > Carnivora > Mustelidae > Mellivora > Mellivora capensis. Next base: position 113,225 of record PISX010000070.1, on the reverse strand, counting down.
AAATCAGACTTACAAAGACGTTTTATTAGAACTTGGCAAGTAGTGGTACGAGGTTCAGTCCTATAGACGAAGAATAGAGTTACGAAGGGTAAACTTGAGATAAATTTCAGTTTGCTGTTACACAGAAGCTTATGTCTTTGACAGATATGTTTTAAGCCTGTGGTCCTGAAAGTGGGCAGGCCTGGGAGCAGAGCGGAGCGTGGCTTGCAGACTCCTCGGGGTGCCCCTGGAGGCCGCAGGGCCTCCCAGCTGGTGCCTCCCCCGTCTGCTCAGGGTGGCCTGACATTTCGTCAACCTAGCGGTCTGCATTCAGTTTAGAGTGTCTCTGCCCTTTGTATGGTGGGGTCTAGACAGGTGGGAGAGGCAGGAGGTGGGGAGGGTACCAGTTGAATGAGGCAAGTACCCCGAAGCTAGACCTTTGAAATAGTTTGCATTTTACTTGATAAAATAGACTGTCTCTTTTGTATTTGCATGAATGCCTCCATCTGCCAACGTGTAAACCGAAATTCTCCCTCTGCTGCTTTCCTTGCAAGCCCTCCCGCCCACGGAGCAGGCTTCCGCTCCCGGACAGACAAAGGCCTGGAGAGGTGTCAGCCCGCCCCTGCGCTCAGCGGCCCGGTACAGGCGGGCCGGCCGGCCAACTGAGCTCTGCGGAGTGCTTGAGGACCACTGTCCCGATGGCCTCTGTGCACTGGCCCGTGGCACTGCCCTCGCCCCATCCGTGCTCCTGCGCGCTCCCTACAGAACTAGAATCTGATGGCTGCCCTGCGTCGGTCCTGCGTGTTGGGACTGGTCCTGAGTGCGTTCTGTGTGGCCCTGGTAGGTGCGGGAAACCGTAAACAAGACAGGGAGATCCGAGTGGAGCCTTGCGCCTCAGAGGAAGGGACAGTGAACAGAAACACAAAATGAGGCTAATGGAAGGTCATGAGTCCTAGGAGAGTAAACCGAAAGATTGCACTAGGTGCTGGGGGAAGGCGTCGGGTGGCATGTGACTCTCAGAGCATGAGGGCCCACAGCCAGTGTGCCACGGCCCCAAGATGGGCAGGACCACGGGCATCTGAGGACCGCAAGGGGCCACCATGGCTGTCCGATGCCGCACCGTGGGTCAGGCAGCCGGTGGGACCTGTGGCTCCAGGCTTGGAGGCTGGACGGACTGCAGGAAGGAGGAACAGCCTTAAGTAGGTGGTTATATGATCTGGTTTCTCTGTTTAAAAATGCGGCTGTCCCTGGAGAACCGAGGGCCAGGAGTGACTGGGGCGCAGTGAGTCTGCCTTACCAGCACCGGCGGCCTCCAGGGGACACTGAGGGACCCAGGGTGGCAGATTCCCGCGGAAGAACCGCGGGGGTGGGGACACTTGTCTTTCTGCTGCAGGCAGGGTCTTGGGGTTGACCCTTCGTAGTTTGTGGACAGGAAGAAGGACTGCGTTCTAGGCAGTGTTTTCGGATCCATGAGTTTTGGTCAAAGCTCACCAAGCGGGACGTCTGACCAGCAGGCGCGGGGGTTTCCGGCGTGTATTTCAAGGGCACAGCCCATGTCCCTGCCCTGGGCCACTTTCCACACTGGGCTAGTTTTTTTTCTACATCCTGCCGTCATGAAACATTATTTGAAACCTGGAACTATGAAAAAAGAGGGCTGGCGTGCCCTGTCCAGGTCATCGGGCCTCGTGTCACGGGCTCCCCCTGGGGCTGGCTTTTCCGAGGGACGTTCCGGTGTTGGGCCTGGCGTGCTCACTCTTGGTTAAGGGCTCTGACTCACCCACCTCATCTGAGGGAGGAACAGAGTCCTGTCCGGTGGAAAAGGGAACCCAGCAGTTGGGGGCTTCCTGCCCTGCTGGGCGTTAGCCTGCTGTGTCTCGGAGCCGGCAGTTCCTGGCAGGCCGGGTGCTCTGTCCACGTGCCCCCGACCCGCTCCTTCAGCGCTCGGTCTGGGAGCACCTTGGGTGCCCATCTGTCCTGCATCTGTACGAGTCATGCCTCTAGCTCTCTGGAAATTAGGCCCTGACACTCGCCGCGAGTGGATGCAGGGCCTGGAGCCCTCACACTGGCAAAGTTACCAAGTGTCTGGTTTCCCAGAGGCGGCAGAGGGGGGCCTCCTGGGCACGAAGGTTCCTCGGAGCCCTCGTGGAGCGGTTCGGCAGCAGTCGGCAACCCGAGCGCCCGCACTCCGTGGGTAACGCTGCACCTCTGGCCCTTTCACCGCGTGAGGAGGACAAGCAGTGGTTAAAATCCAGGGAGACCGAGGTTTTCTTTTATCTTTTTCATTTTTAAGCCATAAGCAGTTGTGCCCTATTTCAAAAGGCAGGGTCCACCTCCTGGGTGCCTGGGAAAGTTGGAGGACTTCGGAGGCTGAAAAGCCAAGGGTTGGTAACTGCAGTCTGGGTCACTTCTAGTTTCCCCATGACTGCATCTGCCGCCCAGACCCTGTGCTTCCCCCGAGCCCGGCAGCCCTGACTCCTCCGGGCCTAGGAAGGCAGCGGGTGCCCCTGAGAGGAGAGCTGGCTCCCCACTTTCAGGGGGCAGGGCGGGACGGGACCAAGGGACCTCCTTCCACTGTCTTCTGGGAGGTTGTGCCTGGGACAGCCTAGTGGGGACAGCAAGTAGGGAGGGGATGCACGCCTCCTGGGCGGGGTGGGGCGTGCGGGGAGGGCTCGGGCTCCACATCCAGTGGGTCAGCCGCCCTGCGCCCTGGCCCTAACCCCGGGGACTTTAGAGGGTAATTGCTCCGGTGCCGATGACCTGTGCCCAGTTCCTCCAGACTCCGTGGGGCCCGACAGGGGCGGCCCCATGTGAACAGTGGACCTGCCGAGGGGTACAGGGTGGGTCAGGATACTCTGCTACCCAGAATCCCGGTGCTAGGCTGGGGACTGACCTGAAGAGGGACTGTCTCGACCTCGCTCACCATAGCTGCCGGAGCCGCCAAGACGGGAGGCGGCAGCCAGTCTGCGGTCTCTGTGCCGCCAGGACCCCGCGCTGCTGGTCAGTGATGTCACTCCTCACCCTGCAGTGTGTGAGTCCCTCCCGAGACCCTCACCCTCACAGGACTGGCCCAGCCCCTGACTCTGGAGCTGCTTGTGCTGGCCACCCCCCACCCAAGCTGCCTGCTGGCCTCTCCCCTTCCGTCCCTGCCTCTGGGACCCTGGCCAGTCGCCAGCGTCTGTGAGGACTACAGTTCCCAGGGTCACTGGGAGTTTGCCATTGGCCTGCGTGAGCGCGGCGTCCCCTGCCGCCCTGCTGGCTGTGGTGAGCGCCCAGGACACATTCCGGCAGCAGGCACCGAGCTGTGCCGCACGGGGCTGACGCCCGCCTGTCCTCACACCCGCCCTGGGGGAGGTGTTATCTGGCCTCTGTGTTGTGCCGCGAGGCAGCGCAGGCCCCGAGACTGCGAAGTTGCGTGGGTTCTCCAGACCTGGTAAGAGGCAGAGGAGGGTGTGGGCTGCACGGTCCGCCTGACGGGTGTCCTCGTGCCATCCAGCACCGCCGGCCCTCTGTCTGCTCCGGACGCGCCCGCTGGCACAGGGATAGGGGCACAGGGATAGGCCAGGCCACTCCAGGGACACCTGGAAGCCTGATGGGAACGAGCTTAGTAAAGGGGGCGTGGAGTGTGGCAGGTAGAGGCAGCCTCCACCCCGGACGGCTCCCAGGGCCCTGCAGGTGCCTTTCACCAGCACAGCCTGCTTTGGTGACGTCTCCTGCTTCTGCACGCAGGCCTCCCCTTTGTCAGGCAGAGAAGAGTCCCCCCTCCCGCCCCCCATGTCCCTGGGGTGGCACGTCGTCAGCACTGCGCCGGCAGAGCGAGATCGACCTGTCGTGTGCGGCTCGCCCTGCGTGGGGATGAGCAGGAACAGCCGTGCTCAAGTGGAAACGGTGTCATGGGGAGGAAAGGGCAGAGGAGGTGAGGACCGTCAGCCACCTGGGGCTTTTGTGATGCCAAGGGACAGTTTCCCGGTTACTGTCCTCAAAGTCAGGGTGGCCCAGCTCGGGGGCAGAAGGCTCCTCACGGCCTGGGCAGCCCCGAGGCCCGGGCAAGGGAGGCGGCACTGGGTGCCCCCTCATTTAGCCTGTGGGGCCTAGGCATCGGCTCTCTCGCCTGTAAAGTCACGTCACAGTCGTGGGCATGGGTCAGAGCGTTTTTAGATCATGGAGTCCTGCACGAGATGCAGGCGGTGACATGGCCGCCCTTGCAGAGCAACGTGGCTCTTGGGGGTTGGGGCGAGCCCTGGGGGCACCGGGAGTGGGAAGCGACCCTTCTGCCGTGTCGCTGCGCAGGGCGCCGGCCGCTCGGCTGCACCCGCGGCTCGGAGCGGGGCTCCCCGCGGAGCGGACACAGCTCCTGCCGGTGCGTGTAGGGCCATGGTCGGGTGGAGGGATGGTAGAAAATATGCAATACAAGGACAAGTGGTTTTTCCAACAACTGGTTTTCTGTGTGTTTCACGAGGAGACACGGTGCAGAGGCTCGTTGAGGAAGTGGTTGATTCGTTCCACGTGTGACCATGTGCGGTTCAGAGGAGCACACATGTGCCGCATGGTGGGAGCGGGCTGGATTTGAAGGAGGGAGGGTCTTCGTCCGGAGCTGGTAGGATAAAGGGAGAGCAGAACCTTGAGAATATGCCAGTCGGCAACACTCACGTTGCTTGTGCTCCGCGTGCCTGTGACGGCAGGTGCCACCAAGCGGATTGTGAACCCCGGGCAGATTCCTTAATCTGTCAGACCCTCAGCTCCCTCATCTGTAACATCCCCCCTGCTTCACCCGGCAGACTTCCGTAGCTGGTGACTTGGTAAGAAAACTTGTAAAAAGTACGGGGTAGTTGACTTTGTTTTGGATGCAAGACTAGTGGGGAGCTTTTCTTGCCATTTTAACTGTGCCTGGGCAGAAAGTCAGGGCAGGCCTTTCTGTGGAGGTGACATTTGTGTTGAAATCGATGAATAAGGCAGCAAGTACAAGTTGGAGGAAAACGTGTTCCCCCAAGAAAGAGCAGGTGCAAAGGTCCTGGGGTAGGAGTGCGCTTGCACCTGTCTATGGCTTGAGGGGAGGAATGAATGAGGAAGGGATGAGGATACAAGTCAGCTGATGAAATGGCAGAAATGTGCAGAATCTGGAAGGTTCTGAGGACACATAGAAAATGATCCTGCCTACAGACATGCATGCCTTGCTGAGGGCTAGGCAATTCTCCGGGGTCCTTTCCAGCCGAGGTTAGGATTTGAAGAATCACATAGTTCAATCTTGATCAGAATGTTTTTTCTTATCATGGAAGCGCAGGAGGTAAGCACAGCTGGCAGATGTTGGGGCCCGGGGGAGGTCTGCCTGGAAAAAGAGCAGCCCAGTCAGCACGGCCGGTTTGGACGAGGTGCGGGAATCTGGCTGCTGGCCACTGCCCAGGGACACAGACTTTATCCTGCGTGTGCTCAGAGCTGGGCACTCAGATGGCACTGCTGAGTCACGGTAGGGGGGCGGCTGCAGAGGGACGCAGGGACCAGCGGCCGCTTTCCAGCCCTTCCTCTCATCTGGGGCTGCGGGCTGAGCCTGAGGCCGGACAGCCTCTAGTTCTCAGGGGCACAGCAGCCCGCGACCCTGCCTTCGGGGTTACCGGGGTGTTCACGGGGGCTGACAGCCGTGCTTACCTCCGCGTGGGAAGCCGGCATGTTCCCGCTGTCTCCGTGCCCTGTTAGACTCAGGAGGGTTATTGCAGTGTGGCTGGTGCCGCCGTGGCCTTGGGTCGGGTTCGATTCCACATCTTTGTCACGGGCAACGTCCTGACCTGGGGCTGTTTCGTGGGGCGCTGTTTGGAGACTCTGTACCCCGGGGGCTCCGGCAGGTGGGGACTGAGCAGCACGAGTAGCCACAGGGCTCAGTGTCCGCCGGCCCCCTGCAGACTGGGGCTGGGGGTGCATTTGCTTTTGTGTGACGCGTGCTTAGTAAGAAGGAACAAGAGAACAAGGAAGTCAGACCAAGTCCCGCCGCGAAAACCAGACGGTCGTGAACATGGAGGAGGGAGACGCCCCTCCCGCCGCTTTCCGCCTCCGCGTCCGGCTTGATTATTCATCGCGATTCTGCCCAACGCCCAACGCTGAGGGTTATAGCCCTTGGGGCCGGTCTTCATTTTCTCACATACTCTTTCTGGGCAGTGGGTGCTTTTATTTTTTTAAGCATGAAATGATAACGTGTCATGGAAATTCCCAGTAAACAGTGAAACCCTGCGCTTGTGAGGCAGGGACGAGGAGGCAAACAGGAGGCGTTTTGGCAAGATGAATGGGAAGAGAAGCGAGGATGACAGGCGGGGGGAGGCCCCCCAACAGGGCAGTGGGGGTGCGTATGGAGGGCGGGGGCAGCTGCCGTGCAGGAGGCAGCATGCGGGATGGAGGCCGCCGACGAGAGCGCCGTGTGGCAGGTGGAGGCCACCGCCCTGGAGGGCCCCGTGTGCAGGTGGGGGCCGACGCGGTGGAGGGGGCGGCCTGGGGAGGGGGGGCGCCGCGGTGGAGGGCACTGCTGGCACCGCACCGAGCTGCCCGCTCCGGCCATCTGCTGCCCTAATTGGATGCGAGTATTAACTGTCCTTCCTTAGTTCCGTGTAATCCGAGACTCCAGAGAGATGTGACCTGAGGTTCCCGACGGTTCTGTGATTCTTGCTTGGAGCCCTCTGAAGTGGCCTCGGGACAGGACTTGGTTTTGGGGAAGCAACATGAGCGGAACAGTGTTTGGTCGTCGGTGGTGAAAGCCAGCGGTGGGTCTTCCCACGGCGTTGACCCTGGTCACTGGCTTCATGAGGACGGAGGAGGAAGGCGAGTAGTTTTAGCACAGGTGGGGCCTCAGTTGGGAAACCGGGAAGCTGTGGACGTGGCCGCGTCCGGAAGTGCTCGTGTGGTGCGGGATCTGGTCCTGTCTGGTGGCTTCTCTCCTCCCAGGCCCGTGTTCGATGTAGCTTCTGAACTTCAAGATCGCAGCCAGGACCCAGGCAAACCTGTGTGATGTGATTTTTAACCAGATGACACCAGATGACGGCATTAGCCCGGTGGTGCCCTGTCAGCACGCCCGGCAGTTCGGGGCCTCCTTGGGGTCTGTGTGGGACCCTCGTGAGCCCCCACGTGGCACTCCCTTAGCTGCAGGGGACCAGGAGTGGACCCGCCCACCACCCCTGGTGGCCCCATGGCCAGTGTCTGTGGAGCGCCTGGGTCCTGCTGGGAGCGCCCGCGCGGGGAGCGTCCTCCTGCGGTGCCTGCAGGCCGCCGCGCTCCGTGTCCTGCTTCCTCGGGCTGTCCCTGAGGAGCCGGGAGGTGTCTGGCAGCGTTAACCGGGACATCCTCGGGGGAGGGACCAAACCCTTTAAAGAGAGAACCTCACTTTTTGAGGATATGGGGAAGCCATGCCTTTGAGGCTGGCAACCGTGGGGCCAAGCCAAGCACTTGTCTCCCTGTGCACACCGCGCCTCGGAGCTGCCGTGAGCTAGGCCCCTCTGTGCACAGGTGTCCCGCCCGTCCCTGACGGGGTGAGATGACACGCCTCCCACGCTCGGGGGAGGGGAGGGCGGTCTGTCTGTAAGGAGGGAGGAAAGGAGGGAGCCAGAGGTCACCCACCCACAGGGCCAGCCGGGAAGCCGTCTCCCCAGAGGCCCAGACTCGAGTCTCCACGCAGGCTCTGGGAGATAAGCAGAGACGTGCGGGCAGCCCAGCCCTGGTGTTGGGGGCACGCGGGGTCCTCGACAGGAGGTGCGTGGGGCGCGGGGCTGTAGATGGAAAGACACACAGTCACAGCCTCCTGACCAGTGAAACTTGAGGAGAGGTGAATCCTGGGGTGGGGGGGAGAGTGTGTGTGTGACAGAGGGACCCGGTGTGACCGCGGCCACTGCTGGCTGTGACTGGGGACTGGGCGGCCGGGCTGTTGAGTGGAAGCGTGTTTGGAGGGAGGGGCCGCCCGGCTGGGGACCTTGTGGTAGTCACATGTGGCAATATTCCCATGAGAAAATCTTTAAAGATAAGCAAAACATGTGTAAAACCGCACCTGTTCTACTCTTAGGACCGGCACCAGCATTCGAGGGTCTGGGGGAGGCGTCCACGGAAAGTAGAAGCCGCTTCCCAGAAAGAACGCGGCTCGGACGCCGCGGCCGGGCCTCTCCGTCTGCGGGCGCTCTCCGCGGCCCCTGGGGGAGGCCGGCACCGCCAGCTTCCGACCGGCAGAGCCGTGCTCGGCTGGGAGCGGGGCGGCTCGCACACTGGGCAGAAGCCCGTTGGCCCTGCAGCCCGGGGAGGCTGTGTTCTCCCCTCCAGCCTGACGCAGGAATGCTCTGGGCACGTGAGGGCTAGATCCAGGACCTGAGGGGGGGCGTGGGCGCGTGGCCCGTGTGGATGCGGGCGCACACCCACGCTGAAGGCCACGCTCCTGCTTTTCAGACTGGTCTGCTGCCATCCGCGTTGCGGCTCTGGACTGCGGGGAGGAGGAGAACTACGAGGTGTGCCGAGCCTATGACATCCACTTCTACCCCACCTTCCGGGTGAGCTCCCTGCCCAGTCTCGCGGCCGCCTCTTCTCCCACCCTGTCCCTCCTCCCGCTCCGCCCGAGGGGCACCTGCCCAGGAGATCTACCTCGTGTGTAACTCCTGCACCCGGGCACGTGGGCGTGTGTCACTTGGGACTTGACAGGAACTCGTTTGCACAGGGTCACCCCTGGCGTTCCGCCCTCTTGGGGTGTGTGTGTTGTGGGGGGCTGTAGCAGTAGCCGAGGAGGGTGGGGTCCGCAGCCCACAGAGCCGGTGGGCATGGCCATGCTAGGGAGCCGCCGCGGGCTCCCTAGGTCCGGTCTCTCCTCCCTGCTGCCCTGCCTGTGTGGCCCGTGTCAGGCTCGGGGCCCTCCGGCGCGCCATGTATATGGTGGGTCAGGGTGTCAGAGCAACACCTGGCAGGTGGCCTTCGGGGGGCCCCACAGGCAGGTTTTCCTGTGTTCTTTTTTTTTTTTTTTTTTTTTAAGATTTTATTTATTTGACAGAGACAGCGAGAGAGGGAACCCCAACAGGGAGTGGGAGAGGGAGAAGCAGGCTTCCCGCTGAGCAGGGAGCCTGAGGCGGGGCTCGATCCCAGGACCCTGGGATATGACCTGAGCCGAAGGCAGATGCTTAATGACTGAGCCACCCAGGCGCCCCGATTTTACCCTTTTCTTCCATGGGGGGCCGAGAGTAAACAGATCTGTTGAGAAGGTTCCAAATGTGCCCATGCAGGGACCGTGTGCACCTGTGTGCATGTGTGTGTGTGTGCTGCGGTCCCGTGTGGGAGCAGGGGGTGCATCGGGATGGTATTTACATCCCAGAAAACATGCGGCCTCTGAGGAAGCTTGGAGGCCCCCAGTCTTCCAGCCCCCAAACCCTGTGCTCCGTGCGGCTTGGGGCCCGGTGCTGTCCTGCTGCTCCCGTGGCCGGGCTCTGTGGCAGCCGCGCCTCCGCCCCCAGGGACGCTCCTCCAGAGCTTCTCAGCCTCACCCCCGACTTCCCCGTTTGAGTTTTATTGTGTTTTAGGCGCACACGCAGGGTGCTGTGCCGGCTGTGAGCCCCAGGCCCTCGGTCTCACACTGAACAGGGTTGCCGAGAGCTCCCACACCCTCGGCGGTGGCTCCAGAGCCCTGAGAACGCCTGCCTGTGGGACCGCGGCCGCGTCTTCTGTTCACCGGCGCCGTGTCCCGCAGCTGCTCCTTCCGTGTGCCCGATGGCGCTCGGGGCTTTGCGGCTTTTGTGACTGATCGGCAGGAATCCCCGGCCCATTCTCGACGCTGACCTTTCAGTTGCAAGAACTGAGAGGCCCCTCCCCCCGGTTTGCAGTTCTCACCCTCTTCAGCATCTCTTCTAGCGGAGAAGGTTTTTAACTTGAAGAGTTTCTTTCCTTCCGCCCTGAGATGTCCCGTGGCATGTGTCACCCGCCCTGTAGGTCGGAGCCGGCCTCTAGGATGCACATGGGTGCTGGGAGTCAGGGAAAGCGCTGGGTCAGAGAGCGTAGATCACGGAACCCCGACGCGCCTGCCTGGAAACACGGGCGGCTGCAGATGTGCGTGGAAACGTGCGGCTCCTTCTCAGTTAACGGGAACTTGCTGGAGCAGATTAACTCAAGCTCTCTTAAGACTGATGGTCATTTTCTTGCTTCAAGATTAAACATTTGCACAGGGGGTGCCTCGGGGGCTCAGTGGTTAAGCCTCTGCCTTCGGCTCAGGTCATGATCCCGGGGTCCTGGGATCGAGCCCCGCATCGGGCTCTCTGCTCAGCGGGGAGCCTGCTTCCACCTCTCTGCCTGCCTCTGCCTGCTTGTGATCTCTGTCCGTCAAATAAATAAATAAAATCTTTAAAAAAAAAAAAAAGGATGTAAAATGCTTTCCTCTTAAAAAAAAAATCTTTAAAAAAAACCAAGAGATTAAACATTTGCATAGACACCAGGTCTGGCTGTTTATTACTTGTTCTGTGTTTTTCCTCTTAGTATTTCAAGGCGTTTACAAAGGACTTTACAACTGGAGAAAATTTTAAAGGTAAGGACAAATTTTGTATTTTGTCGTCAGAGTCGCCTCATAAACCCGTTCAAGCGAAGGTGGTTTCAGGAGAGCAGGGAGCCCGTGGGACGGGGGTCCGTGGGCCTCCACACCAGCGTCCGCGAATCTGCATCGGCACCTCTGACCACCTGTCCTCGGACGGCTCAAGCAGTGTCATAGTTTCGGCAACAATTTTTTATTCCGGGTTTTGCCTTCCTTGTTAAATTTGACAGTGAAATCTTTTTTTTAAGTAAACTCCTTACTCAAAAAATATTTGGAGAAGTTTGGAGTTCATGAACCATGTGTTTGCCTAATGAATTGTATGAGGGACACCCCCCCCCCACCCCGCCCGGGGAGCCAGTGCCCAGGTCAGGCTCCCGGGGACGGCGGGTCTCCAGCAGGGTCGCCGGGCATGTTCCGAACACTCTGTCTCCATGCCGTGTGTGTGAGATTGGCCCCTGGTGCCCATTTGTTCCCACACCAGTCGCCATGTGCTGTCCTGTGCACCCACCGTGGTCTGTTGACAACCATCGGCGCGTCGGCCTGTGTCCGTGCGGTGCCATTTGGGGCCCTGGGGCGGTGGCGCTCCACACGGTGACACTGGCATGCCTCCCCGCAGGGCCCGACCGAGAGCTGCAGACGGTGAGGCGGACAATGGTCGACTTCCTGCAGAACCACACAGACGGAGACAGGCCACCCGCTTGCCCACCGTTGGACCCCATTCTGTGCGTAGCTGTGTGAAGAGGGGAGTGTTGGGACTCGCGCCAAATTTCTAAACACGGATTTGCATTAAGTGGTGTGGGTGCTGCATGGGAGGGCCAGCCCGCTGCTCTCGGAAGCACTGAAAGCCTCTTTGTTTCTCTTAAAAGGCCCAGCGACGTCCTTTCCCTTTTGGACACGCGCGGTGGCCGTTATGTGGCCGTCCTGTTTGAGAGCCACAGCTCCTACGTCGGCCGTGAGGTACCGTGTCCGTCCCCGTCTCCCCGTGAGCGTGCCGCGATGCGGTTCCCCCATGGTAATGACCTCTTCCTCCTGCCTGTGGCCTTCCCGCGTCTCGCTCCCGTTAAATCTTGGGACGTTGTGGTGTCGCTCAGCGGATTGGCTGGTTCGTGGAAAACACTGAGAAGGGGCCTCGGCGAAGTGGGGGCCCGAGTGGGGCCCCCCCAGACCCAGCTTTCAGGGCGCCCCGCCTCTTCCCTCGAGGCTCTTTACTTCTTTCTCATTGACGTCGCCATCAGGATTTTTTCTTGGCTGTGTTGGAAACACTCAACTTTTCCGCCAGGTCCAAGATTATATAAAACGTCGTTTCTACAGTAGAACTTTCTTCTGTTCTCTTTTCGTTCGTGGGGTCTGAAGCCTCTGCCCCTGGTGCCAGACTCCAGCGAGGACGGGGAGGTCCCTCGGGGCGGAGGGAGCGGCTGGCGGCTGGCGCTCTCCTGCTTGTGCCCAGCGCCTTCCTCCTCCCGCCCACCGCGCTGCCCGCCTCCTGGCCACGTTGCCGCCTCCACCGTGTGCTCCTGGCAGGCGCTCTTGTCATCCGCGCTCAGGCGGCGGCTACGAGGGTCAGCAGTGCCACCACACTGCCTGTGCCTCCGAGTTCCGGCGACATCGTGCCGCCATCTCTGTGGCCGACCGGAACTCCCCAGGCGGCGGGGAAGGCTAGGAGGAGCCACCAGCAGCAGGACCCGGCATTGTCACCTGGCACCCTCCGCGCTGTCCCAAGGCTGCCTCTCCCTGCTGTGCACTTGTGTCCCCGGGCGCCCCTCCCTTCCCGCACCCAGGGATGATGGGCAGGGTTTGCTCCCCGGGGAGGCTGGCTGCAGCCCTTCAGTGGGGCCGGGCGTGGGAGCGCGCGCCACTTCCGGCAACACCCCCGCTTGGGACACACGTTCTCTGTGGCCGAAAGAAGCTGACAGGTGCGGGTTCCACACCCGATCATGTTGGTGGCACGCCAGGCTCGGGGGTCGTCTCTCGCGCCGTTCCAGCTCCTACGGTGCCGCTGCTGCCCCGCCCCATCCCTGCGCCTTCAGCCTAAGCAGGGCTGCGGGGGAGGGAAGGACGGGCCTCGGCCCGATGACGCCGTTTGTGACTTTCACGCTCACGCTGCTCTGTGCTTGGTCAAGGTAATGTTTCCTGAGCGCAGCGAAGGTGACATTGCTTTCTCCGTCCACAGGTGATCTTAGACCTGCTTCCGTACGAGAACATCGTGGTGAAGAGAGTGCTGAACGCAGAGAAGGGCTTCCTGGAGAAACTCGGTGTTTCTTCCCTTCCCTCCTGTTACTTGATTTACCCAAATGGGACGCGTGGATTAATTAACGTGTAAGTGCCCTTTGGCTTTAGGAGTGTTGCGACCCCTGGTGGGATCTGGGGGCCCCTCCAAGTGCGGGAGCCTCCTCTGGGCCAGATGCCACGCGCCTCGTCAGAGTTACACGCACAGAACCCGCCTGGACGCCATCCGCGCGCCCCGAGTGCCACTAGAAAGTGAACAGCCCGAAGCAGGGTGGGGAAGGGCCACAGGTGGGAAGGGGACACAGGGTCCTGGGGCCTGTGGTGTCTGCCCTAGCCCCAGGAGGCCTGCCTGCGCTGGGGGTTGCCCGCCCAGCCCCTGGCTTGGAGGTGCCCACATAGCCGGCAATGACTCGGCCACTCTTGGCGCGCCTCAGTGTGCTGGGACATGGCCCAGCCAGGACGCGCTTCCTCCATCCCTGGGCTCCTGGCTCGTCTGGGAAGTAGCCTCCCTAGAGCCTCGGATGCTCCCCGGTCCTTGGGTAGGTTTCCCTTCTTAAGAAGAAGTCAGGGTGGGCGTGGCCACCTCCGTGGATTGGGTCACTGGTGCCGTCCTCTGCGAGCGGGCTCATCCCCGAGAGCAGGCTCATCCCCGCGAGCGGGCTCATCCCCGCGAGCGGGTTCATCCCGGCCCGGCCCCCTGGGGCTGGCCCCGCAGCAGAGCAGCAGGCACTACCCCCGACAGAGTGTCCCTGAGCGGAATGCCATTTTGAAGAAAAATGCTTGTTCTCCATGAAAAGCCCCGTTTGTAGCACTTCTCCACATGAAGTGACGCGGATATTGGAGTCGGAGCCGTGAATGTCATTGATGAGCCCTGAGCTCCTTTGGAGGGGCTCGGGAATCACCTTACACACCTCTGAGTGTGTGCTCCTCCCCAGCGGGGCGAGGGCCCCCCGGCCCCTGGATGCCCCCGCAGCCCTGACTGCCCGACCCCCCGCTTGCAGCTGGCAGGGTACCGGCAGAGGCCCTGGGCATGCCAGAAGCCGCAGCTGAGGAAACCTGTCACTGGTCCTCACCTTGGCTTCAGCTTGGTGGTTTGTGGCTCCATCTTAACCTCCCCGGTCGGGGTGCCAGCCCCCTGACGCCCACGCTGCCAGCATCCGGCCCCGCCGCCTACAGCGCCTACAACGAAGGCCCAAAGCATGGGGGGCTGGGGGGTCCGGACAGGCTCTGTCCATTGCGGAGGGAGGGCTCTTCTCGCTCGGGGGACCCAGGTGCCTGGGTGACCGGTGCGTGCTTCGACCCCTGGAGGCGCCCTGGCCTGCGCCCACACCTGGCCCCCTTTCTCGCAGCGGGAAGCCCCTCCGATCGTTTTTTTCCTCTTATTTGAAGTCGTTGCCGGATGTGAGGAAAAAATTGCTTTCGTTGCCTGAAAAACCCAGCAAGGAAGAGAATCCGGAAGTCGTGGTTTGGAGAGAATTTGACAGGTACCCTCCGGCCTGAGCCGGCCTGGGCAGGGCTCCGTGCAGGGGCGTCCGCGCAGCCCTGGGCGTTGGGCTTCGCTCAGACACACCCCTGCTGGCCGTGGGGCAGTTGTCGCTGTCGTCCTGTGGGGAGCAGGGGTCCCTCGGGGTGGGCGGGCGCAGGGAGAGGGCACGTTCAGGCGACGGAGGTGCTCACCAGACCTCGCGGTGTTTGCTCTCAGGTCGAAGCTCTACACGGCGGACCTGGAGTCGGGGCTGCACCAGCTCCTGAGGGTAGAGCTGGCCGCCCACCAGTCCCTCGCGGGGGCCGAGCTGCGCACACTCAAGGACTTCATCACCGTCCTCGCCAGGGTGCGCCGCGTCTCCCCCGGGCCGCAAGGGGCGCTCAGAAAGGCACCCGGGGGCGTGGTGGGGCGCGCGGCCGACCTCAGTTGGAGGACTGCTGTGTCTCCAGCAGCGTGGGCCTGCGCTGGCTCTGTCCCTGCTCGGCACGCGCCAGTTCTGGGCCCTGGCCATGTGGCGGAGGCCAGGGCGCTGCTTGGTGACCAGACGAGGTGTCAGGGCGGGGCTGGGGACGTGCGAGCAGGGAAGCTGCGGCAGATAGAGGGCAGGAGGAGGCCACCCAGCGGCCCTCCCTGTGCAGGTGTGTCCAATGGGCCGGGTGCGGGGGTGGCAGCACCCCACCTTCACTGGTGGGGTGCGCGGGTGGGTTGGCGTCAGTCGGGAGCTGTGGCTGTCGGGTCACCTTTCTGCCAGGAGCCTTTAGCTCCCGAGCCAAGAACCCAAGTCCTGCTGCTTCCTGGGCCAGAGCAGCAGGAAGCAGGAGGTCATCCCTCTTCCCCAAGGAGTGCCCGGGGCCCCTCTGCGCTCTCACGTCAGGGAAGGCCTCAGTCACAGTGGCCTGAGGACAGAGCCCTTTGCCCCGTGTCTGGCATCGCAGTCATGTCTGTTGTCTCGAAGAGAGGGAAGCTTTGCTCAGATGGACTTCTCTCAGGGCACCCGGCTGACTCTGTCGATGGCTCTGCGGCTCTTGATTTCGGGGTTGGGGGTTCAGGCCCTACACTGGACATAGCGATGACTTAAAAATAGATAAGGGGCTTATCTCGCAGCAGGTAAGGGGCTTGGTACAGTAATTCCTGTTCAACGCTTCCACGATGTGTCGCACACTTGTGACTTCGGAAAGAGAAGGAAGGAGGCCAGACACTCAGCCCCAGGAATAGTGAGTCGCGTGATGTGTTCCCAGTGAAGAAAGGTCATGTAGGCAGGTGTGTGGCCTGCGGTGCAGGTCCCGGCCCAGAGCCCCACGGTCCTCCCTCCTCTGCCCCGTCATCCTCTGCCTCAGTTAGACGTGCAGCTCTGTGGTCAGGGTGACCGTCCGTGTTCTTTCTGAAGCTTGGCCAGACCTGGAAGCTAGAGGCCGGCATGTTGCTAGCGGCACGTTGTGAGACGGTTCTGCAGCCGTGAGCCGTGCTGGCCCCGGGGCAGCGGGCCTCCGCCGTCTCTGAGCTCTGGGCGGCGTTGCGTCTGGTGCGTGGGGAAGGGCCGCGCCTGCCAGTCGCCGAGCCGGTGCTGCTCTGAGCGCAAGGGGCCGCAGCTGCGTAGCCGGCACAGACGCTTCGGTAACGAGCACAGCGCACCCTCCGGGATGAAAGCCCCTGTGGGACGCGCCTCTTCCACATGGTTGCGCAGTCAGACAGAGAGGGAGGCGGAGGGAGTGCGGAGTGCTGCAGGCGGGCCTGTGCACGTTAGCTCGAGGCCGGATAAGTCAGTCGTGGCGCTTCCAGAAAGGGCCGCAGGGCCCTCCACCACGTGATGCAAAAGGCAGGTCGTGGCGGAGTCGTCTGTCACTGTGAAGCAGTTGCCGGCTGGGGCTCCGAGCTGGTGGGCGAGGCGCAGGCGGCCGTGCGAGCCGGGGCCCACCTGCGGCTCCTCTGTGCCCCTACCCTGTGCTCCGGACAGACCCCCCACCCCAGTACTAGGGGGGAGCCCTGGGACCTCTCCCAGCAGACCTGGTGGGTCCATGTCAGGCAGACCCCACCGGGCCAAGGTCCCCAGGGACGGCTGTGCCATGGGCGGCATTTCCCCCGAGCTGTCTCTGAAGTGCGGTCCTTCCTTGCACAGCTGTTTCCTGGCCGGGCGCCGGTCAGGAGGCTGCTGGAGACGCTGCAGGAGTGGCTGGCCAGCCTTCCCCTGGACAGGATCCCCTACAACGCCGTCCTCGACCTGGTCAACAACAAGATGCGGGTGAGCCCGTGCCCCGCCTGTCCGCGTCCTCCTGCTCTCCCTGCCCGGGGGCCCGGCCACATCTCCCCCGCCGCGGCCCGCAGTTCCCACCGTCCCTGCTCTTGGGACGCGCTCTGCCTGTGGCGCGGTCGGCCGAGGTCACGGGAGGCGTGTGCTGTGACACAGGACGGGCGCTCAGCGTCTTGTGTTACTTGTATTTGTGGTAAACGCCTCAGTCTTACACGCAAAAGGCTGATAAAACCATGTGCCAGTGAGACGCAGGGAGGCCCCACTGGAGCACCCCGGGCCAGGTCTCCTCCCTCCTGCCCCAGCTCTCGGAAGCCTTCCAGTCAGGACGCGACCCTGGGCAGGATGAAGCCCACGCGAGCCACACGTCAGGGGCTCACAGGCAGTACACGGCAGCACAGAGACGTGCTGGGTGCTGGCCTTGACCTCCCCCTCGCCCCCCAACCTGGAGGCCCCCACAGGCTCCTCGGCTACAGGGTCTGTCCGCAGGCACGTCCCTGTGCGGGCCCCGGGGACAAGCCCTGTGCCTGCCGGGACTCAGGCCGTGGCTGTGGCCTTAGCGTTGGAAGCCCCTGCTCGGCTGCGGGCACATGGGCCCTGGGCTGTTAGGGCCTCGGCGCTCCACCAGTGCCGCTGTGGGCCACACCTGCTCCAGCTGAGAACCGCTGGGCCGCTGGGTGGTTTCCTCTCACCCTGCCCCAGTGGGTGGTGGGGCTGGGTTAAGTGACTCTAACGCTCGAGGCTGGGAGCCCTTGATGCTTTCTTGAAGCTGCAGTGATCTGATACCACGAACCCTCCTGTCCCTGCGGGGGGAAGGAAAGGCACAGGCTCCATCCCCCTAGTTTGAGAACTTCTCTGGTAGAAGAGAGGCTTTGTTCTCTCGCTTGCTCAGTGTTGAGTTTAAATACACACGTGAGGGGACATGCGGTTGACAGAATTCCGACCCATGAACACCCGGCGTAACCAGCGCCTGCTCAAGCTGGAGGACGCTCGCCAGTTTAATACTTCAGTTATCTCATTCTCTCCCTGCCCGCAGATCTCTGGAATATTCCTTACTAATCACGTAACGTGGGTTGGATGTCAAGGAAGCCGGCCGGAGCTCAGGGGCTACACGTGCTCTCTCTGGCAGTTGTTCCACACTCTGACTGTCGAAGCCGGGGCCCGCCCAGAGGCGCTGGATGGCACAGGTACGCGCTGTCCCCGCGTGGGCCCAGGGCACGCTGAGCCCACCTGCCACGTTCGCCGTGCTGGGGCCTCTCAGTGTCGTGGGCAGCAGTGTGTGAGGGGACACGTCCCCAGGAGCATGGAGGGGAGCGTCTTGCCTGCGCGGGCGCCGGGTCCTCCGGAGCTCACCAGCCTGTGCGTGGCTGACCCGTGGGGACAGCGTCACAGAACGAGGGCACACCGGCCAGGAACTCCTTTCTCGCAAAAGCAAAAAGTGAAGCGCGCTCAGACATGTCTGCTTGGTACGTGTGGTCGCGCAACAAGCCGACAGCCTAGCTTTCTGTGGGGGTGTCTGTGGGCCCGGGCCCCCTGCTGCTGGTGTCTTGCGAGCCTGTAGGCCTGGTGTAGGCTGGCGCTGGGGCGTCGTCCCGAGTCTGCCCTGGGTGGAGCCCCTCCCCTGCTTGCTCGTGGGGCGGGGGCAGGACTCCGGGGCCTTGCTGGCGGCCGGCGGCGCTCCCAGTTCCTCGCCACGTGGCAGCCGGCTCTGCAGGCCGGTCGGCGTGTCCTTGGTGCAGAGCCGGTCACTTCTGCTGTGGGCCCGGTTAGCAGTGCCCGGCCTGCCCGGGGAGGGCCAAGCCCGCCGAGCGTGTGGGAGCTGCAGCCCTGGGCTGTCACAGAGGCTGCCCGCACAGAGAGGTTAAAAGCCACAAGAGGTCAGGTTGGTGTTAATAGCTTTCGTCACCAGGCAGTCTCTAAAGCGGAGCTGTCGCAGTTGTGGCCCCCCCAGCAGTGACGACGTGCAGGGGCTCCCCTACTCCAGGCTCCGCTGTGTGCGCTTCCCCTGTGAAGCTGGCCTCTGGCCACTGCGGGCGGGTCGCCTTTTGTTTATTGTTTATTCTCTTAAATATTTTACATACTTACTTGACCCGGGCGGGGGGCACACACAGCTGGGGAGTGGGAGAGGGAGAAGCAGGCTCCCTGCTGAGCAGGGAGCCCAGCCGTGGCCATGGGGCTTGATCCCGGGACCCTGGGGTCATGACCTGAGCCGAAGGCAGACACTTCACTGACGGAGCCCCCAGGTGCCTGACCACCTGCCCTTCGATCCGCGCTTAGACTGGGCAGCTGCAGACGTTGCTCTGCCGAGTGAAGGTGGGGGCTCCCTCCCTCCCCAATTTCTGTCCAGAAAGACTGAAACGTGCAGTACGTCCTGCTTCAGAACAAAGAGAACCAAACGCTGGGGCTTGAGAGAACCTTAGCTTTATGTGCTCAGGAATCAGTGCAGGTCACCCCAGCTCCCCACGGCCCCGGGCTTAGGAAGGATCTTGGAGCTGGGCCAGATGGCACAGGGCGTCTTGTGGCATGGCCCGTTGGTCAAACGGGCCTTGCCGGACTCGGGTCCGTGGTGGGGTAGAGCGGCTCCCCGGTGCTGGGGGAGTCAGTGAAGTCGCTGCAGGGGACGGGCTGTGTGTGGGAACTGCCAGCAGCCCAGCTGTCCTTGGGATGATGCGGACGGCCACGTCTCGGGGACCTGGCAGGGGGTGCGCTCCGCTCTGCGGGGGCTCACGGCGCCAGGCAGGACGGCGGCAGCAGCAGGGCACGCTGTCGGGAAGCTCTCCGGGCCGCAGGCCGGAGCCACATCGAGGAGTGCAGCTCGTGCCCAGAGAACTGGGTCAGATGGACACGGCCGGATTAGGTCTTGGAAGGTTTTTCCTCTCCTTAGTGCGTGTTTAAACCCCATCGACTAAACCGCCACGTCCTCTAATCCCCACAGGTAGGGCTTTATGGCTCTCGTCCTCTCTGAAGATTAGGGCGGCCGGGCTGCGGTGGTCTGCCGGGGCCAGAAGAGGAGGATTACCCGGGGACGCGTGGCAGCTGGCGGCGGGGAGAGGAGGGCCGGGAGCCGAGCCTCGGGAGGGCCGGCTGGCACCGTGTCCTCACCGCGTGCACACGGGCCCCCGCCACCCTCGGAGACGCGCCGAGCGAGGAGATGGTGGCCGTCCGCTCGGCCGGGGCTTCTGCTGCCCCTGGGGAGGCCTGCCCGGGTCCAGGATGGGTGTGGGCGCTGGCCTTCCGCGAGCGGAACCACACACAGTGGGGAAGGAGATCGCAGGAGGGCCTGCTCTCGGTGAAGGTGGATTCTGTCTCAAGAGCACGTCTTTTTTTTTTTTTTTCTCCAGTTGTTTTGCTGCATCTCTTTTAATGCTGGCACTTAATCTGCTTTACTCTCACGACGTCTTGCTCGCTGGCTCAATCTCCTACATTAGCTGTCTGAAGGGAGCCGCCGGCACCAGCCCCGTGACCGCCCCCCGTTTGCCGTTCTCAGGGGTCCTCATTTTAGGGAGACGGCGGCTGCTTCCCTCTGCGGTCGGGGGCCGTGGCCTCCGACAGTCATGTTCCACGTTCAGTGTCTTTACACAGCACGTCCCGGCGGCGCCTGCGCCCATACCCGGGGCGCACAGTCCATGTGGCATTGCCGCTCGTGGACAGGGTCCGCTTCTCGAGCCCTTCTGCTGCCCTCTCGTGCCCTGGAGGGAGCCCTGGTGCGCCGCGGCCTCGGGCTGGTTTTCCCCGCCCTGGAGCGCATGCTGCGCTGGACACGGGCCATGGATCTGCTCTCCAGGGGACATGAGCTACCCCTTCTGGATGCGGCAGGCATCCAGGAAGTGCTGCTTTCTCCCTGGCACAGACAAGCAGGGCCGTCCCACAGGCCCCGGGGCAG
This sequence comes from Mellivora capensis, assembly GCA_004024625.1. Taxonomy (NCBI): domain Eukaryota; kingdom Metazoa; phylum Chordata; class Mammalia; order Carnivora; family Mustelidae; genus Mellivora; species Mellivora capensis. The sequence goes on along the minus strand of PISX010000070.1, from coordinate 92,890 downwards.
GCACTGGGCCCATTCCTGGCTCCTGATGCCTGCCCGAGCCCTGGGGCCTGCGGACACGCCCCTGTAGTGCTGACACGCTCTGTCCCCCGTCCCCCCGCAGGTCTGGAGGATGACCCTCAGGCCGTGCTGCAGACCATCCGGAGGTACGTGCGCACGTTCTTTGGCTGTAAGGCGTGCGGTGAGCACTTCGAGGCAGTGGCTAAAGAGTCCGTGGGCGCGGTGAAAACCACGGACCGAGCGATTCTCTGGCTGTGGGAGACTCACAACCTAGTCAACAGCCGCCTGGCAGGTGAGCAGAAGCCGCCCTGGGGCAGCCAAGCCCGGATCCAGAGGGGCCGCCGCCGTGGGGGTGAGGCCGTGTACACAGACGCCCGTCAGAGCGAGGCTGTGTAGACGGGTGGCTGCCCGGAGGCCGGCCGAGACCGCGGCCCCCCCAGGCCACCAGCGTCCCCGCCTTTCCCCACTCTTCACCCTCGGGGAGCCTGCTGGGCCCTGTGGACAGTGGGCGGCAGAGGGTCGAAAAGCCATTGGCGGCGCCACGGTCTGCTCTCAGCAAAGCACACCGCCGAGGCGGCTTTGTGTAAATACGGCACGTGTGTCGCCTCCCAGTTAATTCAGACTGCCCCCAAGTCACCGGCAGATTGAAATTAGGCTTAAAAATAATTCTGCTGACGGATAAGTCTTAATAGAGATAAGTAGAAAAAACTGCTAAACTATTGGTTTTTATTTAATCCACTGTGTTAGGAAGCGCTCCGACTGAAGCACTAAAGAGAATTGGTTTTTCTTTGCCCTCAGAGCTGCCGTGGCTCAGCTCGCAAGGCCACAAAACCTTCGCGTGCCGGGGGTCCGTCCACAGCTGTCCGATTCCACCGCGGCTCTAGTTCTGGGACCCTGCACCTCCGGGTGTGCGGCCCCCCTACCCCCACCACACCCCAGACCCGGGGGGTTGTCCCGGGCAGCCCCAGCCCAGGAGCCCCGTGTGCCCCCCATGTGCTTGCGCTGCAGCAGAAAGGGGCTTTCCGCAGCCCAAGTCATTGTGTCCCTGCTTCAATTCTGCGTCCCCCCATGTCCCCCCAGGCCCACTTCTGGCCTCTGCATGGAGGCCCAGACCCCTTGGAGGCCTCAGAGACCGGCCCTGGGCCTCGCTGTGTGACACCAGGCCCTGGCAGCTCCTCCTTGGTCTCCTCGTGGGCACGTCTGCCTCACGCCTGGCGCAGACCCCGGTGGGTGGTGCCTTAGGCGCCGGCCCCTGCTTCCCGGCTGTGTGCTCACCGGCGGGAGGAGAGCATCTCCATTGGGTCACACCCAGTAGACGTGATTTGGTCCACGTCTACTCACAGAAGCACTTTCAGGGTGGCAGGGCACCCCACGTCAGGTCGGGGGTCTCTGGGAGCCAAGGAGCACAGTGTGGCACCCCTCGTGGTCCTCATATCTGCGTGGCAGGGAGCCAGAGCTGCGGGGTTGGGCAGGGTGTCACCCAGATGGAAGAGAAGGGGGAAGGGAAGTGAGCAGGTCAGGCTGCTGCTCCGTTGGCTCCATCATCCAGAGGAGCGAACGTACTGACCCGGGGACAGGAGGAGTCTCAGCCGTGGCCTCCAGGGATGGCTGGCCGGGCCATGACTGAACCACCTTGTGAGTGGACGTTGAGCAGGAAGTAGCGTGACCTTAAACCTGGGGGCGCTCTGCGTCTGAGTTGGCGTGTGCCCAGCTGTTGGAGCGCTGGGGGGGTCACGGTTCCTGCGAGGAGCGGTCCTGCCGGCCGAGTCGACCCCGCGCAGTGTGGTCAGTGGGTGCGGGACAGTGCTGTCTCGCCGTGCCCTCTGGGAGCAGGACGGGCGGCCAGCTTTGCGTGGGTTCCCATGGCAGGTCTCGCTCCCAGGATGGGTTTAGAGGTCCTGATGGGATTTGGGGGTCTGGGAGGGCCCACACGTGCCCGAAGTGCTGTGGAATTGTCTGGGCAGCCTGTGTCCAGGGGCAGGGACTCCGGGGGCTTGTGTGGCCGTGGACCTCAGGTGGACCTTAAGAGGGGAGAGGACAAGCAGAGATGGGGCAAGAGCAGGGGCCTCAGGGTCACAGGGAGGCAGAGTAGCTGCAGGTGGGAGCGGGGTCTGGCCAGGTGGATGGCACCGTACAAGCGAGGACCCTTCCCTTGCTGTGGTCACAGGGCCCTTCCAGAGGTTTCGAGGAAAAAACGACATTTGTGTGGGGGGCTTGGGGGACGGGCATCTGTGCAGGAGTGATGGGTGTGAGGCCAGGAGCACTGGGAGGTCCCGGTGCAGGCGGGTGGACAGGGGAGGCGTCTGCGGGACATGGGGCAGTTGGGTCACCAGAGAGCCCTTCACCGTTGCTCTCCCTCCCCTTCCCAGGCCATCTAAGTGAGGACCCCAAGTTTCCAAAGGTTCCGTGGCCCACCCCAGACCTCTGCCCAGCCTGCCACGAGGAGATCAAGGGCGTGCACAGCTGGAACGAGGGCCAGGTGCTTCTGTTCTTGAAGCAGCACTACGGTGGTAACAATCTCGCGGACACATATGCGGCAGACCTGGGAGACGCCAGCGAAGGAGGCGGCCCACACCAGGGCGAGCAGCAGGAGAAAGGCCTCGCCTCCCCAGGGAAACCTCAGAGAGACCAGCGCGCCGAGAGTCTCCGGCCACCCAGCATGCTGCCTCCCAGACTCCACCTGTCGGACGCCTCGCAGCTCGGCCTGGACGGGAGACTGCGGAGCGTGAGCGGAGCTGAGGGCCACAGGGAGGCGGAGATGGCCGTGCCCTTCCTTGGGATGGGCTTCTCTGGCCTGGACATGAGCCTCTGCGTCGTGCTCTACGTGGCCTCTTCCTTGTTCCTGATGGTGATGTACTTCTTCTTCCGAGTGCGGTCCAAGCGGTGGAAAGTCAGACATCACCGGCCGTCCGTGTAGAACCGAGCGGGACCACAGAAGCGCCTTCGGGGAAACAGCCCCACCGGGCCACCTGCAGCTTTCATAGAAGATCAGGGATTTCATAAACGGCGAGACCTGGTTTTACTTCCAGTGGCGGGCAGGGCCAGCGTTTGCCGCGGGCCCGCGGGCCCTGCTCCTGTGCTCCCTGGACACCTGTACAGGACCAACGGCAAAAATGTGTCTATCTTCGCTCTCCTCGGTCTAAGAAAAGGGGGAGTCCAGGCCAAACAGACTTTCCCAGCTGCCTTCACCCCACGTTTCTAGACGCACGTCACCTTCCACAAGCCCGGCTGGGGATTCCGAGAGCAGCCGAGCCCTTGTGCGCTGGGAGGCCGGCGGGCGATTGCACGTGGCCAGCCTGGGCCCCGCGGAGCTGCAGCACGGCCCCCGCCCTGGGTCCCCAGTGCACCGCGCCCTCAGCCGCGCTTCCAGGCCAGTCTGGCTCTCAGAGACCCGTTTGTGTCTGCGCTTTCCGGCGGCTTGGTGGTTTCTGCTGAAGCAGAAGAGCACCCTGTGGCGTCAGAGTGGCTCAGAAGCAGAGGGACAACGACCCCTCCGTCCCCTCCGTGCTCTGCAGGCTGCTGTCCCAGGGGGAAGGGAGGAGGAGGGTTTGTGACTTACGCTGCCTTGCAAGGAACCCCGCTGCGGGGGAACAGGGTGGTGGCAGAGGTGGTGCCTTCATGAATCTGGTGGCAGGAGAGCGCTCAGTGACCACAGGCCGTCCCCAGCTGCCTGTGCCCGGCACGGAGGGCAGAGCCCCGCACAGGAGGGGTGTGGGGTGGCCGAGGCCCCGGGGGACCCTTCAGGGAGCCCTTCATCTGTGCCCTGTGGTGCAGCAGGCCCTGCGGCTGCCGGAGGGCCTGCTGCCAGATGAGACCGACACGAGGACGCGAGCGCCGCGCCACACGGTGATGCCCGGTGGCCCTCTGGGGGTGACGTGTGCGCGCTCGTCAGAACCCTTAAGGCTGACCCCCAAATCTCATTTCCCAGAAGCTCATTTCACAGAAGGTCCTGGCCCAGGACCCCAGTCCCCCAGGCTTTGGTGATTGATTTTTTACCATTTAATGATTTTCACACACTGTGCGTAAAACCCAAATCACTTAGAGGTGAATTTGCTCCTGGAGACGTAAACAGACAGGATGAGCACTCTCTGCCTTTTTCGTGGAGACGCTTTATGACGTTGCTTTGTCCACAAGTGCAGCTGTGTCCGTCCGCTCCTGTCACCAGGACGGTACAGCCATCTTCTCCACTTCGCCCAGCGCCCGCTGTGATCACGAACTAACGCCTGCTGACCAGGGGCGTGTCGGGGGGCAGCAGGCGAGCTGTCAGGAGCTTAAGCTCCTGCAGGGGGACGGGGGACGGGGGACAGGGACTGGATGGGGGATGGGGTGGCAGGGGACGGAGGGTGAGGGACAGGGAATGGGATGGGCGTGGGATGGGGGATGGAATGGGGGCAGGACAGGACGGAGGACAGAGAATGGGGGACTAGAGCACAGGGAATGAGGGATGGGGTGAGGACGGTGGGGGGGGACAGGGGAACCGGATAGGGATTTGGTAGGGAAAAGGGAAAGGGGGGATGGGGGAGGGGACAGGGACATACAGATGAGGGACGGGGGATGGGGCTCCGCCTGCAGCTTCCTCAGCTGCTTGGCTTCCGTGGCTTCTTCCAGGGGTTTCTTCCAGAGGTTTCTTCCCCCAGGGGTTTCTTCCCGTAGGGCTGTGCCTCGCCCCTGGAAGCTCGTGTGCTCCGGCGGTGGCCGTGCCCCCCCATTACTGAAGACCTGGAAACTGGCCGGATCCACCCACAGAATCCAGAGGGGGGTGCTCAGCATCACGAAGGAAACTGCCTTCTGGTTCGCGTCCAGTGTGTTTCCTCCCCAAAGTACGTTTTCGCACGCGGCGTGGGCTGGGATCAAGGCGCAAGATGCCAAGGCCATGACCCATGACCGCCACAAAAGCCGGGGACAGCCTCTCGGGGTTCGTGGTACGCTGCAGTTGGAGTTCGCTGGTATTCGAGGGACAAGTTTGTGACGCCCTGAGGGCCCAGCTTTCCCCCAGACCGTGAGCAGTTGGGGACGGGTGCTGTGCCAAGGTGGCCACGGGACGTGTGTCTGGTGTGGGTGTGAACGTGGCCACATGCCTCACGTGGCCTGCTAGGAATTGGACGTTAACTTTGGGCAAGGTTTAAGGTCTATTTTCTAAAGTTGTAAGCATTCAGATTAATGAATAGAATAGTTCGGTAATTTAAATGTGTATTTATTTTTAATGGAAGGATTTTGATTAAAAAAGCTAATTGACGTGGCAACGTCTGAAATTTCTTACCTATAAGGAAAATAAACATTTTGTATTTAAGTGAACTATAATGTGCACATTTTAAAATAAATCTGACATTTGGAAGGACTGTAATTTATTTTTTGAAAACGTGAGCTCACTCTGGCGGGGATCGGTCAGGGTGCAGAACGGACCCCTCCTTCCCTTCCGGAGTTCGCGGACCGGGCGTCCGAAACCCTGGGGTTCCTTGTATTGAGGCTCTGGTTTCGGAAGACAGCCCAGGACTTGGGTGGAAAGTGAAAGATGGAAGATCAATTCTAGATTATCTTCTCAGGGCTGATGTAGTTGGGGACCGGCCACAGGACCGTAGCCTTCACGCATGTCACACGGTAGATCGATGGGACGCGGCAGGGATGGATACGTGGGAGTCCCGTGACTTCATGATGCACCAGGGCGCCCTGGTGATTGGAGTCCCGGCCCAGCCAGTGCTGGACACGGCTCTCCTCGGCCGCCCCCTGCCGCCCCATCTGCACACCCCAGCACCGCCTCTAGCCAGCGCTTTGCCCCCAACACCTGTTTGCTGCCTCGGGTTCTGAACTATTGATTCCGTCTGCTGCTACCTTTTGTTTTGTTTTGCTTTGTTTTGCTGGGGGGGGGGGCGGGGGGCAGGCATCTGGTCATGGTGGCTTCTGAGGAACCCGCTGGAGGTGGTTCCCGTGGATTCACCTTCCCAGCCAGGCTGTGTGCTATAGGTAACCCCCTCCCTCAGAGAGGGAGCCCCTGTGTGCCCGCCGGGCAGAGCACGGACCATTCTGCCATTCCGGGTCTGTGTGCTGCTGGTGTTGGCAAGGGTCCACCATCTGGTAACCCCTCCCAGCCCTTGAGTCCTGAGTGGTTCCTGCTGGGGGCGCCCCTGTGCCCCTCCTCCTCAGCTGCCCTGTGGGTGTGGGGTGGGCTGCTGCAGACCTGGGGAGGTTGTGAGGGCAACAGGTCCCTCAGGACAGCAGGAGCCTTGCATGCCGGGCCACACCTAGAGCCAGAGAGGCATGGGGGCCGGGGCTGGAGGCTGGTGGGGCTGGAGCAGCAGAGTCCTGGACACTGCCCTGTAGGGCAGGGTGGAGGCCCCCCCACTTGCTTCCAATTCCCAAGCTGGGAGGAAGCCTCTGGGCAGAACTGGCAGAAACTGTCTGCCCCTGGCGATGGGAGGAAAGGTGGGGTGAGGCTGGCTGAGGGACTGGGGGTGGGAAGGTGCGGACTAGGGCCTGAGGAGGGGAAGCGGGTAGGGGGAATCTGGCAGGTGCTTGGTGGAGGGACTGGAAACCAAGGGAGGTGGGGAAGTGAGGAGGGAGCTGGGAGGAAAGCAGGCAGTGGTGGGTTTGCTGGGGGAGACAGGTGGGGGGATTGCAGACCTAGGGAGGTAGGGTGGTGGGGAAGCGGGATGGGGGAACAGAGTGGCTGGCAGGGTTGGGGGAGGCGGAGAGGGGGTGGGGGACAAGGGGCCTTGGGAGACGGGGAGGTGGGCGGGGCAGGGGAAGGCAGGCACAGCGAACCTAGGGAGGTGGGATGTGGGGAGGGGAGCTAGGGGAACAGCGTGGTGGGCGCGGTCAGCGAAGGTGGGGAGGGGTGGGGGACAGGGGCCCTGGGGAGGTGGGCGGCTGGCCCGCTCATTCAGCACCGGGGACAGCACCCAGGCCCGAGGCTCCCGCTGCCGGAGCTGTGCGACAGGGGGTGGCGGTCCCGAGGCACCCGGGCCTTGGGGAGTTCTGAGCCCTCCCGGAGTCGCAGAGGAGGAAGGAGAAGGTCAGCCTGGACCACTTGGATTCCCATCTCCGGCCTGGCAGTCGTCATGCTGCTGGAAACCCAGCTCAGTGGAGACCGAGATCAGCAACCGGCCTCCATGGCCACTGCCGCCTGCAGCTTCGGTAGGACTCGGGGTAAGGGCCCCTGTGAACCCCTTGGCCTCCAGCCCAGACAAGATGACCCCAATGGGAGAAACGACTAGGACAGCAGAATCAGGCAGAGAGATGGTGGGGAGAGAGGGACCCAGACGCAGCAGAGAAAGGAAGAAATTCTGGAGAAATCACGGTGGGGAGGGGGGAGGCAGCACCCATGAGAGATGGGAACAGTGGCGAGGGGATGCAAGTCTGGCAGATCCCGTGGGCAGAGGGCCTGGAGTTCGCGGCGGTGGCTCCAGAGGCCATGGGCTGTTGTGGAGCACCCCGAGAACGGAAGGGGCCTTGCAGGCACTGCTGAGGGGAAGGGATAGGGCAGAGTGGAGACATCAGTTTCCTCTGGAGACCCCACACCCCTCAGCATTCCCACACTGCCCAACAGTGCAGAACTGGGACCCCTGGGCTGGGTCTCCCACCTAAATCGCCCTCCCAAGGACCACTCGATCGCCATGGACGTTGGAAAATAATGGAGGCATTGTTGGCAGGCCAGCCGGATGCTGAGCACATGGGGCAGCCACCTCCTGGACCCGCTGCCCGCTGGCCCCTTCCCCCCTCAAACCGCACACGGTCCCTCTAGGCAGGGCATCTGACACTCCACGGCCAACACCCCAGTGCGCCCAGCACCCGGCTCCCCGGCTTGCGCACCCTGGCCCTGTCCTCTGGTAACAGTGTCTTGCACAGGGAAGCGTGCAGTGCTGGTGGTATGAGCCTTTGCTCAGATCCGTGGGACTGGCTCTGCTGGGATCTGGGAGAGCACTGTGCTTTTCCTGCCCACATCCTTCCAGGCTTGCCTCCTTGGTAAAACGCACAGATGAGGTGACCGGAGGCCAGGATACGGAGCAGGGCGAAGACTGTCCTACACCATGGGACTCTCCCAGGTGGAGAGATGGGGAGGCTGGCAGGAATCTGCTCCCCCATCGCTGCCTGAGGCCCCTGCCCTCACCATGCCCCACGCTGCAGTGGCCCCACACGGCTGTTTCCTAATTACTGGGGAGGGGGTGTCCTCTGGGCAGGAGCAGCTGCCCTGGGTGGGGGGTGCATCTCTCTATATGCAAGCATGGGCGGGTTCCTACGGGCTTACCCTTTGGACTGGGGACAAAATGCTGGGAGATCAGGTGTGGGATTGCCACCTGTGCAAGCTGGTGTGTGGAGGGAAGTGAGGATGGACGTCCAGCTCCCCCAGCTCTGTCCTTCCTGACCTGAGTCCTGGCCGATGCCTGGGCGGAGGACACTGGGTGCACCTGCCAAGAATCGCCCCTCTCTGTGCCCATTCTGCTGGCAGTTTCCAGGGTGGGGCCCAGAAGCTGGTGACAGCTGGGAGGTCTAAGGTCCTGTCTGGCTCCTGGTGGCTTTGCTATGAGCCTTTGGGCGCCACACTCACCCTCTCTGGGTCCCGGGTCGCGTTCTTGCGGACCAGACGTTGTCACCAAGCCTCCCAGACCCCGCTCTCAAGCGGCGGTGAGACGCAGCTCCCTCCCCGACCGTCCTCCAGAGACCCCCAGCCTTTCCGCACGCGAGCACGCCTGGATCCCAGGCCTCAGCCCGCGGCCCGCAGCGCGGGACAGGAAGCTGCGGGGCCCGGGTGAGCTCCCGCGGGCAGCCCTGGCCCGGCTCCTCCCCTGACTGTCTCCGCCCTCCTCGGGCCGGCTACTCGGGTGGCGTCTGGGCACCCCGAGTCCCCTCGCAAAGGCGCGCGTAGCCAGCGGACGCCCGCGGCGCGTCTCAGCGACCCCCGGCCCCGCCCCGCGCCGCGGCCCCGCCTCCCGCCGCTCCGCCCTCCGCGCGGCCTGAGGCTCCGGGCCCCAGGGCCGCCCGCGGGCGCAGCGCCCAGCAGCGCGGGGAATAGCTCGGACGCCGGCCTGGGGCCCCGGAAGCCGTGGCCTCCCCGGGCGCCGGGAAAGTTCGGGGCCGGAGAGCGCCAGGGGACGGGACCCATGGAGGCGCGCGGGGAGCTGGGCCCGGGCCGCGAGTCGGCGGGCGGCGACCTGCTGCTGGCGCTTCTGGCGCGGAGGGAGGACCTGCGCCGAGGTGGGTGCCCGGACTTGAGCGGCTGCACGGGGAGACCTCGCTCCGGGCTTGGACCTTTCCGGGCTTGGCCACGCAGGGGGCGGGAGACGGGGGACCCGGGCGGCGTGGAGGCCCCAGCACGTCCCCACCCGGGCGCCTCAGCAGCGAGTTAGCGTCGGGGCCCCTGGAGCCGGGCTGTCGGTTGCGCGGTCGCAGCGCCCAACAGCCCAGGCCAGAGAGTACTTGGGGTCCCAGGACTGATTTAGGAAAGCCTGTCCCTTATCCGGAGAGCATGTGGAGAGCAACCATGCGACCCGGTGACCACCGGACAAGAAGGTGACGGACAGGGCTGACGGCACCCAGATAGTCCACACTTTCCCGGGGAAGAGAGTCAGAGGCAGGGTCCAGCGTGTGCAGCTGGAGCCCGCTGGCAGATGTCCCTAGTTGAGGTCTCCTTGTCTGCCCCACACGGACCTCCTCATCTGCGGCTCCCAGGCTGGTCCTCAGGACCCTCCTGGAGGAAAGACCCCAGCTCCTGCCGCACCAGTCCTGCCCCCGCGGCCCCCTCCCACGCTTTGGCTCCGGAGAAGGGCAATTGCCAGTCCTTCTCCCGGGCTTCGTTGCCCGTGGGACCACAGGATGGGGAGGAAGGCGGGCCTGGCCGCGTGGGGAGTGTCAGGGACCCAGCAGGTGGGAAAAAGGTTACATCCAGGCTGTGGGGTCTCTTTCGTCCCCTACTTACTTATTTATTTTTCCAGCGGTTCCTGGGAGGGGTTGGCCGCAGGGGCTGGGAGGAAGGGTGGGAGGCGGAGGGAGAGGGAGAGAGGGGAGGCGCACTCCCAACGCGATCGCTCAGGAGAGCTGGCCGAGCGGGCGGGCAGGCGCGAGGCTCCTCTGTGCCCCACCAGCGCTGAGGGTAGGAGACCCCGCCGAGGCTGGAGTCGCCATGCAGCGTAAGGCCCGGGTCGCAGGGCGCGTCAGGGAGCAACAGGGGCCCAGTGAGAGCAGCGTTTGCCGGAGGCGGGGAGGAGGGCAGCTCGGCCGGGCGCTGTCCCAGCCACGGTGCTGAATCCCCGCTCGCGGGCCTGTCTAGCCACCAGATCTAGGCCGGCTGTCCTCTCCCTTCTGCCGCCGAGGCCAGCGAGGGGGGCGCCCCCCCCACCCCAACCCCCGGAGCAGGGCTCCTCCCCATGCTCCACTGGCACTGGGGCCATGGTTTGGTCCTATGCGGGGCCGCATCCTCGGCGAGTTTCCTGCTGCTGGGCGAGGGAGGTCAGTCGATCAGGGTGCTTTCAGCCTGGGATTCGGGGAGGCCCTTCTCTGGTCCTCCCACCCACTGCGGGCTGGCCTGGAGCCGGAGGGGTCTCTGGCCCAGGAGGGGAGCATGGCCAGGTGGGTGCAACGTTTGCCCAAGCTCCAGCTCCTGCTGCTGGTTCTTTCCTCTCCAGAAGACTTTTCTAAACCAACAAGGAGATTCACCCTGTGAGCACCCTTCAAAGCCCCACATGGGCCAGTGGCTCCTGCAGACCACCCCTCAAGTTTCCCCAGCCTTGTTCCCCCACAGGCCTGCAGTCACACGGTGGCAGAGCCGAGTGTCGGAGTAACTCATGTCAGGCGCCGACACTTGAGTATGGTGACGGCGATCCAATTGTCCAGTCAGTGCACAAGGACCTGCGAGGGCTCCCAGAGATGGGGAGGACACCAGTTTTTACCTTGGTGCCTGAGCAGGGTTGGGTGGCCAGGCTTCAACAAGGGACCTCCAGCTGCAAGGATACTTAATTGCGCAAAATAGCGACGGGGACCGGGCGGTACGCACCCCAGGACCACGAGCACCTTACCTCCGGGTCCTGCTAGGCAGCTCCTGCGGTGGGGTTTTCATTTGAGCTCACTGTGCACGCTTTGTGCTCGCTGGGAACATTTTGCAGTTGACGGTATCTGGCCGAATGGAATGGCCGGGGCCCCTTCCTGCTCACGGGCTCACTTCTAAACCTATTTCAGTTTTCCCCAATTTTAACTGTGGGCCAGGCTGCAGACTTCAGTGTCATGCACTCCCTACACCTGGGAACCAAGGAGCCATGTACGCCTGCTGGGAAGGGGGTGTGCGGGGAAGGGGGGGTCTCCCCTGGCAGCCCCGGGCCTCGCGGGCTGGAGTAGGAAGGGGACTCCAGTGCTCCCACTCCGTGCGGTGCTTCTGACCTCGGTGGCTCCTTGGCCCACAGAGATCCCGCTGTGCGCAGGCTGTGACCAGCACATCCTGGACCGCTTCATCCTCAAGGCACTGGACCGACACTGGCACAGCAAGTGTTTGAAGTGTACCGACTGCCACGCGCCCCTGGCCGAGCGCTGCTTCAGCCGCGGGGAGAACGTCTACTGCAAGGACGACTTCTTCAAGTGAGCGTGGCCGTGGGCTTGTGCGGGAGGGCAGGGGTGCGGTCTGCTCCTGCAAGGCGGGCCCCTCCTCTTACCCAGGCCAGGGTGCGGGTGGGGAGTCTCCACGGGCTGCCAGGCCTGGCTGGCGGGGCAGCTCGGTTCTCTCCAAGTAATTAATTTTGCAAATCATGGGAACAGGGTCGTTCAAAAAGACAACCCCAAGTTTACAGAACTTGATTGGATTTACTCCGTCTTAATTTCGGTCTTGTTTTTGTTTTCAATGCTGGGGAGGGGGTGCTTTTCGAGCACAGGCCTCTGGGGTCTAAGGGAACTGCCCTATGGATCCCGCTTCCCCACTGGGACACCGAGGTCAGGGCGGCGAGGCTCTTCCCCCGGGCCTCTGGTTCCCTTCTCCGTATTCCGTGCGGCTCTGTGGGGGCTGCCGGGCCGGCGACTAGGGGCAGGGCCCGGGTGAGCCTCCCTCCTGAACCGCCCTGCGCGGCTTCCCGCTCCTCGTTCTCCAACCCGCTCCCGGCGAAGGAGCCGCGGACGCTGCGCTGAGCCGCGCCCTGTGCGTCCCGCAGGCGATTCGGGACCAAGTGCGCCGCGTGCCAGCTGGGCATCCCGCCCACGCAGGTGGTGCGCCGCGCCCAGGACTTCGTGTACCACCTGCACTGTTTCGCCTGCGTCGTGTGCAAGCGGCAGCTGGCCACGGGGGACGAGTTCTACCTCATGGAAGACAGCCGGCTCGTGTGCAAGGCGGATTATGAGGCGGCCAAGCAGCGCGGTCAGTGGGAGGGTCCACCCTCCTCCTTTCCCCGTCTGCGAAATGGGGCTGGGGTCCGTCTGTGAGGGGCGCGGAGGGATCCCCACGGCCGGCGCCTGCCGCAGGGGCACAAACTTAAGCGCCTGCCCCGCCCCCGCCGCCAGGAGGGGTGGGGGCCCGCGCGGGTGGGGACGATCCTCCGGCTCCGGGAAGCCTGGCTCCAGGGCCGTAGCGGCCTCCTTCCACCCTCGCGGGCGCAGGGAGGTTGGTCTGAAATGTGTGGATTATCGCCCCAAACCCTTGACCGTGAAGATCCGTCCCCACCCACAGCTTTGGAACAAAGGGGAACCCGGGCGGAGGCGGGAGGGGACGGGGGCAGCCCGTCCTTTACTGCGGTGTCCCCGCGCCCCGGCGGGGGCGGGGGGCCGTCGGGCGGCGGAGGGGCCCAGCCTCACTCCACCCCGCGCCGCGCAGAGGCCGAGGCCACGGCCAAGCGGCCGCGCACGACCATCACGGCCAAGCAGCTGGAGACGCTGAAGAGCGCCTACAACACGTCGCCCAAGCCCGCGCGCCACGTGCGCGAGCAGCTCTCGTCGGAGACCGGCCTGGACATGCGCGTCGTGCAGGTCAGCGCCCGCGCCGGCCCCGCGCCCCGCGCGCCGCGCGCCGCCCTCCGCTCACCCGCCCTCCGCTCACCCGCCCTCCGCCGCTCGCCCCGCCGCAGGTGTGGTTCCAGAACCGCCGCGCCAAGGAGAAGCGGCTCAAGAAGGACGCGGGCCGGCAGCGCTGGGGCCAGTACTTCCGCAGCATGAAGCGTGCCCGCGGCGGCCCCAAGTCGGACAAGGACAGTGTGCAGGAGGAGGGGCAGGACAGCGACGCCGACGTCTCGTTCACGGGTACGGCCGGCCGCCTCGCCCCCAGGGCGCCACTCGGGAGGCCCGCAGCTCGCGCGCCCCGCGGTCCCCGGGAGCCTGCAGATGGGAATTTCCCAGCCAGGGGCTGCCCGGGCCTTCTTTTATAGCGTTCACAGACTGATCCCCCGTCCCCAAGCCCTGCGGTTTGGCCCCTGGGGCGCTCAGCTGTCACCCTGTTGGGGGACAGCCCCCAAGACCCACGTGACCCTCGGCAGGCTTTCTCTGGGGAAGGGGTCCGACCATTTCTGTGGCTCCTGGTCCTTGCAATGATTTTCAGGAAAGTGGGCAGTGGTTTCGGGGTGAGTGACAAAAAACTCTCTACTGTTTGGATTTGGGGGATTTGGAGTTTGGAGTCCACCCCTCTCTGTGGGATTTAATCATCTTATCCCATCCGTGAGTGACCCCATACTTACCTCTTAATGCCCATCCTCAGTTTGTGCAAAAGACCCTCTCTGGCTGCATGGTGACCTTAGGCCACTCACTCTGCCACTCAGAGCCTCAATTAAGTTGTCTGCAAAATGGGCGTGCGGCCACCTTCCCCAGGCAGCCTTGCAGATTATCCCACGACCCTGGGCCCTGGCTGGCCTGTTCCTCGCCCAGATCCCGCAAGGGGATCCCCCCAAGACACCAGGTGGGACTGAGCTGAACAAAGGCGACAAGCACAGAGGCAGAGGGCAGCCTAAGTTCTGAGAGCCGCAGAGGCTTGGGCTGGCCGGTGCAGGGTGGCCGCGAGTCCCCCAGAGGAGGGGCGGTGAGGCCGAAGGGGGAGGGGCGGGCGCTGAGCAGCGCCGTCTGTTTCCATTGCAGATGAGCCCGCCGTGGCCGAAATGGGCCCTGCCAATGGCCTCTACAGCAGCCTGGGGGAGTCCACCCCGGCCTTGAGCAGGCCCACGGGAGCCCCAGGCAGCTTCCCGCTGGAGCACGGAGGCCTGGCCGGCCCGGAGCAGTACCGCGAGCTGCGCCCCGGCAGCCCCTATGGTGTCCCCCCATCGCCAGCTGCCCTGCAGAGCCTCCCTGGCCCCCAGCCCCTTCTCTCTGGCTTAGTATACCCGGATGCTGGCTTGGGCCTGGTGCCCGCGGGGGCCCCAGGTGGGCCCCCACCCATGAGGGTGCTGGCGGGAAACGGACCCAGCTCCGACCTGTCCACAGGGAGCAGCGGGGGCTACCCCGACTTCCCTGCCAGCCCTGCCTCCTGGCTGGACGAGGTGGACCACGGCCAGTTCTGACCGAGGCCCCCGGACGCAAGGGGTGTGGCAAGCAGTGCTGGCCCTGGCTGGGGGGCCTGGAGCGACATTCCCCTCCTCTCCCAACGCCCGGGACCTCGGCGGGAAAGCAGGTGCCACAGGCGGCTGCAGGGGACAGGATGAGACCTCAAAGGAGGGCTCCTTTCTACAGAGCGCCCAGCTCCACGCCCCTCCCTCGGGGGCAGAAGGACTCCAGCGGCTCCTGTCTGTGGCCGCTCCTTCTGGACGCAGGGCCCCGGCCTGGTGGCCGCCGGCGAGCCGTGTTTTGTAAGCAAATTTCTCCCTTGATCGACCGATTAACTGGACGCTTGTTGTTTCTAGACACGAAGCGTCCCCCCACCCAGGCCGGGCCTTCCCCCGCCCCACCGCGCTCTAGCCCAGGGCCACGCCGTCTTTGGGCTGGAGGAGGCTTTACTGTCTGAAATGAAAACACAGAGCACGAACCATGCTTCTCTTTCCGGGCTCCATCTCCCTGATGGAGGCCCACTTTAGGTCAGAGATGGGCCTCTTCTGTCCAGGCGAGAGGCGACTGAGCAGGGACCATGCCCGTGTCCCTCTGGTCCCAACCCCCACCTCCCCCAGGAGCCTCCTCTTTCGTCTTCCCTGGGGAGCTGGCTCTAGAGCTTTCTGTTCTTGACTCTACCACCTGTCGGGAGGAGCCGCCCCTACCTGGGCGTCCTTCTTCTCCAGGAGCAATGCGTTAAGGTTAAGGCCGCGGGGACCTCCCTCCCCGCCTACACCAAATTTCCATCCCCTCCCCCGTCTCAGCTGCCCCCAGGCCCTCGATGTCCAGGCCCCGCCCAGCCCAGCCCGCCGATTTCCGTTGCCAAAACAGCCTGCGGCCCTCCCTCTCGGACTGGGCTCTAGCTGCCGGAGGACTGGGAGGCCTCCTCCACCTGGCGCCTGTGGCCGCCTGCCCCAGACCCCGAGGCCGGCGGCGGCGGGTGAGACCCAGCCGTCCCCGCAAACCTGCATCCCAAGCTACCTGTCAGTTCTGTGGACATCCCGTGTTTTTTATTTACTCTCTGACTATCAGCTCTTCCCAAGACTTCAATAAATTTGTCAGTGACAGTCGAGAAGGTCCGGGTCCCTAGTGCGGCTGGGGGTGTGCGGGCGCAGGGGCGTTGGGGGTGGAGCGGCTCTCTGAAAGTGGGAAGCCATCCGTGGCAGGGATGGCACTTGCTGTGAGTTGGGCCCCTCTGTCCCTGGGTTTCGGCCAAACTTCTGAGCGCTGGAAGGGGGAGGTGGGAAAACCCAGTGCCCGGCCACGGGGGTGGGGTGGGCTGGTGCGCCGGTACCCGGGCCCTGAGAGAGGCGGGGGCTGGGGTGACGGGAGTGTGCTCTCAGCGGGGGGTGGCAGCAACAGGGGGTGGGGGCAGGGCGGCCAGACCCGGCCCATCCGGAGATTCCCGGCGCAGGGTCCCGGGTGTCTCGCCGACTTGGATTCCAATCCCAGCCATCTGCTAACTCGCTGTGTGACTCTGGGCAAGTGAGCTGCCCTCTCTGAGCCCTGTCGCCCCCGTGCAGTGGAGACACTGCTCGCAGCTCCTCCAAGGGAGGCGTAAGGAGAGAGTCGGTGAGTGCTCCCCGGGGGGCTGGACTGGGGCCGTGGAGGCAGGTGGAAGCGTGAGCCCCCAGGGCAGGGGAGTGGTGGATGGTGGGAAGGGGGAGGGGTGCTCCGTGGGAGCTGTCCTCGTCGTCACGACGTCGAAGAGGCCCTTACGGGAGCCCCGGGGACTGGGAACTGGGGGCACCAGGGGAGAATTCAGGGCTGGGAGAAGGGGCCCCGAGGCCATTCCATCTGGGGCTGCGAACGGGGAGGGGGGGCAGCTGGGGGTGTCCTGACCGCTCTGGGGCAGGAGGATGAGACGGTGGCCCGTGAGACAATGCCCACCGTGAGCGGAGCTGTGACGCTGGGAAGCGTGACGGGCCCGGGCTGGCGCTGGTGGTGCTCAGAGGTCAGGCCTCCCTGGGGTGGGGGAGAGGAAGGCCCAGGGGCTGGTGGCGCGGGGTCCGCAGCGGTCGACCTCGCACTTCCTCCCAGGGGCTGGGGAGCCGCTGGAAAGGAAAGCAGCCCCGGCTGAGTTGTGCTCGGGGCGGGGCAGCACAGGGGTGGGTGCTGTCTGATCCGGCTGCCGTGGGGGGGCGGGGGGGGCGTATGTAAATCCTCAAGTCGACACCCCTCCTCCCGCCTCGAGCCCCTCCCCCCCGGCCACCGGGGACCTTTTAGGCGCTGACAGGTTAATAAAGTGCTAAGTGTCCCCCCCGAGGCCTTCCGCCTGTTGGCAGTTGCCCACCGAGCTCGCTCCAGCTGGCGGCGCGTCGATAATCCCGGAGCCGAGTCGGGGCGGTGGCCCCAGGGTTGGCAGCCTCCAACACCCCTGGGGGCTGGGCCCAGCCGGCGCGTGGGAAGCTCGGGACCCCGGCCGGTGTGCTAGAGGGACGGGCGCGATGGGCCCAGGCACCTGGCAGAGGCGTTCGGCCCTGGGACCCGCGGCCTGCGGTGCTTACTCGCGCCCCGGTGCGGTGCGCAGGGCCCAGGAAGGGCCCAGACCCTGACCGGCGTTGCCCGCATCAGGTGCCCCCGGGGTGGGGGGCCGCCTGGGGCGGGGGACACCACTTGAGCTTGCTAACCTTTTTCGGCTTGGCGGGGGGTAAGGCTTATTAACCTTTGAACCCACTGATGTCTGACATTATCAAATGTAAATGCGCGAATAATAAACAACAATATCGACCGGTACAAAAAGGGTCTTCTCTCCTTTTAAATACAAAATTCACACCGGAGGCAAAAGTTCGAAGGACACTCCCAAACCCCCGGACTGGCCTCTCCCTGAGAGGAGGGGACGCACCTGCTCCCAGGCCTGCTCGTCTCCCTCCTCACTCCCCCCACAAGCTGGCTTGTCTTGAGGGACTGGTCCCCCCAGATGTGGACAGGAGGGGATCCAAGCCCTGGGGACTCTCCTGGTTGAGCACCAAGACTATAAATCAATGGGTTTTCGCAAGAATCAGTCTGGAGCGCTCAATTCCAGGGGCTGTAATGATCAATTCTTTAAGCCCATAATTGTTCAAATTACTCTGAGCAACATAAAACATTAATTTTAAGAAATTTAATAGAAAAAAGCTCTTTAAATCCACAACGAGATAAATGACACCCAGCGTTGCGACCTTTTTCCATACCTTGGTGACATTGAATAATCTGAAAGTTATTTACATTTTCATTCTTCGTGGAAAATGTTGACAAGCTTTTGGCCACGGGTGAGGTGTGCGGGAGGAGCGGAGGGCCCCCTCCCCCTAATTAATGGGGGAGCCGCGGCTTCATAAAGCAGGGTTTCCATCAGTCTGCCGAGGCGACCTGCGCTGGCGGCTCCCACCCCTCCTGGAGCTGATGCCACAAGGCTCATTTTTTACCATAAAAAGATTCCCTCCTGACCAGCAGAGCCCACCCGATGCGAGCGGCTGTCGCGGGGGGTGGTGCGGGGATGGGGTCCACGGCCGGACCTGGGGGGAAGCGACTGGTGCTGCAGACCCCAGAGTCAGGGTGCACGCGCAGCACGGCTTCGCGTTCGCAGGAGTGCGTGTGGATGCGGGCGTGGAGGTCATGCCCGGGGCTGGGGGGAGGGGGGCAGGTGGGCTGAGCCCTCCAAGCCCTGACCTCCACGTGTTCCCAGAGACCATCTGGGTGGCCACCTTGGCCAGGCTACGGGATGTGACGTGTGGGGTGGCCCAGCGGCGGGCTGACGTCCGCAGGAGGGAAGCTGGGTGACCCTGGGAGAGGCTCAACCTTTCTGAGGCACAGGGCAGCATCCTGGCCTCCCTTCTAGGGTTGCCCTGAGGGGACAGGCTCCTGCGAAGGGTTGGGCAATGCTGGGGACAGCGACGAAAGAACCCCTCTCAGGGCTGAGGGTAAATCCCACGGACGCAGAGGAAACAGCCCCTTGACCTACGCCCCCCCAGACGCTCCGCGCCCCTGTCCCTTCTCCCCAAACTCAGAGGCCTCAGTCGCCGTGAGGGAAAGGGGTTTGTGTGCACCGGCTCTGGGGGCTCCGGTGCCCCCCCCTGCTTCTGAACAGAGCGCCCAGGTCTGGGTGTCCTCTGAGCCAGGTGCTGGGGTGGAGGACCCAGACGGGACGGCGGCAGGGTCTCACGTCCACCCACCCCCTCCAGCCAGCGTGCGCCCCTCAGGTGGGCGGCAGGAGGCGCTACGGGGACCTGCTGGGGGAGGACATTGCTCAAGGTGACTGGTCTGGGAAGACCCCAGCCCGGAGCAGTTCCCCGTCCCAGAGGGTCCCCTGTCCCTGACGGCTCTTCCATCATTGAGTTTCCCCTATCACAGAAGGGCCCCCATCCCTGAGGGATCTCCCACCCCAAAAGGTTCCCCCAAACCTCAAGGGTGCCCTGTCCAGAGGAGTCCCCCATCCTTCAGGGGTGTCCCCCAAACCTGTGGGCAGCCATCATTCTGTGCCCCACGTCCGTGGCCATCAGCTGTGGGCCAAGAGATGACTGTGTCTCTCTCTGCAAGCCGTCCCACTCATCTGCGAGGGGGTGATCTGGTCATCGAACCCAGGAAGAGATACCCCCCTGGTCTCTGGGGAAATCGAGTCAGAACGACAACACGAGGCAAACCAGATACTAACAAGTGCTGGCGTGGCTGCTGGGGCTCGAAGAAGCCGCCACCGTGGGCACCGTGGTACCGCGTGCCCCGGCGACTGCACTCGTGGGTGTGCACCCAAGAGACGGAGCGCAGGGACCCAACCGGACACCCGGACACGCACGTTCCCAGCGGCAGGGGGACAGCGCAGGTGGCCACTGGCTGGGAGCTCGAGGCCCTCTCCCAGGGAACGGGCTCCCGTCCAGAGAGGCTTGACCTGGGGGCTGAGCAGAGAAATGCATGTCCAGACGCCAGCCCCCAGCCCCCGGCCCTGCTGCCCCCACGCAGGCCTGTGGTTGTCTACAAAGTGGCTCTGTCCTGTTCCCCAGCCTAAAGCTCCACAAGAGACCCCTGACCATTGTCCCCGGGCCAGCCCGCCCAGACCTCCAGCTCTGCTGGTGCTCCAGAAAGGGCAGAGGTCGAGACCTGAGATGTCTCAGGGCAACAGGCCACCCCCACCCTCATTTTCTCTCTGTGCGGGGAGAACAATGCTCGCTGCCGACGGGGCGGGCGCGTCTGCACTCTGGAGAGGCTCCCGCGGCCTCCCCGGAGGACAGGAGACGGCCGGTCAGCTGCCGCCAGCCCTGGGCTGCGCGGGGAAGGGAGCACCTCCAGGGACGGCCAGCAGGGCAGAAAGGGACCGGGACCCCCAAGCCCCATAGGGCGCTGGCATCTCATGTGGCCTGACTCTCTGGGACAGGGCCGACACCTGCCCCAGGGCCCTGGCCCCCAGCGCAGGGTTTGGTGAGGACGCCCCTGACCCCCTCGTAACCGGGCCCGTCCTGGGGGCTGCCTTGGGGCCTGGGGCTGTGCGCACCTCCCAGTCTTCCAGAAGACCCCCCTTCAGCCACCTCAGCCAGAAACCCCTCTGTAGTGTACAGCTGAGACCCCCAGCAGGCCTTTCCCGGGGGAGGAGGCGGCCGTCCTCTCTCCCTGACGAATGTTTCCGTCAGAGCTCCCGCTAATCTCCAGAATGACAAGGTTTAAAATTTAATTAGCAAGTTCCTCTTATGCAAATTCTCCTCATTAAACTAAGTGTCCTATTAGTTAAAATGAAGCCTGGTGGGGGCTGGGGTGGGTCTCGGGCTGACGCCGCACAGAGCCTCCTCCGCGGGCTCTGGCCAGCAGGGGCGTCCGCTCTCCCCTTCCGTCCTTCAGGGGACACCGGCGGCAGGACCCAGAGGGAGGGGCCGCGGGCTGGGGGCGGGGCCAGGGTGCCACCCGCTGCCCAGAGAGGTGCCTGGGAGGGTCTCTACCGCCCCATCCCTGCGGGCCCGCTGGGACCCCCACCCGTCTCGCAGGCCTGGGGGGCCCCTCCGAGCTCCCGGGAGGGGCGGCCACTCTCAGTGTTGAGAACGCAACGCGTGCGGCTTCTCAGCGGCTCCTTGTAGAAAATGTGGAGAACGCGCAGGACCCTTCCCCCTGCTGTTCATTCCAACCAAGAAGCCGCCCGCTGCTGCCCCTCACACCTGCACACTCGGGCGCGCGCGTGTGCCGTGGCTCCGTAAACTGCGTCCCCCTCACTTTGGGTCACTCCAGGGCCATCTCCTGGGCCCCCGAATGTCCCTCGAGATGCGTTCTGCTGGTGGCCTTACCTGAGGTCTGACTGACTATTGGCCCCTCGCATGGTTTCTGCTCAGTTCCTGGGGATGTCAGCTCCGGCCCCCTGGGGACCCCGTCCAGCCTGGGCAGGAGGGCCGCCCGCCTTCCCCTTCCCCCATGCCCCAGAGTCTGGAGCTGTCGGACTGGACGCACCTGGTCCTGGGAAAGGGTCAGCATCTTTCCTCTCCAGGGGCATCCCCCCCGACCAAAGGGAACAAGCCCCATGTTGCCTTCCTCTTCTTTTCTAGAATGTTCTATGCCAAGGCCACCCCCCCATACCCTATCCGTAACACCCGCCCCCCCCTTCTCTGATGGGGCCCTAGCACAGTCTGGGGAGTCTGTGGTCACTTCGTGGCTCCCACCCCAGCCCCAGCTCTCTTCCCCTCCCCCTAGGGCTCCTGGCTTGAGAACGGGAAGTTTCTCAAACTGTACCTGAGGGTCGACTGCTCTCAGAGGCTCCCGGGGGCTCCCCACAAGTCTTTAAAAGTGTGAGTTCATGGCGGTCAGCCTGGGGGGGGAGCTCTGGGGTCCAGCGAGGGGAGGCCCTCGTCAGGGAGGGTCTGCATCAGGGTCAGAGGCTGACCTCTCTGGGGCGTGAGTGAACCAGCCCAGCAGACCCTGGGGGGCAGCTGGCTGAGGGGTGGAAACCAAGAGGCACTTCCCAGCTCCCAAGGAAGCTGGACCACCAGTCCAGTCCTCACTCGGAGCCCTGGCTGCATTTCCTCTGCCCTAGTCTC
>PISX010000070.1:0-71344 GCA_004024625.1 Mellivora capensis | reverse complement strand
CGTCTGGGTTGAAATAATTCGGCCCATTAGTTTGTGATTCCCACTAAAATGTTTTATTAAATAACCGGTTTCAGCTTTTAAGCCGATCTCTTATTAACTCTGTGAGCTCTCGGAAACACGAGAAGCCGGTCTCCAGGTCTCTGCGCAGCGCAAGTTTTCCCGGCCAGGAGCCCTCCCTTTGTGTCCGCAGCTGAAGTGGGGGCAGGGCTGAAGGCTGGAGGCCCAGGTACAGGTTTAAGGTCATTTAATTGAGTCCCGGCCCTTCCCTGACATCCTTCTTTAGGTTTTTGCTAAGCTTCATCGGCGAATCGTATTTGCAAATAAACTTTGGAACTTAGGAAACAACGCAAGTCTCGAGTTAATTGAATTTCTGAAAAAACCAAAGTAATTACACTGATTGCCCTTTTTTATGCTAAAAAAATAGGAACATTCAAGAACACAGAATATGGTTTTGAACAAATTAAATCTTTGCTGCCCAACCTCAGGCCGGGCCGTCGTGTCCTCTGGGGGGTCAGCGCCCGTCCTTACTCCCCCCCCACCCCCGTCTCCTGCGTCCCCTGAAGAGAGGTGTTCGAGTCCTAGCCCCCGGGAGGAACGAAATGGAATGGATTCCATTCCAGGAATGGAACCTGCTGTGGGAAAGGGCCTTTGCAGGTGTAACTGAGTAAAGATACCAGGTTGGGGTAGGTCCTGATGCAGTGATGGGTGTCCTGCAAGAAGGAGACACGCGGGAATACAGCCGTGTGAGGACCGAGGCAGGGATGGGGGCCCGGTACGCCCGCAGAGGTCCGGGTCCTCCGGGGTCTGCCCCTTTCTTCCCCAGCCTGTGCACGCCAGCCGGGCCTGTCTTTCCCTCCTGCGCCGCGGCGGCCCGGTAGCCACACGCCTGTGGGTATCTGCAGGTTCAGCCCGTGGCCCAGGGGCGCTCTGAGTCTTCCAGGGCCTTGTATAAGCCGAGGGCGTCGGGAGCAAGCACGTTGGCTGACCCTTCCCCTGACAAAGGTCCCCGTGACCCTGCCTGGCCCTCCCCCAGCCGCCAATATTAGAAAGGATTTGTGTCCCCGATAAATAATGCGAAGTTAAATTACATCCGCTCCGGCTTAAATTTTCATATCCCTATTTCTCATCTCCATAAAGAAATTCTGCTTGCGGGCCTCCCAGGGTGGCCTCTGCCAGCTGCCAGGAAGGTCCTAATGAAATTACTCCTCTGGGTGGCGGGGCAGAGGGTGGGAGTGGCCCGCCTGCCTGGGGGGAAAAGGTAAAAGGCCAGAGTTCAAATTATTTATCTCCCTAATAACTACCGGCTCGCAGGCAGCAGGCATGAGCGGCCTCGAGCCAGGCCGGTGGTGATGCATGAGGAGGCGGGCCCGGTGCCGTGGGAGCTTCCCGGGAGTGACCCCACCACAAGGTCACAGCAAGGACGTGTGTTAGAGATGGCGGCAGAGCTGGGAACCCCCCCACAGCCAGGGAGAGGTGGGGCCGCCGGGGCTCAGGGAGGGAGCCCGAAAATGCAGGACGGATGGGGCACAGACGTGTCCTTGGGGTTGCTGCCGCCGCTGAAGTCAGGGCGGGCTCTGGCCCCCTTCCTAGTGTTTTTCCAGACCCGGGACAAGCCAGGTATTTGGACAATGCTGGGTGTGTGGTGTTGCCCCTGAGGGTCTCCCAGGGGTGCAGGTAGGAAGGGAGACGCTGGGCTTGCCCTGCAGGTGACCAGGGGCCAGACGGAATGAACCAGAATCCCAAGCAGGGTGGGGAGAGGCCCCTGCAGGCTGACATTCTTGGGAGTGCCAGGCCAGTGGCTGCAGATGGCCTTGAAGGGCCAGGGGGAGAAGGAGGTCCCCTGTCCTTCCCCCCACCCCGCCCTGGGGAGCACCCTGGGAGGAAGGACACGCGGCCAGAGTTGGGGAATGGAGCAGCCAGGCAGACCACAGCACAGGCCTGGGAGGCCCCTAAACCAAGGCAAGGATCCGCAGCTAGAATTTAAATCCCCAGTTACCACTGCAAGCAAGGGGGCCCCACCCTGTGCGCCCTTCCAGACCGTGGGGTCCTCCAGCACTGGGGTTCCGTGAGTCCCTCTACTCCGCGGAGGGAGTCCCTGGGCCAGGACCAGGGTCCGCGGTGATTCCTCCAAACCCCCGTGGCTGTTCCCTGGACCCCCTACCTCCAGAAGAGTCAGGGTGAGCCCTCCACCCAGCTGAGAGCAGCAGCCTCTCCGTCCCGCATCTTGGCCCTGCGCCCCACTTTCCCTCCCCCCAGGTCCAGCACCTCAGGCTGGACAGGAAGCATGGCCCCAGTCTCCTGCCCCTCTCTCCCCCTGCCGCACCCCCCGCCCCCGTATTTATGGCCACTTAATCTGTGCGAGCGGCCAGCCCTGATAGATCTCTGAGTATCGATCAGCTTTAGGCTGATAGAAGTTCAAGCTCACAGGGCCTCGCTCTTTGACCCCCAAATAGGGCATGAATCTCAATCAAATAGACTGGTATTTGCACACGACTCCTACCCCGGGTGAGGGGCTGCGGGGAAAATCAATGGAGAGTACTAATGACTCACGATTTATAGAACACGTGCCATTTTAATATTAGAATAAATGTCATATTGCAAAGGGAGGGGACACAGGGGGTCTCAGGGAAAATATTTCTTAGAGAGCCTTTTCTGCTGGAAAATGATGTGCGTGGAATTTTATGAACTCAAATTTATAGACCTCATTTGGGCTTATAATTTAAAACTGCTTATGAGAAAGACATTAAGTAGAGTGCTGCGTGGGGGGCAGGGGCTGGACGACTGGGTGGTCCCAGAGCCGCGGGTTGGGGGAAGCCACAGGGAGGGGGTCCGGGGTGCCAGGGTGGGGCTCTGCCAGGGCCTGAGCAGCTGGGGACCTGGAGGAGGCAGAGGGCAGGGCAGGGGGACACCCCAGGGCATCCTCGCTGCTGGGTGAGGGTGGGTCTCCCCGTGGGCATCCACATACACCCCAGGCGGAGCCGGGTACGTGTGTGCATGTGTGTGCCCTTTGCATGTTCACGGGGCCCTGTCTGCCCCCGCGCAGCGCACACGCCACCCGGGGCCCGTTCACGCCATGCCGTGCCCATGTGCACACACACTCCACCTCCCGCTCCAGAACCACTTCTCTGAGCTCCCGGACGAAGAGAGGTCTTCGTCCCAAGGTCCCCATCCCGACGGGGGCTCCAAGTCACCTGTGTCCTGAACTGGGTGGAGGTCAAAGGGTTACCCTGAACTTTGTCACCTAGATACTCTGCTGGGTGACGGGGCGGGGTGGGCACCACTGTCTGGTAGGAACGGGCTTGGGCCCAGGAGGGCTTCGCCATCCAGTCTGATACGGGGGCAGAAGGCCGCCGCCCCACCCCCACCCCCGGGGCAGCCTGACCCCAGGCAGAGGCAGGCCCTGTGTGTGGCAGCCTGCACGGCCCCCTCGAGGGTGTGACCCTCAATGACATTTGATGGAAACTGTTGGGCCGATTCAAAAATCCTGCCCCTCTGGGCCTCAGTTTTCCCAGCTGCGTCTGGAGAGCTTCCTCACTGGACCGTCCGAGGGCCTTCAAGCCTAGTCTCCAGCGCCTGATTCTGGAGCCCTGCCTAAGGGTCAGGTCCCCACCCCGGCCTGATCCCCGCACAGTCCCGCGGGGGGGGGCCCGCCTTGGGGAGCCAGCATTTCCAGAGGAGGGTCCAACCAGGCAGGGATTAGCCTTTTCTAGTATCCTCCCCGCCAGGACTCCCCTCCGGGCATGGGGCTCCTCGCTGAGAGCTGGGGAGACGTCCTTCAGGACGCAAACCTTCCCCCATTCCCTTACAGAATTGCCACCTCCCCTGCCAGGGTCCTGGGCTGTCCCCGAAGTCCCGGAGGCCCAGCAGGGGAGGTCCGCACTGTGCTTTCTTCCCCGCCCCCGCGCCCCCCCCCCACGCGGTGACCGTGCCGACTCAGCCTCCTCCATCAGGCCGGCGCATGCCGCCGCGGTGCCCGGTGTGGGCCGCGCACGTTGTACACTTCCGACTTTATTAGAGGAGAGTGCGGAGCTTGGGAACGCCGCCTCCTCTCGGTGGTCAGTTCCGCTCCTGGAGGCCATAAATCTCCAGGCCTATGATTTGTGACTCCGCACTCCCGATAAATTAAATCTTTCTTGATGAAAAGGTTGGCGCTCCCGGCTCTGCTTCAGGTCACTGTGCTTGTCCAGAGGGAGCGGTGAGGGGCCCTGGGTGGGGCTCCCTGCTGCCCCCACCAGCTGCCTGCCCACAGCAGGGCATTTGGGACATTGGGGCTCTTGGTTGAAAATGTCTGCATATTTCCGAAGTAAGAGGAACAAAGCTGTTCTCAGGGCATGGTGGCCCGGGACAGGGCCTGCGCAAGGAGACCTGGGACCATTACCTAGGCCCTATCCTGCGGGCTAGCCTTGGGCAGTTCCAGAACTGGCTTCTGGGACTTTCCGTGCTGGGGTTGGGGTCAGAGTTCAGACCACTGGGCTCCTGGGGCCACCTTCTCCAGCCACACCTCCCCGCATCCTAGGAGCCTATGTCCCTAACCTGGGAGCTAAGCCAGGGCAACCGCAGGGACGTACTTTGGAGGTCTGAGTCAAGGACAGCCTGACCCTGGGCGGAAGGTGGCCGGCATCCCCTCGGAACAGGCCTCTGGCCCCAGGAGTGCCTGAAAGCGCAGAATGACCCAGGACTTTAGACCTGCCCGCTCTTAGAATACAGCAAACCTGTCTCAGAAACCAAAAGGAACAAGGTCTGCATTCTGGAACAGAAACATCTATGGCCCTGCTTGAGTTGACCCCAGGGCAAGTGCCGGGGAGACGGCTCTGCCACAGAACGGAATCTCCCAGAGCCGCCCAGCAAACTAGGCGGAAGCCCACACGGAATGGAGTCGGAGCTCGGGTTTCAGGGTGGTTCAGGCGCCCACATTCCGGCCCAGCCAGGGGCTTAGGCTCTGGCACCAGAGACAAAAGCCCTAACCCCAGGCTTCCTGGGACTCCATTATGCTGATGAAGCAAGTCATTTCGGAGGCTCTCAGGCCTTTTTGGCTGATTGCTTTCGGGAGAGAGCCGCCCCTCCGGAGCTGCTGGGGAGTCCCATCTGGGAGGGGTGGGGGGCCACCTGGGGTCAGCAGCCCGCTGGTGAAGGGAGGCCCATCCGAACACCCGTAACTCTCCCGACTACACACAGGGGTGCCTCTGACCCCCTGCGAACTCCGACAGAGCTCAGGGAGGAAAGGGGGGCAGGAGGGGGCCCGGCAGGGCTCTGGGGACCCTTTGGGTTCAATGTCCTAGGAGCTCAGAGTTTCTTGCCCAGCGAGGAGGGTCTATGCCTGGGCTTCTGGGCCCCAGGCCCTGGGGACAGACTGTGGGTGAAGCGGAGACGGGCAGCGAGTTGGGACCCCAGCTGCCCAGGCTAGCCCACGACACTTTGGGACAGAGGCTCCCGGCTACCGGGGGCATGTTCAGAAAGGTGACCCCAGAAAGGCCGCTCCCCTGCTTGCCCCGGCGCCTGTTCACACCTGGGACCCTCAGGTCTGCCCCTCCCTCGGGGAACTCATGGTCAGGGCGGGCAGCCCAATGCCCAGTCCCTCACAGCCCAGCTCACCCATCCCCACCCCGGCCCCCAGTGCCTTGGATCCTTCCTGACTCTCCGGCCTCAGGGCCTTTGTACCTGCTGCATCCTCTGCCTGGCATACTCTTCTGCTCCTGGGGCACCTCGTGTGTGGCCTGCACCACTTGGGGTCACTGGAGTGGGTCTCGGCCTGCATGCTGGGTGGATGGGTCCGACCAGAGTGGGAGAGCCTGGGGCCAACGGGTGGGGGGTGGGTGTGGAGGGGGCTGCCGGCGGGGTTTGGGGCTGCTCCAAAATGCCATTCCCAGGCATATCGAAGCCTTGACGTTGGTGGAGGCTCTCCCTGAATCCGTCCTGAGACCTCCTGTGAGAGGCAGTCTCCCCACGCCCAGGATGGGAGCACCCTTATCTCCAAAGGCGAGGGGACCCCGGGAAGAACCCGAACGAGCAGGCCTTGCTCAGCGGACCCCAGGTCACCACGCTGCCCCCCACTCCTTGACCTGTCTGTCGTGTTCCCCGGGCCTGTCTGCCCTCCTCGAACAC
The DNA here is from genome assembly GCA_004024625.1 of Mellivora capensis. Lineage (NCBI taxonomy): Eukaryota > Metazoa > Chordata > Mammalia > Carnivora > Mustelidae > Mellivora > Mellivora capensis. The sequence continues at coordinate 65,242 of PISX010000070.1, read as the reverse complement.
GCGAGTTGCCGGCCGCTTTGGGCCTCCGCTGGCCCGTGAAGCCTCCCTCGTCACAGAAAGCTCAGACTAAACTGAAGACGTGCGCGTGCTTTTCCTCTGCTCATCATCTTTGTCTGTCGACCTCTCAGACCCAGGGATGCCAAGAGGCTGAGACTTCTTGCTCCCGTGAGCGGGTGTGGGTCAGGTGTGGAGCCGGATTCCAGGGCGGCAAGGGCCCAGGCACTCAGCTTTGGGGCCACACGCCCCTGGGGCCGTGTCACTGACCCGGCCCCCGTAACAGTGACCACAGACCGGGGAGCCTCACGCAATGGGAACAAACGCTCCCCGGCTCTGGAACCGCAGCCCCAAACCAAGATGTCCGCAGGGCCGCCCTCCCTCCAGACGCTGTAGAGGAGGGGTCCCACTCGCCTGTCCTAGCTCCTGGTGGCCCCAGGAGTCCCTTGGTCTGTGGCTGCGTCGCCCCAAGCCTCTGCCTCCCCCTTCACACGGCTTCTGCTCTGTGCCTGCCCCCCTCCCCTCTTATAAGGACCCCAGTCTTTGGGTCTAGCGCCCACCCTCACCCAGGAGGGTCTTGTCTCTGAGATCCTTAACGGATTACACCTGCAAAGACCCTGCATCTGCCCCCAAATGTCTGACCGCGAGCGCCGGCCAGCCTCCGTGCCCCCATGCGCCTCTCTGTAAGGTGCACAGGACCTCCCTCTCTCAGAGAATCCGCACCCTCTAAGAGGCTCCCTCATCTCCTGCTTGATCTCTGGACTGAGAGCAACGCCCCTGACAGCCAGGTGGGCCCAGGATTCGGAGGCCTTGGGGCCAAGCTGACGGCTTTCCTGACCCCCCGAGTGAAGCCCCTGGGCCTCAGAGAGGCGTCTCCAGACGAGGGCGGCAGACCCCGTGCCTGGCTGGGGGGAGCCACTGGTTCAGCTGTGTTTCTGGCAATTTCTGCACTGTCAAGGCGTTGGTCCGCGGGGAATGGATGGTTCTGGGTCAGCAATGATAAGCCCAGCGGGGTTTGCTGGTCACCTCTCTGGGTCAATACCGGGGCCCCAGGCAGCCTCTGTCCACTGAAGCCCATGAGTCTGCGGTCCGGGGCCCCCGCTCTGCCTGCCCGCCCTGCCACCACATGCCGGCTTTGGACAGAGGACTGAAGGCTTGCTCGGACCCCGCTGCTCACCAGCCACCTCTTCCGACAGTGCGGGGGGCGGGGGGCGGGGGCGCCCCACCTCACACCTGCACGCAGGGCTTCCCAGCCGGAGGCTGTCACCACCAGCAGCAGTCACGGCCGCGAGCTGTGTGGTGGGACTCCGCCAGGCCCCAAGGGAAGCCTGCGACCCTGGATGTGGATCCTTGTAGCAGTTTATGCCGTGGAGCCCCAAGTCCACTTACAGATGAGTAAACTGAGCCTCCCAGAATCACATCACCCACTCAAACTCACAGCAGCTTCAGGGGCTAGGGGCAGGGGAGCCAGGTCCAAGGCCACTTCCAGCTGATGTCAAAGGCTCGCTGCCCCCTTCCCCCGTATCCCACATCCGCAGCAGAACGGGAGCCCCAAGAGGGGCCAGCACCTCCCCAGAGGCCCCGATCAGCCTCCCCAGAATAGCCTCGGAGGCCGGGGGTGGAGGGGGACAGACTCCAGGGACCCATGAATGCTGTGTGGGGAAGGTGGGACCCTCCGCAGCCCAGAGCTCACCACTTGGTGCCCCAGTTCCCCCCAGGAACCTTGCCCCGTTCCTGTCCATGCAGCCCCTAGGGGACAGGTGTGGGTTCTGGGCTGGGGGAGAGGGCAGGTGTGGGGGCAGGGCAGGGGCCGAAGGGCCGGTTTCAGCCTCTGGGCAGCTCTGCCAAGGACCCTGGGTGCCAGCGTCAGGACTGGACTGTCTTGTTGGGGGAGGGGAGGACCGTTCTCTGACTCCGGGTGGCATCGGTTTCGCAGGAGGGAAATCAGACCCTGGGCAACCTACATCTGAGAAGGAGACATTCTTCGATTGCTCCTGGGGGTCAGTTCCAGCCTCCCGGTACCCCCTGCAATCCTGTTGACTTAATTGGGCTTTTGTCTGGGTGGCCCTGGGGGGATTACCCGGGGTTCCTGTTACAACGGCTTCGGCTTCGGGGGCCTCGGCAGAGGTGAGCTTGAGGCCTGTTTTCCTGTTGTCCTGGGAACGACCTGGGTGCTCTGGGCTCCACGGTCAGTGTCAGCACAGCGAGGCCTACTCCGGGGTGCAGGGAGGGCCGATGGGCCCCCATGTGCAGGCCAGGGGTTGGGGGGCGTTCCAGCCGGAGAGCATCCACCGCAGAGGCGCGTCCCAGGACCAGGAAGGAGGCTGAGGCGGGGAGAGGGAGGGTGCGCCACGGCTGGCGGGGAAGGACGGACACAGCGGTGTTAAGACGGCACTGTGGGGGGATGGGCAGGCTGGAGTGGGCTCTACTTGATGGAAGAGAAGCTGAGGGTCAGAGCGGGCCCGGAGGCAGCACCCTGGTGATGCAGCTAATGGGCTGAGCTGGGAGCAGATCCCACCTTGTGCCTCCTCTGTGATCAGTGCAGCCCGCGCCCCCTCTTCTGGGGGTTCCCAACCAGAGTAACGACGCCGTTCCAGCTGGGCAAGAGGCCTTGAACACACACTCCCGAACGTGAGTCCCCAGGCAGGGGAAGGGCTGCTGGGGGGCCGTGGGGGGCAGGGGTGGGGTGAGCCCTGGCGCAGCCGCCCCCCCTCCCCATGGCTGGCCGGCCTCTGCTGCCCCCTGGCGGCCACCCCAGCCCAGAGAGCCTCGATCCCACCGTCTGCTGCCTCGAGGCTCCCTCTCGGGCCCAACCTGGGATTCTGCAAACAGGTTCACCAAATTGTCAATTAAGCGAAAATCAATCCCGAGCCATTCATCACAGGCCGCCATCGATCGGGGCCCCCGGGGAGCGATTGAGGCCAAGTGCAGCCCCACATCTGCTACATCAGGGCAGCCTCTGTGATCCATCATCGGGAACGGCCACTGCGCCCATGGGGCTTGGGGCCGGCCCAGCAGGTGGGAGGCGATGGGCACAGGGCCCTCTGCCCATGGAGGCTCCTCTGCTCCCCCAGCCCCCACATGTCTGCCCCTTCTCTGCCCGAGCCCACCCTCACCTTCCCTAAGGACTAGGACCCTCCGTGCCTCTCCTTGCTGGCTCCCATGGCTCTGCTGGCTCCCTCTCACAGTGTCCACAAGGACCCTGGGGTCCATAGCCAGGGGCCTCAGGAAGTCTGTGGGAGGAGATGGACCCCCCTCCCATCCTCAGCCTCCCCTCTCTGTCTAGCCTCCCCACAGCGGGCACCCTGACCCCTGCTCCCCCATCGACGCCGCCCGCAGCATGGCTATAACCCATGTGGAGCTGAGTTCCAGACACCCCTCCAGGGAGGTGCCCATCCAGGGACCGGTCTTGGGACCACAGGCCAGGGATGCGTCCCTAGGAGACCAGAACCCCCAGGACTCCCCCAGGACTCACCGCACACACCTGGGGAGTCTGCAAGCCTCCGAGACACCCACTTTTCTCTTAGAATTCCCTTGCAATACAGCACTCGGGTCACTATTTCTATGTCAGGAGGAAACAGACTGTCGCCACTGCTTGCAGTCAGCCTGTTTCCAGGCCCCTTGAGGGAGCCGCCCCAGCCCAGACCTCCAGAGCCTCCCAGCAGGCCATGGGGGGACCCCGTGCATGTGGTCAGTGCTTGGGAGCTGGACGCCCTGCTGTAAAAGCCAGTGGTGCTTCTGGGGGAGGGGCCTCTCTGGGCACCCTTGATGTCTCCACGGGACAGATGAGAGCATGATGGGGAGACCCCCAGTCCTTCCTCCTGGGCTTCAGCGTGGGAACCACCACCCGGCCCGAGCTCAGGATTTGGGCTGAACATGGGGATTGTTCCGTGAGCCCTGGGAGCAACCAGATGCTCAAGTCCCTCCCACGTGCTGACACTGTGGCTCTGCTGCTTACACTTCCGGGGGCAGCTCCTAGCTGGCCAGCCCTGCCCACCTCCTGTGGGCCGTGCACTGGGACACGGAGGAGGTGCCTGACGTTGAGATACAGCAGCTCTGGATCCAGGGAGATGGGGAGCGAATGAGGTGCCGCCGGGGCTGGCGTGGGCAGAGGAGCCCAAAGAGCACCAGCGGTCTTCCAAGAGAAGGCTGAGCGGGCAGAGGGGGCTCCCGGGAGCCACGGGGCATCACCCGGAGTCTCCTGCCTGCCCAGGCATGTGCAGTGGGCGCCCAGGTCGGAGAACCATGGGAAAGCAAGAGGAACTTACACAGGGCCAGGAGTGCAGAGGTGTCCGTGGCCCAGGTGAGAGACCTCATAATTCCCAGGGCATCAGCTGAAATGCTCAGAAGGGCCTCAGCTCAGCTCTGGGGTCAGATTAACCCCAAGCTAGTGACGCGGTAACAGACCAGCAGAGCTCAGCAGCTAGCGCCCGAAGGGGCAAACTGTTCCCAGTAATTGAACTATGCCCCAGAATAAAGCTCAGGAGGATCTCCGGGGACACAAAATGTCCTTCCCCTGCCTAGCGGGAATCTAACTGTCTAGCACTCAAGCAGAAATTACCAGATAGGCAAAGAAGCAGGACAAAATGTTCCAAGACACTGCAAAACCAACGAAATGAGTCAGAAAGGACAGAGGTGAGAGAACGAGCAGAGAAGGCTGTCGGGACAGGTGCTGGCACCGTGTTCTCTACACCTTAGGAGGAGGAGGGAAGGCTGGGCGTACAAAGGACAGCTTGGAAGACACAAAGACCGGAGTCACATCTCTGGAGAGGAAAATCCACTGCCTGGGATAGATGAACACTAGAGAAAGGAAGGTGCACGTGAACTCAGAGACATGGCAACAGAAACACGGAGAGGAAAGGCCACAAAAGTTGGCCTCATGCACCTGCCGCTGGAGTCCTTGAGGTTGAAGACAGAGAAGGGGACGTACGTGAAGAACTAACAGCCAAAACCTTCCCCGAATTGATGGAACCTGTAAACCCACAGGTCCAAGAAGCTCTACAAACCCCAAACACAAGAAATAGGAAGAAAATTACACTGAAGCTCATTTTGTTTCTTAAAACCAGCAATGAAGAAAGAGCATGCCAGGCAAGCAGCCAGCAGGGAAGGCGCATCCGTGCAGAGGCATGAAGGACAGCCAGCGTCTCCACGGAAGCAGGGCAGGCATCTCGGAGGCTCAGAAAGAAAATATTCGTCGCCATTGAATTCTACAAAGGCAGACGTCTCCGTCACAAACGACGCGAGAGGGCTTTTCAGGCAAGAGAGAGCTGGGAGAATTCTTCACCAACAAACCCACAGTGAGGAAGCGTCATGAAATCCTTCAGACAAAGAGCGAGTTATTCCCTGTGGGAAGATCATTCCACACAAAGAAATGGAGAGCACAGGGAGTGGAAACCCTACGGGTGATAGAAAATGCTTTCTTTCTAATAAAAAATTGTTACGTAATTGACTGTTTTAGGCAAACATTGTGATAATGTGTCACGGGGTGTATGTCGGAGTGTGGGATGACAGCACCTGGGCCGGGGCAGGCACGGAGGTCCACCGCGATGGGGTGCTTGGGTGGACGGAAGCGATAGGATAGCACTTGAAGGTAGACCGCGGTGAGTTAAGGGTGTTTGATCCCTCAAACGGCCACTAAAAACACAAAATAGAACGTCGTGACTAATAAGTCAAGGGAGGAGATACAGTGGAACAGTAAACGCATCCCGTCAAGCGAAGGAGGCAGGAGGCGTGGGGAGAGGGCGCAGAGCCGATGGAGGGAAGGACAGCAGACGGCAGGGGGCACCCAGCACGGTAAATGCGACCGGTCTGAGCGCCCCACTAAAACCCGGCGCTGTGTTCTTCCACTCGTGCTGAGGATGCGCTAGCAGAGGACGACTGGCCCTCGAGAGAAGCCAACACGGAAGGCCCCGTGCCGTCTGGTTCTGTTTCTAAGACCCACCGAGGATAGTCAAATTCCTGGACACAGAAAGCAGGACACCAGCCCCAGGAGCTCGGGGCTGGGAGGGCGTTAGCGTTTAACGGGGACAGACGTTCAGTTGGGGAAGATGAGAAGGTTATGGGGAGGGATGGGACGGATGGACACACACCAGCGTGAACGTGCTTCATGCCACTGGGTCGTACACTTTAAAGTGGCTGAAATGAAGGGGCGTCTGGGCGGCTCACTCAGTGGGTCACTGACTCTTGGTTTCTGCTCAGGTCATGACCTTAGGGCTCCGTGTGGGCTCTGTGCTCAGAGGAGAGTCTGCCCCTCCCCCCACCCCGCTCATAAGCTCTCTCTCGAATAAATACATCTTTAAAAAATAAAGAAAAGAAGGGGCGCCTGGGTGGCTCAGTGGGTTAAGCCTCTGCCTTCGGCTCAGGTCATGATCTCAGGGTCCTGGGATCGAGCCCCTGCATTGGGCTCTCTGCTCCACGGAAAGCCTGCTTCCTCCTCTCTCTCTGCCTGCCTCTCTGCCTACTTGTGATCTCTCTCTGTCAAATAAATAAAAATAAAATCTTAAAAAAAAATAAAGAAAAGAAAAAGACAATGATTGTCGGAATCGATGGGAAAATCACCGTGGGCTGGACGCGCGGTCAGCAAACAGCCTTGCCGGCCCCCAGCCCCGCTCACCTGTGCAGGAGAGACCAACAACACGGACACCTGGGACGGCTCCTGACTCTCGGGAAGAAGGGAGGAGTGACAGGCACAAGGCTTCGCTTCTGGGGGCCGTGAGGCCTGTGGGTGCCAGAAGGAGGCTTGGGGCCAAGAGAGCTCGGGGCTGGGTCCCGCGTGGCCCATTTCGGCAACATTATTTATCATAGCGAGGAGACAGCGTCCTCTCAAACGTCTACATGTGGGGGACACCATTAGGGGTTTTATGCTGCAACCAGTCCATGGAGGATTGTGCAGCCATTGAAGAGTGTCAACGAACTTGGGAAGCTGTTGCCATGAGTGGAAAACAGGAAATTGACCACGTGACCCATTACGCCATGGCACCCACGGTGCGTGCGCACACATTTGCACACACGGACACACGTGCACCCACACGCACACTTGTGTGCACAGGTACACATGCGTGCACACATGACACACACCTCCACTCACAGGCACACACGTGTGCTCTTGCACACGGGGACTCACGTGCTCGGACACAGGCACGTGCACTCACACATGGGTACACACACATGCACACACGTGTGCGCACACACACACTACACACAGCTGCCACCCCCCACTTTGCAGAGGAGGAGTTAAGCCACAGGCCCTGTTTGGCCACAGTCCGGAGCGAGACTCTGGGATGGCTCCCTCCCGCCCCAGGCTGGCCCCAGGGCATCTCCTCTTTGCTCCGCTGCGCCCCCCATGCGGCAGGCCTTGCCCACGCCCGTGTAAGGGCACGTAAACAACGAGGTCGCTGCCGGACCCTCCATGCGCAGGGGCTGCGTCCCAGGAACAAATGAGACTCTCACTGGGACCCGCAGCAGTGTCCCGTTCCCAGCGTACCCAAGGAAGATGGGGGCCAAGGGGAAAGGGGGTGGAGAGAGCTGGGATCCACTGCTAATTCTTTCAAACTGCTGTTTATTGAAATGAGGCACCAGGGATAAACCAGAGGTGGGTCGATAATGGTCTGTCTAACACAATCAGCCCGGCCTCAGCCGCCGCCCCTCTCCCCACACCGGGTGAAGCCCAAGAGGACAGAGGCCGGCATGCCCCGGGCCTGGGTCCCCACCGCCCCACCCAGGGAAGTGGCGCAGCCCCCGGCCCTAGGCCCTCCTCTCCTCCCCTCCCCCACCCTCCCCACAGGCAGGTATCTTCTTCCCAGGGTCACCCAGAGATAGGAGTGGACGAGCAGGGCTCCTGCCCAGCCTGGGACTGGGTCGCCCTGTGTGCTGCTCCCGGACGCCCCAGCCCACGGTCCTCGGTCCTCGCCGCCCCAGAGTCCAGTTCTGGGAGTCCTTGGCCACAACCAGCCCTGGGTAGCCTGCACCCAGTCTGGGCCTCTGTGCCGCATGTCTGTGAGGGCCCGGGTCCCACGGAGCAGCGGGATGGAGCACATGTGAGACTTCCGCCGGAGGCTGTCTCCCCAAAAGGGACTTGACTCTGCTGGCGGCCCAGGCGCGGACCGTCCTGCCCCTCTCGCTCAGGCCCAGGCTCCACAGGGCTACAGGAGTCCCGGGGTCGGGGCTGCCAGTCGCCCGAACCCAGCCCTGTGGGGTGGAGACCCCGGCCTGTCTCAGCTCCCTGCCCCCCAGAGCTGGTTCTGCTCTCTGTGCACACGTCTGAGCGTAGCGGCCAGTGAGATAGCGGAGGCCCAGGGCAGGGTGGAGGCAGGCGGGGCTGCGAGCAGGTAAGGTAGGGCCCAGACCGGGCTCACAGCTCATCCATCCTTTGGAAAATGCACCTGTGGGCCACCTGTGCACTGGCTTCCCAGGGTAGACCGGCCGGTCCGTCATCAGAGTGGGATGGACTCAGGTCACAGCATGGCAAGTGCGTCCCCTCCCCACTGCAAGGGAGGAGGGCCCAGAAATATGGCTCCAAGTGGCGTGCCCTTCCCATGGGTCTCCCAGGGCCAACTGGGGGGACGTCTACTCCTTCCCAGGTGATGAGAGGGGATATTTGAACACCCCGTCCTGCCTGCCCTCTGGGGTGGGGGCTTTCTAGCGTGCTGGGCCTCAGGCAGGTCCACAGACTCAGCAGGTCCCATGCCCGGCTTTGCCTGAGCTTGGGGGTCAAAATCAGCTTGTACTCGACCTTGTACTCGACCTTGTTGGGGGAACGCTTTGGAAGGTTCAGAGTAGGGTGACCCCAGAAGGCTCCAAGCACGTCCCGCGTTCAGCTCCTGCAGGGATGGGGGGCGACCGCGCAGACCACCGAGGAGGCAGGTGTGTTAGCCCCAGAAATAATGGGGGAGCAGGCCTGGGGCTCTGCACGGCGGAAGGGGAAATGGGCTGACCCCCCCCCCCAGGTTTCACTTCTCCAACAGGACACGGACACCTTCCCCTGAGGGCAGCCTTTCCCAGAGCCGGGTGGCCCCAGCACGGTTTGCCGTGTCCCCCTGCAGGGGCGGGGCACTCAGCCACAAGGCAAGCCGCCTGGCTTCCACAGGATCACGAGGGAGCTGCCTGCCCTCTGGCCCTTTCTTCCCCCTGAGAATGTCTTCCCTGGGACCGGCCCCACGTGCTTCCCCCAAGGAAGAGCACAGGACAGGGGCATTGGAGGGACACCGCTACCTGAAGCAGGGGAAGGCCACCTCTCCACCGGGGGACCCATGACCAGCCACCTCTAGGCATTTGCTCCTAGAGGCCCAGGCTCCAGCGCCTTCGGTCAGAGCTCCCAGCTGCCCCCACCCGCACCCCCGAGGGCCGGGAAACAAGGCTGCCACAGGAATGAGGGCAGGCGGGCCGACACCCTCCGGGGCCCAGACCTGCCCGCAATGTGTCATCTGCAGCTCCGGCCCCCAGGGGAGGTCCACAGAATGGGGAAGATGTGGTCAAACAGGATGTGCTGGGCGTGGCTCACTGGGAGAGCAACGGACCGCCGCCTCCCCCAGCCTGGGAGACCCCCACTCAGTGGGCCTGGGCATGAGCAGGGGTCTACACCCTCACGAGCTCCAGGCAGGCTGGCGCTCTGGGGGAGTCCCCTGGCCTGGTGGTCCCCAGGACACAGCTCAGCCCAGCAGACGGCCAACCCTCCAGGGCTGTCCCCATGCAGGCTGGATTCCAGGGCTCCCGTCCGTGCACAAAGCCAAGCTCTCCCTGGGTGTAGATCTGCTTCTGACTCTTCCTGACCACCGTCCCCTCGGGCCTCAGTTTCCCCATCTGCAGGGGAGGGGCCCGGGGTGGCCCTGTTGGTTCTGGGTGCTGATCGCAGTGGCTCGCAGGGCACCTGGGAGGGGATTCTGCTCTCCCAGGAGATGATGAGGTGACTCTGGGCTCCTTCGCCTCCTTCTGAGCGCCCCGGCCTGGGGGCGGCTCCCGGGGACAGGGGCCTCCCGTCGCAGGGCGCCGCCTGAGCCCCCAGCGCGGGGAGGGGTGCAGCCGAGACTGAGAGGAAATCAAAAGCAAATTATTTTCGGGATTATGGCTCTGGAGCCCTGGCTGGATACGGCCCATTTTTCAGAGCAGACAAAGCCATTTTCCGAGGGATCAATTTTGCCCGAGCAAGTCGCCTCCTCTCAGCCCACAATCCATCATATTTCCCCATTTGCAATTTCTCGTGTCTGAGTGTTTTAAGTTTCCGATGAATTATTTCATAAAGCTTTCTTTCCTGCCGCCGAAGCAGGGCGCCCGGGCCGGCCCGAGCCGCAGGCCTCACCGCGGTCAGCCCGGTTGGGGCGTGCAGGCCAGGCCGCAGGGGCGGGAGCCGGTGGGGCGGCAGCAGGGGCCGGGCCCCAGCCACGCGGGGGCGGCGAGGCGGGTGCGGGGAAAGTTTTGAAGAGATTTATTCTGATGTGCTGCTGAGGGAGGGCCATCCTTCAAGAGGCGGCGCGCGCAAAACCCCCGGCCTGTTGATTGGTCTGTCATAGTGATTTGTGGCTCTTCCCCCGAGGTAATGGGGAGCAACTGGGCCCTTGAAAGGCAGCCGGACAGATTGCTGAGCGGAGAGGGCGGGAGGCCGTGGCGGCCGGCAAGATTTATTGACCTCGACCAGCCGAGGTCCCCTCAGTGCTTTTAATCTGGCCTTTAAGCTTGTCACCAGCCCTGATTGCAGCCGGGCAGGCTCCCCGGGGCCCCACAGGGTAGAGGCACGGGGCCACCCGGGGGCCTTGCCATCTGGCCCGCTGCCCCCATGGCTGCCCTGCCCCGCGGAGGAGGCGCGGTGACCCCCTGCTGCCCCTATCCGCCACCGGCCAGGGCCACAAACGACTTCGCTGAGCTCTGCGTCTCGTCCCATGGCGCTGGCCCAGTCACAGCGAGCGTCCGAAGGTCTTGGCAGAGCTCACGGGGCTGCGCAGCCCCCACTGCGGTCCACAGCCCTGGAGAGCACCCGGGGGCGTCTCGGCGGCTCCTGCCCAGCTCAGCAGGCCCTCAGCACATGGTCCAGCCGCCGCGCTCCTTGGCTTTTTTACTCAAAGGAGCGGAAAGCTCGGGTCCGCACCAAGGCCTGCGCGCGCGGCTCTGGAGCACGTGTGCTCGCCGTGGCCGTAGCTGGAAGCAGCCAGGATGCCCTTCAGCAGGGGCTCGGAATGGCCACGTTGAGCCGTGGTCCCTGTGGGCCACGGAATACTATTCAGCACTAAACAGAAACGTGCTGCGAGTCTGGGAAACGGCGCGGAGGCTGCTTACGAGCTCCCAGCAACTGAGGGAGGCCGGCTGAGAAGCCGCTGCGCTTCTTAGAAGGCCTGGATCGAAACCACCCTGAGCTGCCGGTTACCATGGCCATCACGACGCAGACAAGGGGGACAGGCGGGCCAGGGCACGGAGACAGAGCCCTGGAGCACGGCTGGGGAACACACGCGGGGGCAGCCACTGTGGGAGACGGCACGGAGCTTCCCCGAGAAGTGAGAACTGGGACCTCCGTCGGGTCCGGGGCCCCAACCGCGCGGGGTGCTCATCCGAAGGACGGAAAACCCCGTCGCCCAGCGGCGCCTACAGCCCGTGTTCACAGGGGCCGGGGCGCGGAAATAAGCCGAGTGTCCACCGACGGATGGACAGGCGGATGGAGAGGATGTGGCTCCGCGAGGGACTGTGGAATGCATAGAAAGAGGGAAATCCTGCCGCTTGTGGCACCACGGACACTCCCGGGGTGCGTGACCCTGGCACACGAGTCTGACAAAGACAGGCGCCAGGTTCCCACTCCTGTGCAGGTCCTAAGACCCCTGAGCCCGTAGAGCCAGAGCACAGGCCGGTGTGAGCAGAGCAGGTGCCGGGAGGCCGGAGGGGGCGGAGGACGCGCTGCCACATGCAGCAGGACAGGGCCGGGGTGGGACGCGCGGCCGCGGGACGGCAGTTACAATGTCATGGATTTGGAAGTTGCTAAGGGAGTAGGTCTTTGAAGTTCTCATCACAGGAAGGAAGGGCCATGACCCTCAGAGGTGAAGGGGTCCACAGCACACGCACGTGCCCGCCGTGTGCCATGTGGCCCAGTGACACAATGCGGCGTGTGGCCCTTCTCGGGACTGTGACGCCTCTGAGGGCTGCCGGGCTGCGCTGAGCGGTCAGGGTCATTCCCTGCCCGGCTCACTGACGTGTCCTCCCTGGGCTGTGCCGAGCCGTCAGGGTCATGCCTTTCCCTCCCCGGGACAGGCTCCTCTGGTTCGTCTGTCGTCTTTGGAGGGCACGTGGGTGCTGCCGTGGACACTTGTGGACATGTTTTCCTGTGGAGGGCCGTTGCCGTGTCTCTCAGGGGCACACCCAGGGCTGGAGAGGCCGCGCGTCGGGTGGCCCACGTGTGGCCATTCGGGGAGCTGCCAGGGTATGGCTGCCACACTTCCGTTTCCCACGTGTCCCCTGACGGTGGGAGCGAGCGTGCTCGTCGTCCCGCTCGGCAAGAGACAGGAAAGTGTGGGCCTCACGGGCCAGTGCATCTTCCCATCGGGCCTTGACCTTGTTCCTTCTCGCTGCCAGCTGTGCCCCTCACCTGTCCTAGCGGCCTGCCGTGTGCTCGGTGCTTAGCGGAAGGCTTTCCTGAATGTGTTTTAAACCGCTGTCGATGTTCCGGGTGCTAGAGGCCCCGCTGTGATTAACGGCTTCCGGGGGCCCCAAGAGGTGCTGTCCACACCCCGTGGCTGTGTGTTCACACCTTCTTGTGGCCCGGGTTGTGGCGTGGCCATCAGCTGGCTCGAGGGCCAATGATGGAGACCAGGGCAGACCCTCGGGGCCCAGCGTGCCCATCAGACTTAGCGCTCTCCATGAGCACCCCATTTTCCCAGGGCAGCCCAGAGGGCGAGGTCCACACCCCCTGATCTCTGGGGGACCAGACCCATCATGGGCCCCATGGGAGGTGGTGCACTGCCAGGGGACGGGGGCCTTGTACCCCAGGTTCATGGGGAAAGGGAGAAGTCGTGGGGCAGCCCATCTGTCACCTTCACAGCGACCAAGTTCCCTTTCCTTTCCTCCAGAAGACTGGGAAGCCTCTGACGTTTGAAAATCAATAATAATTCCAACGACACCAGGGGCTGGGGAGGGACACTGAAGGGAGGTGACACAGAGCCAACACACTTCGCCTCTTTAAAGACACCTTTTCTGAGGCCCCTCCCTCGGACGGGACTCAGCTCAATCTATTCCGAGCTCGCTCTTAGAAATTAAATTCCCTTTAGCCGAATAGGAGCCTGGCTTCAATCAACTGGGGGCTTGTCCCCCTCCTCCACCCCAGCCTCCCGTAAGTATGCAAATGCGGGCACCTTGCGAGCGGCCATCGATCCTGGTGTTCGGCAAGGAAATGAAATTAAAATGGAGCTGCGGCCGCAGGCTGCCCTGCTCGCGGCCCTTGGCTGCTTGGGTATTCTCGGACATGGCTCTCCTGGGCCCACCGGGCCCTTGACCCTGCTGCCCTGGGGGGGCCTGTCCTGGCAGCAGATGGCCCTGACCTTGAGAACTTCCTGCAGCAGGAACGGCCTCCACCCGGAACACCCCCCTTCCCAGCTGGGTCAGGTTCCATGAGCACCTGGGTGCTGTTGTGGGAATGCGCGTCCCAGAAAGTTAGTGTCCCTCCCGGCAGGGCCCGTGATGGAGTTCAGGTCCCGGACCCCACAGAGGACCCCAGAATGGGTGGCCTGCAGTCCCCACCCCCGGGGGCTTTGGCACACCCTGAACACCCCTGAACACCATCGTTTTCATCCTGGCGCCCACTCTCATCCCACAGATGGCCCTCACGTCCGCGGGGGCAGGGCCTGGTGCTGGACCCCGGAGACACAGGAAAGATGGATGTCTGCCCCGCCCCCCGCCCCCCCCGCATGATCAGAATGTGTCTGCTGGTGAGGAGTCTCCAGGAGGGGAAGGGTCTTCAGGACGGACCAGGAGGCTCTGTGGTGGGGTGGGGTTTCAGGCTGGGAGCCTCTGCATGGGACCACTGACACCAGCCCCTTGGCAGACGGAAGCAGGTCTTCAGTCTTGGTCTCTGATGAGGATCCCTGCTCTTCGTCCCAAGCCAGAACAGGACCCAGAGCCACTTGTGGGCTCATGGCTCCCTCCCTCCCTGCGGGGTCCCCAAGCCAGGAGGCAGAGGCTTCCACGGGCAGGAACAAGTGAGGAAGTTGGGACATACTTGGAGGGAGGGTGGCCAACTTTCCCGAGCTGTTCTTGGGCCCTGTTCCCACTCAGGCAGCCCTGGGGGGGCCTATAGGTGGGGGCCAGACCCACCCCAGGCCACGTGGAGGGTCTCGTGGAGACAAGGGCCAGAGTGAGGAGACACCATGAGCTGGTGCTCTCTGGGAAGGAGGCAGGATGAGAGGCTGGCCAGGGTAGAAGGCCAAGGGTAGCCCCACTCTTCTCACCCCAGTCCACCAGCCTCCTCAGGTGTCTCCTGTCCCTACCCCAGTCCACCAGCCTCTTCAGGTGTCTCCTGTCCCTACCTCCGGGACTTTGCACCTGCCACTCCCTGCCCCCAGGGCCTCGTGTGATAGGCTCCTTCTTGCCACTGAGGAATCAGCTCTCAGGTCACAGCCTCCCACTGGTCTGGATCAGCACGCTGACCTGCACCGTCCTAGAGCTCTGTCTGTGCTTCTCCTCACCCCTCCCATTGGATCTCTGGGCTTGGTTTCGGTTGTGATCCCATTTTACAGGGTGGGACCCCTCTAGTAAGGGGCAGAACCGGACCCAGAGCCCCGCTGCTGCCCCTGCAGGCCTGTCTGTCCGAAATGGGGCCTGCGGGTAGAACTTCAGAGGGTTATGTGAGGCTGGGAGTCGGGGGAGCCCCCGTCCCCCCGTGCCAGGGTGGGGAGCAGAGCCCATCTTCGATGAAGAGCTATAACGTGCGTGAATTGTGATGTGTGGCGCTCACCGCAATTAAACTGATTCATTCCCAACAATCAAGGCTACACTGCATAATATATTTAATTAGCCAGATTTCCTGTGCACGTTGGCAGGACGGAACTGGCAAGTTCTCGGTGTAATACACTTAATTCTGAAATAAATCATTGTTTGCAGAGGCACACGCAAGGCCCGCCCCCCAGGGGGCCAAGGGCACTGGGCCGGGCGGGCGGGGTCTGCCATTGCTGGTCACCCCGTGGGCATAGACGTGTGGGGAAGTCCTTCCTGGTGTGGGGCGAGTGAGTGAGGAGGGCTGGCTGCCTGGGCCAGGGGTAGGTGGGGGCCGAGAGCGCCCTCGGCCCAGTGACACCTGCCAGAGTCCCGGGGAAAGTGTGTAGGGTCCTCAGGCTGCCCCATAGGAAAATCGCCTTGTGGGTGTCAGCGCTGGGGTCAGAGAGCTGGGTAGGGGTCCCCCAGCCCCAGGCTCAACTGGACCCCATGTCCCCAGGTACAGCCCAGCCCCGCCCACACAGCTAGTGCCAGCACAGCTTAGAGGACCCTGAGCTGGGCCGGCTCGCTTCCCCAGGCTGGGGCCAGGTGTCCATCCTTCGGAGCACCCTCGCCCCCATCCGAGCTCTGTGAGGACCCACACGGCTTCCACCACTGAGAACCCGGACAAGGAGTGAGAGACATTTCCAGGACCAAGCAGGCTCTGTCCCTCCCAGCAGAGTCCCCGGGACAGGAGGGGTCCTTATGGGTGTCCTCCACCCCGGGGGAGGAGGGTGGGAGGGGCTTTGGCGTGCCTCCCTCTTGGCCAGCCCTCCTGCCCCCGGCTCTGGTTACTGTGTGCGCTGCCATCTGCCACCCGCGGGGCTGGCCTCGTGCATAATTCAGGCATCTTGGAGCGGTCCCAGCGAATGGGCATTGACAAGGCCTGACTAGCCTGATCGGGTGTCGAGACATTGGACCCACCAGGAACAGGACCTGTGTCCTACACCCTGTCTGGGCTTCGGTGACAGGGCAAGCAGAGAGCAGGGATGGGTGCTGTCCTCCTGCTGTGGGGGGTCAAACACTGCCTTCTCCACGTCCCCAGGCCGCTCCCGGAGGGGGTGGCGTGTGCTCAGATCCAGCCCGTCCCTCACCTGCCCTGCGGCCTCCATCAGGTGGTCACACCCCAGCCTCAGTTCCCATCTGTGAAAGAGACCCAGGGCAGTACCTGCTGCTTAGGGTTGGAGGGGAGTGAGATGACCTCTGGGTAAGGACTGCCCCGAGGTGCCCGCCAGCCCCGGGAGGCCCAGCGGCCTGGAGACCTGGCCTTGAACCTGAGCCTGGTGCTCCTCTCCCCAGGCCACGCCCCCTCGTTCTGTGCAACTGGAGAGGAAATTCTGGACTCTCAGGATTGACCCTAAAATGAGATCTCAGACCATGGTCTCCAATACCCAGAATCCATGACCACCCCAACGTGGGCCACTCCACGGGACCCACCGCTGTGGCCACTGTGCCTGGGAGCTTCTGGGCATCATGGCTCAGCCAGGGGACACTGAGAGGCTGCCAGAGAGGCTCCAGGGCGGGGCAGACCCCTAAAGTCCCTTCCTGGCCTGAATCTTGGGAGTGACCACTGGACCTTGTGTGTGTGCAGGCCTGCCCCGCGGGCCCACCGCCTGCTGCGGGCCGGTGCTGCAGGGCCTGAGCCCGGGCTCAGAGGACCAGCCTCCAGGACCACAAAGCCACCCTCATCGCGTCCCCCAGATATGCCGGTCCCGGCAGCAGAGGGGGGCACTGCAACTGCAGAGAAGGCTGGGTGGGTGGCTTCCCAGGTCTCTGCCTGCCCCCCGCCGCCCCGTCTGTGGGGCCCGTTCGAAGGCTGCTGAGAGAACATGGACGAGAGAGCCAAGGGCAGAGAGGGGCTCACCAGGAACCCTGAGGGCCCTGCCAGGCCTGCGCGGGGCCCAGCAGTGGCTCCTGGGATGGGGATCCCGTCCTTTTGGGGACGCACATCTCACGTGGGCACCTGCAGACCAGGTAACCTGAGCCCTCTGCTCCGGCTGTCATTGC
This sequence comes from Mellivora capensis, assembly GCA_004024625.1. Lineage (NCBI taxonomy): Eukaryota > Metazoa > Chordata > Mammalia > Carnivora > Mustelidae > Mellivora > Mellivora capensis. Next base: position 48,304 of record PISX010000070.1, on the reverse strand, counting down.
TGTTGAGAAAAGAGGGATCCCTGCCCTTGAATAATTGATGACAGGCAGGAACAATGGACCGCAGGGAACATCTGGCAGGCAGGGGTCCCCCCCCCCCCGCTGGCATCAGACGAAACTGCCTTTCGGGAGGGGTCGCTGGCCGGTGGGGGCAGAGCCCGGCGTGCCCGCTCCGTGCCCCGGCGCCAACTTGTGGGGTCTGCCCTCTCGCGGTTCCCAGGGGCACGTGTGTGTTCCCACAGCAGACACGTGAGCCACACACAGGACGTGCTCGTGTTTGTGCTCCCACACACACACATCACTGAAGCCCTCGTTCACACGCGTGTGCTTGCACGCACACACACACCGACGCACACGCCACACACATGTGAACACGTCCTTCCATGAGGGCGACCTGCCATTGCAGCCCTGACCCTGGGGACCTCGGGGACCTCTCCAAGCCTGTGGGAAGCTTCCCTTCCCTGACGGGCCATGTGCTTCCTACTGAGGCCTGAGACACAGCTTGGGGGGAGGGGAGCAGGGAGAGGAGGGGCAGGCGGGGCCAGGTGAGTCCTGGTGAGCCTGACCTTGGCAAACCCCCTCACCCTGGGTGGCTGCTCTAGGGGCACATGACCCTTCCTCTCACATCATTCCACTTACTCCTCTCAGCTGGGCGTCATCATCTGGGGAAACTGAGGCCCACGTGGGGAAGAACGTCCCCGGAGCTGCCCGACACCACAGCAGGCAGCCAGATGTCCGGATCCTCACACGGGTGCCTGGCAGGGGCGAGCTGGCCGGGGCCGGGGACCTCTGCCCTCCTGGAGCTTGGCTGTGCCCACGTGGACCGTGGTGACTCCCTGCTTCTGAGCTCGGTCATGGCCATCAGGCAGAGTCCCAGCAGCTCTGCCTGTAGGCCCTGGGGCTGGGCAGCCTGGGGGACGGGAAGCCAGGGTCCCACTCTGGGCTGAGGCTGGGCGGGACATCCCAGCTCCGGAACCTTCCAGGGCTGGGGTACTGGGTGTAGGAGTGGTGTCTGGGCAGAAGAAACGGGGATGCTCCCCAGAGCCCGGCAGCAGCCCTTGGTGCGGGGATGAGGTGTGGGAGGAGCAGGCTTGCACCCCTGCCCGGGGCCCCAGATGGGGGTTTGAGGAGAGAACAGCCCATGCCAGTGGGCACCTCTGCAGTCTTGGCCTCGAGGCACCATAGTCCTGCCCAGAGCAGGCACGGCCTAGGGGCCTGATGGCTCCTCTGGCTTCCTCGATGTCCCCAGCCCGGCCTCACCTGGGGGGACTCACACTCTGGCCCCCGCATCAGCGGTCCCCTCACTGCAGGGCACCGGCATGGCAGCCCTTAATCGTGTGTCTTGTTAGACTCCCGAGACCATGTCCTGCTTGATGTCTCTGACGACACTGACCCTGGGCCGAGGGCCCGGGCGGAGGGCGGCAGGTGCCGAGAGCACCAGCATCCGGGAGCTGGTGGGCCTCAAAGCTCCCCCAGGCTCGCGTTGGGAGCCGGAGTGCAGGCTGCAGCCACGTCCCCCCACTTCCCAGCAGTGACCGGGGCAGACTCTAGCTGGCGTGGGTGGGGGTGGGGGGGACACAGGGGACCCACAGAGATCTGGGAAAGAGCCCCTACTCAGAGGCGGCCTGTGTCTTGAGATGGAAACGGACATTTTGTCCGAATTCACCAACGCCAGGGGCTGTTTGGAGTGCGGCCGGGTTGGAGATCAGAAGAGCAGAACGGGCCCTGGCCTGCGACCCGCACAGCTGCCCGAGGGGAGGGGCCCGGGCTGGCTGGAGCGGCATCCCCGCCCCACCATGGAGGCGTGTGGACATTCCCGGGCCGGCTTTGCTGGCTGACACTCTGATTTCCCGAAACTGTTCCCGCCCGGGCCAAAACCTTCCCAAGTGATGCTAATGGGCGGTGGAGGTGTGAGTCCACCCAGGGAGGCCCTGACCTGGCTTGACCCTGACCCTGGGGAGGGACGAGAAGGGGACTCTCTGGGCATCTCACTTGGGAGGACCTGCCTGTCTCCCCTCCTGCAAGGTTGCAGGCAGATCTGGAAGGGACCACCGCCCTGCTCCTCTCCCCGCCACCCCTGTGCCCCATCCTTGTGGCCGGGTTGCCAGCCCATCAGGTTTGAGGACACAGATTGGCAGAAGCAAGCTCCCCGGAGTCCCCGGAGGGCCCACAAGCCTGTGGCCCTGGGAGGCGGGAGCCTTGCTCCAGGTCTCGCGGGAGGGGACAGCCTGTCCAGAGCCTGCCTTGGCTTCCCAAAATGGACTGGCAGGGCTGCTAGCCCGAAACCCCCGGGAGATCCCGGGAGGCAATGAAGTCATGGGGCGGCCTCCAGACCTGGTGAGAGGAGCAGCGGGAGGGGCCCCGTTCCTGCTCTGCAGGCTACCCCCCACCTTGCCCCTAGCCATTGGAGAGGGAAGGGGGACCCCCGTGGCACTTGGGCTGGGGCCTCGATGTTCCAGCATTTCCATACGCCTCCAGCATCCATGACCACACCCAGGGCAGGGGTGCTGTGTGCTGGAGTGTCTGCCGTGGGGTGGCCCCAGCTTATGCTGCCCCTGCTTCCCCAGAAGAGAACATGAGCAGGGCCTCCTGTTTCCCGAACCCCGCCAAGCGGCTGCCCACATGGGCCAAGCTCAGAAGGAGGCCGCTCCTCCCTGGGCATCTGCCACCTGGCCTGCCTGGGACACCTCTGGTGACCCTCGGAGGTCACTGAGGGTAAAGGCTGCCGGGAGGCTTGGAAACATGAATAACATTTAGATTTTCTGTTTTACGACCTGGAGACAGGCTTCCAAATGGTGAGACCCCTGCTTTACGAGGATCCAGGCATGCAGGCCCTGCCCCTGTGGCAAGACGCCCTCCTGATTCCCTGGGGACTGCGTGGCCCTGGGGGACTGTCCCTTCAGCTCGTAGAATAGTGATTCCAGTCCCACTCATTGATCTTCCTGAGTTTTTAAAGGAAATTTTATTTGTTTGGGGTTTCTAGTCATTAAGTTAAAACCAGTAAAACAGAGCAAAATCAATACGCATAGGGCATAGCCCAGCCGGTCGCATTACGAGGGGAAACAGGCAGAATAAATTGCAACTGGGACTCGGCCTGGGGGAAGGGCCATGGCCCTCACGGGTGGACGACGATCCTCTGGGCTGCCTCGGACCTCACTGGGAACCACCGTGGGGCCAGCGGGAGAAAGGCAGTGCAGGGCCTGTGGGGCCGGGAGCGGCGGGTCCGGACCTGGAAACCCGGCGCCCTTGGCCTCCCCGCCGTGCCTGCTGCCCTCCACACAGATGAGGATTCTTGACCTGGAATTCAGGATGCACATTTGAGCAAGTGAGTGGTTTGTGATTCTCAGCTTCTGGGATGCCCTCGAGCTTTGCAGATGGTGCCAACGGCACAAGGCCACCTCTGCCCTGGCGTGCGTGGGGACAGCCTGGCATAGATGTGCCAGGAGAAGGTTCGGCCAAGCTGGGTGCGGCCAAGCACCAGGGCTCCCATCTGCCTGCTCACCTGCCCCTGAGCGGATGGGGCCCGTTGGGCTGTGAGTGCCACGCGGGGGCAGTGGACTGGGACCACGTGACAGTAGGACCCGCTGTGACAAGTGACAGGAAGGCTCCCTGTGCTGCTGGGGAGGCCAGAGCTGCCCCGCACTGAGGGGGCCTGGACGCAGAGGGATGGGGGGCAGAGACGGCAGAGGGGCCGCGCCAGGGCAAGGCAGGTCCCAGCTGGGAGCAAAGCTGGCTTGGTCTTCGGCGTCCAGAGTCCCTAGAAGCTTCTCATCACGGGAGAGCCTTGTGCGCGCCTCCGCCGATGGAACTAGCTAGAAAACCCAGGACCTCTGGTTTCTCAAGCCCAGCCCCTGGAAGGATGGGGTTGGAGGCAAGCAGATAGCCTTCCCCTCCTTTATATTTCATGCGTCATAATTCACCCCGCTGCGGTGGGCAACTCAGTGGTTTTCAGTATATCCGTGGATGTGAGCAACCACCGCCAAGGTCAGCTGGAGAACATTTTTATCACCTCAGAAAGACACCAGCTACACCGCAGATGGACCTGGAAGGTGGGGTGCGGGAGTGAGGCCCGCCCAGCATAGAGGGACCGATCCCAAAGGACTCGATCCCAGGAGGCCCGAGAGGAGTCGGACCCACAGACACGGGAAGTGGGAGGGACCGTGTTCCATGGGGACAGAGGCTCAGTGTGGGCAGGTGGAGAGCCCTGGGACAGACGGAGGGACGGGATGGCTGCACAGTGGCGTGAGCACTTAAAAAAAGATGAGGACGAGGCGCCTGGGGGGCTCAGTGGGTGAAGCCTCTGCCTTCAGCTCAGGCCACGATCTCAGGGTCCTGGAACTGAGTCCTGCACTGGGCTCCCGGCTCAGTAGGAAGCCTGGTTTTTTTCCTCTCCCTCTGCTGCTCCCCTGCTTATGCTTTCTCTCTCCCTCAAATAAATAAAATTTTAAAAAAAATTTTAAAGCTGTTCCCAAGATGTACCCCAATCCAGGAGGTGAAAGTCCCCTCTCCAGAGCTGCTCTCTGGCCTGGGAGGACCCGGGGGTCCAAGGTCCGCCATCGTATATGGATCAGAAGGATGCCCAGTCCCTCCATGGCTTCAAATATTGAAAAGTCACCGCCCACAACACCCCCAGATGTGCAGGGATTTTAATCTCACGGGTGACCTTGAGGCCCATAACTTCTGCTGCGGGTGACGGCGGTCTCGGGAGACAAAGGAGGGAACATTCTCTGCGTGCAAGCCCTGGCCTCTCTCCCGTGTACCCTGCTTCCCAGTGCTGCTAACACTGGGCACTGCCCTCAGGGATCTGTGGCGGGGCAGGGGACAGTCAACGCGAGCTGGCTGTCCGGCCCCCCCCAGACCCATGCCCGTCCCATCCACTGGGCGGGGGGCGTGAAGGGCAGCCAGGTAGGGATTCCCCATCCAGAGGCCCACCAAGTCAGAACACGTGTCACCGTCTTCTGGGATCCCTGGAGGAGACCCGGTCTCCCTGCTGGCCAGGGGCAATGCAACGGCCTGAGCCGCCATAGGAGCTTGAAGGAGGGGTTTCCAGAACCCCGTCGGCAGCAGTGGCGTGGCCTGCCAGGCCCTGCCCATCTTTCCCATCAGGGAGACCTCGTGGTTGTGAGGAGCCCCCAGCTCCGGGGGGATCCGCAAATGACAAAGCCCAGAGCATGTGTGGGGGACGTGGGAAAGGGGAGGGGAGAGGCCAGGGAGCGGGGAGGGCGGCTCGCGGGCCTGTCTGCCGGGCTCTGGGGGCAGACCTCTCCCTCCGGGGAGCTCCGGCTGTGCGGCCGTCCGCTTGTCTCCCCCGCCCCGGAGTCTGGGACTTGACGTGGCAGCGGTGTTTGATACTGGAATTCCATAGGAAATTAAATCAATTACAGAGTCTAATAAAGGATCCCAGGTTTTTAATTAAACTAAGCTTAATTAAATGGTGAGCACGGCTCTGTTGATGCCCTGATCAGGCCCTGGGGAGCCAGGAGCATCTGGGGAGGCCGTGGGGGCGCTGGCGAGAGGGGGTCAATGAGCCACATGCCTGCCAGGTCTGGCTGTCCGACAGCAGGGGTGGTGGGTGTCATGGGGCAGGGAAGGGGGGCTCCTGCCCTGCAGAAGCTCAGCCACTTTCGGCCCAGCTGCAGAGAGCCTGGAGATGGCCCATTATACAGAGGAGGAGAGACCCCGAGAGCCGGCAACAGGCTTGAGGTCACCCAGTACCCCGGTGCCAGGGTCTCCCCTCTACTTTGCCTCAGGGCACCCTACAACGGAGCCCCCCTGCCTCTTCTTTTTTTTTTTTAAAGATTTTATTTACTTATTTGAAAGAGAGATCACAAATAGGCAGAGAGGCAGGCAGAGAGAGAGGAGGAAGCAGACTCCCCACTGAGCAGAGAGCCGGACGTGGGGCTCGATCCCAGGACCCTGGGATCATGACCTGAGCTGAAGGCAGAGGCTTAACCCACTGAGCCACCCAGGCGCCCCTTCCCCTCTGCCTCTTCTTGCGGCCGTGTGACCCCAGGGCCTTCATTGGCACCCCGACTCCACGGGCCCTGCCTCCAGCCGGTCCCCTCTCCCCACAGCTCACAGCAGAGCCCTGGGCTGGGCTTCCCTCCCCTGCCCACCTGGGCTCCCCACCCTTTCCTGGCCCTGAACCTTCGCGGTTGACGGAAGCAAACACCCAGCCTGGCCAGAGTTGGCTCGGCTGCCCGAGAAGCCATCTGTGCTGGGACCTGGATGCTGGGTACTGCCCCTCTCTTGCCCCCAAACAACCTGGAGCCTGGCCCTAGGCACCAAGCACCATGGGGACGACTGGGACAGCTGCCTGGTCTGCCGTGCACCAGGGGAACAGACCTGGGGAGGCTTTTTGGGGACAGAGCCCTGGGGGGACCATGGGGGCGGTTTGGCTTCAGAGGCTGGGGAGGGACTGGACGGGGGAGCCAGTGAGGGCCGGGCACGGACAGCAAATAAACCTCATGGGAATCCCCATCACCCCGAAGCCCCCAGCTTGTGGCTTTTCATCTCCGTGCTTGTACTGATCGGGGGTAAAGGTGTGGTGCTTGCCTCAGCCGCTGCACAGGCTCAGGGCCATCCTGGGCACGTACTGTGCGAAGCCGGTGTCCACGATGGTGAAGAGAATAGAAGCTAAAATCAACAAAGACAATCAGGTTGGCCAAAAGGGCTCCTAACAGGACTGGTCCTGGACCCTTCCACCCCAGTCTCCCGAGCCAGCCTGAATCCAGGCGGAAGTCAGGCTGCTCGCTCCGTTTCTGGTGTCTTCACCTCCTGGACAGACGGAGCAGGAAGGGCTTCAGGCAGCCCCAGGGCCATAGAGCGGACCCCTCAGTCCAGACACCCCTGGCTGGGTAGGACCATGCATTCTGGGGGCAATTCCGACTCCCTGTGCCTCGTGACTCCGGCGGAAGCAGCCCACAGGGGACCGGGCCTCCCTCCTGGACAGTGCTGTCCGTCTAGCTGTGGGAATCCCTTCAGGCCCACCGCGGATGCCTGGGAACGTCCATCCCCTCCCCCGCAGCTCTGTCTCCCTGTCCCTCCCGGTCCTCGGGCTCCGGGCCCCGGAGCACCTCCCTGCGCCCCGCCCTGGTGCCCAGAACCTGATGGATGTCTGTCAGCGGGACACAGTGCGCGTCCCACCCCGGCGCCGGGAGCTAAACTGTGTAATAAAAACACAGCCTTCGCGGCGATCATCTGATCTGTATTTATTGCATAACACGCAGAATTAATAAGATACCGACTTCAGGCAGCCATGGCAACCGCGTGCAGAAAGACTTGCCCCGGCGAACAGATGAATTCGTAAATGACCCTGAAACACTGAGATCACCGGTCTCGGGACCCTACTGCAATGCTAATGCGTCCCACTGCCCCTGGGCTCGAGTCCAGGCCCGGGAATTGGTGCTACCCTCAAAGAGTGACGGACCCCCCAGCTGCTACCTGGAGCTGCTGCAAGACGGGTAGGTGCTCTGCGGCGGCTCAGACGGGAGCCCTGGCAGAGCGCTGTGCCTGTGGGAGCTGGGGTTGCAGATCAGTGGCCCCTGAGGGTATGGGGGGACACAGGGGAGTGCCAGCATCTCCCTGCATCTCTGACAGCTCTGTGGCAGGGCCCTCGTCTTGCCTTCCAGGAGCACCCAGGAGACTCACACAGGAAGCCAATCATCCACTCAACAGAAGTCCACTGGCCACCAAGAATGTGGGGGTACAGCAGGGAACCCTGTGAGCCAGGCAGGAGCATCTGGGGGAGTCCCTGGACACCCCAGCAGGTAACCCCTGCCAGCTGGGGGAAGGGCTGGGTGGCCTCCGAGCTGCCCACCCAGTGCTGGGACAGCCCCCTGCAGACTCTCCCTGAGCACCTGGCAGAGAGTCGGGCAGGTGCCATGCCCCCCTGGGGGCCACTGTGTTCCCTGCCGAGGTCCTTTGATTTCGCCCTCGACAGTGAAACCACTCAGCACGGCACGAGGGACCACCACAGGCCACTGGGCCGCCTGCAGGGCATGGCTAGGCCACGCTTCCAACGTGCGTGTCCCCTGCATGAGTCTGGGCAGTGCTGCAGCAGTGGTGTGCCAAGGTCACTGTCAGACCTCAGCCTGGCTGGCCCGTCCCAGGGGCACGGGTCCCTTCGCTGCCACCGAGCCCACATCTCCTCCTCTGAAGACTGAGAACCCCGCCCCCCCCGGGGGCCAGAGTCCCAGGAGAGAGTGCAAATGAGAGTGAAGCCTGAGTCTGGGGGGAGGCAGGGAGGGTTCTCAGGGCAGCGAAACAACTCTGCCCATCTCAAGCGCAGGCCCGGGACCCTGCGCGTGTGTCCAAACCCACAGACCATGGCACACCAAGAGTGAGCACAAACTGTGGACTCTGGGTGACAATGATGTGTCGACATGGGTTCCTCAGCTGTAGCAAGTGGGCCGCTGCAGTGGGGTGCTGGTGATGGCAGAGGCCGTGCGTGTGTGGGGCCTCTGCTCCTTTCTGTTTTGCTGTGAACCGAAGAGTGTTCTCAAAAATTGTGTGTGGGGGGCGCCTGGGGGGCTCAGTGGGTTAAAGCCTCTGCCTTCGGCTCAGGTCGTGATCTCAGGGTCCTGGGATCGAGCCCCGCATCAGGCTCTCTGCTCAGCGGGGAGCCTGCTTCCCTCTCCCCTGCTCCCCCTGCTTGGGTTCCCTCTCTCACTGTGTCTCTCTCTGTCAAATAAATAAATAAAATCTTATAAAAATATAAAAATAAAATAAAACAAAGCGAACCCCACAGGGATATAATCCTTTTGCGAATCACTTGGACATATTTATCAGACCACCCCCTCCTAAGAGGTCTTTCTGAGCTCATGGGGGGGCCTCCGGCACCCCGGCCAGTGGAGCTCTTCCCAGGCAGCGCTGGTCTGCGCGTCCCTTTTGTGACTGCAGGACTCACTTGCCCAACTGACGCTGGTGTCAGACCCAGGAGCTGGATGGGACAGGATGAGGGGGGAGGGGCGGAGCTGTCTGGGGCAGGGGATGACCCAGCCTGTGCCCAGAAGCCCCCAGGGAGAGGACAGCGTGAGCCACTCAGCAGGGCTTTGAGACTCCCATCTGCAGCCGCCTCTGCAGCCCCGACCACCCAGGGGAAGACGAAGGGCCAGTGGGGGCCAGCGGCCGCAGAGGTGTGGAGGACCGTCCTGGAGAGCTGGCGGCTTGTCCTCAGGACCCCTGACTTCATCAGCAGCACCACCAGTGGCTGGGCCCTGAGGCCTCACCCTGCTCCCAGCAGGATGTGCGCCCCGCCACACTCACCCCCTTCAACAGGAGGGCCGGTGCCGCCCCACTCAGGGCGGGAGGAGTCCCGGGGAGCGCCTGCTGGAACCAGGACCCTTGGCCCCGCCCTGTCCCCTTGGTAGCCGTCTGGTGCCACCACGCCCATCCCAGCCCCCTGTCCACAGTCACAGTTCTTTTTTTTTTTCTTTAAGATTTTATTTATTTATTTGACAGACACAGATCACAAGCAGGCAGAGAGGCAGGCAGAGAGAGGAGGAAGCAGGCTCCCTGCTGAGCAGAGAGCCGGATGCGGGGCTCGATCCCAGGACCCTGAGATCATGACCTGAGCCGAAGGCAGAGGCTTTAACCTGCTGAGCCCCCCAGGCGCCCCCACAGTCACAGTTCTTATCAAACTTTGCGACCGTCATTTTCTTACCTATGAATTGGGGTCTCCCACCCTCTGAGAGCGTCTCCCTCTGTGTCTCTCCCTGTCTCTGTCTCTCCGCCGCTGATCAAAGGATGACCCTAGGCTCCGTGCAGAGCACACACAGCCCAGGTCTGGGGTGGGGAGTCACCCCAGCCCTCTGTCGCTGCAGTCCTGCTGGAACACCTGCGGCCCCGCACACCCGCCCGCGGCCCCGCACACCCGCCCGCCGCCCCGCACACCCGCCCGCGCTGTTCCAGGAGCAAAGGCAGCGGGCGCCCCCTGCAGGCCTCTGGGCGGACGGTCTGGGCGCTGGAAGCCGCGGCCGCGGAGGGAGTCCTGCCACCCCGCCCCGGCCCGGGCCACCGGCCAGGGGTCCCAGGACCCAGGCGGGAGGGCAGGGCCGCCCCGCTAGCGCCGGAGGCGGAGCGCGGGAGCAGGGCTTGCCCGCGCGACCCCTCGCCCGGGTCAGGTGGGCAATGGGGATCCCAGGAGGGGCCGGGTCAGGGCTCACAGCCCTCTCCTCGGAGCCCCCCGCCCGCTGTGCCCGGGGACCCTCACGTACAGGGGGTGCGAGTCCCTTCTGGGCTCGGGGGGCTCTGCTCACCCCTAAAGTGGGGCGCCCAGGGTGCCCCGAGAAAGCCTGCGCTCGGGAAGCGGCCGCAGCAGCGCGGGCCCCGCTTCGCAGGCGTCTGACCCCAAGAGGAAACTGAGGCCCAGCGAGAGGGAGCGACCCGCCTGGGTCCGTGGGAGAGACAGGGCAGCTGGGGGGCCCCGCGGTGAGCCCGAGTGCGGAGCGGCGCCCCGGACAGGGATGAGCTGGGGTGAGGAGGGCCGCGGGGTGCGCCGGGGGGCGTGGAGGTGCACCGTCCTGGAGACCCGGAGGCTCGCCGCCCGCGGTCCCCGGGACCCGCACTCAGGCTGCGTGGACCGTGCGGGTCGCGGACACCGGCGAGCGCGTCCTGCCCGGGGGCGCCCTCTGCCGGCCGCCGCGCGCACCGGCAGGGCCCGGGGAGCGGGGCGCTGCGGGGCGCCGCAGGGATTCTCCGGGGTCTTCCCTTGCGGCTCCGTCACCTGCAGCGGCGCTGGCGGGGGGCCGGGGCAGGATACCTGCTCCTTAGGGCCGGTTGCCCACATGCCCTTAGCTACTCCTGGGAGCAGGCAGCGAGGGAGGCAGTTCTTCCTGACCCAGACCACAGGCCCAGAGCCTGTAGCCAGAAAGGGGAGCCCGGCTGAGAAGTTTCGGCAGCAGCAAAACACGAGGTGGGTGTGCTGGTCCTGGGCTGCCTTCAGGACGGGTTGGATCCAGCACCTGAGTCCTGTGCCTGCGAACCTTTGGGGCTCCCAGGAGCCAGCAGCAGGTTCTTCTGGTGGGAGATGAGGGAAGGGAGCAGCCATTTGGTCAGCTCTGAGGCCAGCCCAGCACAGAGGAGAGTTAAGACTTGTTCATGGCAGACCTTGGCCCAGTGCCAACAGCAGATGGTCTTGACAGTGGCCTTGCAGTGGGACCAGCCCTCCCGTGATGTCAAGGGCTGCCCCGCGTGCATCTGTGCCATCGGTACCCACCTGTCCCAGTCAGAGGCACTGCCTACCCCACCGCACAGAGGCGGAAGCTGGGCCCCGGGTGCGGCGAGACCCTGGAGGTCCAGCCAGGATGTGGGACCCCGGAGGTCAGTCTGGCCCCAGCGCCCCTGCCCAGGGAATCGGGGCTCAGTGACCAGGGCTGGGAGTGTCACTTCTCAGGGGACACCGCATTCATCTGGACCCAGGACAGGAGCATTTTCAGTGTTCAGGATACATGGTTTCTGCCACTGTCCTCAGAGGGTCAACAAGCCATGCTCCAGTGTCCTTTTGCTGCTCATGACGCCTCCACCCTGCGATTTCCAAGTCCTGAGAGCTCTTCCTCTCCATGGAGCCGGGGGCCCCACGAGGACACAGGCCAGTGACTGTCACCCACGGTGGGGCGGGTGCCTTGGACAGAAACCTGGACAGTCTCGGGGTCCCTCAGCACCAGCCTCCCTCCACAGGGACATGGTGACAGGGGCTTCTGTCCCTCCTGAGGTCCAGCACCATTTCTTTCTTTCTAGTAAACCCCCAAACCCTGGGGGAGCTGGAAGGCCTGGGACCCGTGGTGACGCCAAGGCCCACTGCAGGATGAGGAGGGTCGGCGCGGATGTGGCAGTCATGCGTCATCCCCACGGACCCCACCCAGCCTGCATGCTCCAGGCTCCAGCACACAGAAAGCAAAGCCTCCTAAACGCACCCCCAGAAGACCCCCTGGCTAAGCCCTCGCTCGCCCTCCAGCCTGCCCACAGTGCGCTCCCGCCTGGCCTTTCCCTGTCCCCCGTCCCCGGGCTGTGGGGTTGGTACTGCCTCCGCGTCCGCCCTCGCCCTTCCCAACCTGAGCACCCTCGGAGCCAGGGCCAGCCTCATCGTGGCCTCCGGGAGCCCTGGTGGGAAGGAGGACCGAGGGCTCTGGGGAGCAGTCATGCCCTTGGGACACTGCTGTCAAACATGCCACTTTTAGGGATTCTGGGAGGTGACTTTGCCTCATTCTGGCCAGACAAGCCCTGTGCTAGACATAGGGTCATACAGCTCAACCAGACCCAGGCCCTACTCGAGTGCAACGAGCTCACGCCCAGCAGTCAGTCCTATGGTGGGGGGCGGTCCTGAGACAGGCACTCGAGGCATGCACTTGGTCCAGCCCTGGGGGTCAGGAAGGCTTCCTGGAAGAGGAGGGGTCTTGAGCTGACTCTTGAAGGATCTGAAGGGATGACTTTGTGAGGTAACTTGCCCCAGAAGAGGAAGTCCCCGAAGTCACGGCCCTTGTGGGGAGGTGCCAGCTGCTAGGTTTCCTGGTGGTGGGGTGGCCTGGGTGACGGTGGCCGGGGTGCAGAGCCTCTAAGCCTGTGGGTCAGGGAGTCTTTGAGAAGATTCCTTCCACAGTGGGAACAACTGCAGGAGGAGGCATTGGAAGGAAACGTCTGGAAGGACGGAAGCTTCTGGAAGGGTGGCAGGGTGTGATGGAGGAGGACAGATCATGATCTGAAAGGCATGAACACTGCAGGTTCCCGTACCGGGCCATGCACTGGGTCCAGAGTCTGGAAACCCCTCGGCATCCAGCCCTATCACCCCTCCCCGCCCGCTGGGAGCCCTTCCGCCCGCTTCCACCCACTCTTCCTCCTCTTCCAGAGTTTTTCATGCGAATCAAAGCACTCAGAAATATGGTTTTATCTGCCCCCCCCCTTTCTTATTTAACATTTTTAAATATTTATTTTCTCTAAGATTAATTTGAGAGAGAAAGCATGAGCGGGGGGGGGGCGGAGGGAGAAGCCGCCTCCCCACTGACTGTGGAGCCCTGACGTGGGGCTCGATCCTAGGACCCCGGGATCACGACCTGAGCCCCTTGGGTACCCCCCCTTTTCTTTTCATCGCGGTGGAAGACAGAACATTCACTGTCTGAAGCAGTTCTGAGCACACAGCCCCAGGGCATCAAGCACAGCCGTCCCCTCATCTGCCCGTCCCCAGGACGTGGTCCTCTTCCCGAATGGAAGCTCTGCCCCGTCACACACAGGCCCCCTTCCCCTCTGTGCTGGTGGGTCCCACTCCCCTGGGGGCTCCTGGGAGTGGATCCTTTAGGATCTGGGACTCGAGTCTGGACGATGCTTTCTGGGTTCACGGTCTCCGATCTAATTAATCTGGTGCCTCTGTGTGCTAAGCTGCGGGGGCCGGGCTGCCCTTCCGGCGGGGCCTCAGGCCTCTCCTCCCAGAGGCGCCTGAGCCCCCAGACTGAGCGTGACATCAGCACAGGCCTGCTCACGGACCCGCGCTGGTGAGGACGAGCCAGCTGCCCCTCTCGGAGCAGTGGGTGCTCTTTGCTGCTTGCTGGGGGAATGACAGGAGGCATGACTCCCCCAGCGGTTCTCGGGAGACTGCGTCTGTGCCAGGGAGACCGGCTGAGGGGTGGTGAGGGCAGGAGCTCGGGCAGGGAGCCCCCAGCACGGAACCTAGGCCCTGGGTCGCCTGCTGCAGCAAGCGGGCCGGGGGCTTGCCGTGGCTGGGGTCAGGAGCCTCCCGCAGTCAGCCCGCGTCGGCAATCCGCCCGGAAGAAACAAGGATGTGCACTGCAGTATTATCTAAAAGCACAGAGAACTGGCACGGACACCCATGTCCGGTCAGAGAGGAATTGATGACGTCATAACAGAGAACCAGAGGCCAGATTCGTGAAGCGCGTTCATTGGCGCAGGAAAATGTTCGTTACATAGTAAGGTCAAGGTTGGGGAGGACAGAATGCAAACCCAGGTGTGCGACATAACCCCGACTTTGGCAATAAAATAAGATGAAGCGTTTTGCCTGGCAGAGAGCAGCGCGTTCTGGGAGTTCAGCTGTGCGACACCCTGGGGGCCAGGCCTGGAGCTGAGAGCCCTGCCTCCCCCTGCAAGCCCAGGCGAGGGCTTGGGCTCCTCCCCAGCCCTTCTCCCTGTCACTGTCCACCCTCCCCGCCCTGGCAGGAAGGACAAAGCACACTGGAGCCAAAACCCTCAGTTGTTATTTTTTAAAGATATTTTATTTATTTTAGACAGAGAGACAGCAGGAAGGAGGGGCAGAGGGGGAGGGAGGGAGAGTCTTAAGCAGACTTGCTGCTGAGGCCTGAGCCCAAAATGGGGCTCGATCCCATGACCCTGAGATCATGACCCAAGCCGAAATGGAAAGTCTGACGCTTTACCGACTGAGCCACCTGGAGCCTCTCAAAGCCCTCGTTTAATCAAGAATCGGAGGTTGAAATGGGCAGGCTCCAGGGCAGACGCCGGGGACAGACCATCCCAAGCACGTTCTGGAAGGGGCTGATAACCGCAGGTGAGGAGAGCTGGGGGCATCTGGAGCCAAGCACAGCGAGCGTGGACTTCGCTCCAGAGGCCACATCCAGGCCTGGCTCCTCCCAGTGACCCAGGTGGATGCTGCCGAGTTCCCAGGACGGCCCATGAGGCTCTGAGCCCAGTGCCCGGCCACTGGCCCTCGGGCCCTCCAGGTGGGCCAAGCACGGCCCTCGTGGGAGACAGTGCCTTCCTCGGCAGCCCGACCTCTGCGCTCTGCCCTCGCCCGAGGTGGGCACGCCTGCACTCACTCATCAGCTCCCGGCCTCCAGATTACTCTGGGGCTGATTAAATTAGCGAGTGCAATCACGAGCTGAAGCAAGTTAATTGGGAGAATTTATTGGACCTGCCAGTTTTATGCATGTCTGATTAAGTATTATAAGGTTTGTTTTTGATTTTGCATATTTTAACTTTAGATCCTGCACTGGGGGGCCCATCAACCATTAACGACCCAAATAAACCTCTTTTAAGATGCGTCTACTTATGATTTATTTCTAAATGCGGGATCTTCCAGATTTTTTTTGGTGTTGTTGCCAGAGAGACAAATATATTAAAAGTAACATTTTGCGCCATTCCGTTCACCCTATAAATCTCTCCAAATGTGTACAATTCATTAAAAGTTTTGAGAGGAGTACAAGTTAGCATTTATATTGCAACAAGTGATATATAAATGCGTATGTTTGTCTTCCTCACGTGCCATAAAACATGCCCACGGCCCGGCCTCCTCTGCCGGCCTCCCCGCCCTGCTCTGGGGCCATGATGAGCTGCGCTGCAAATCTTCTCCCCTGTCAGCCCAGAAGCATTCAATCAACGGGAGTAGAAACAGTGTCGCAGGGAAATTAGCGCGGGAGGAAATACAGCCAGGCCCTGGGGGTGCGCGGCTGCAAGGGGCTGGACCCCGCGAGGGCGCTCACCTTGAAGGCGATCCCGGGGTGGCTGGGACCTGGGTTTCGGGAGGGAACATCTACGAAGTGGCATAAAGCCTGCAGACCAGGAGGAGGGCAGGGCCACGCAGAAGCTGGCCACGCGGCCTCTTCCTCACCGCCGAGAGGAGGCGGAGTGTCCGTGCGCCCGTGGATTCCGTGGCTGGGGTGCAGTGAGCATTTCTCTGCATCCCGATGGCAGTGCTGCTGAGCGTTGCTCTGCCCGGCCTTGGCGAAGGCCACACCTCCCCAAACCTTCCAACAGCCCCTGGGGCTGCAAGGCCTCCTGGGCTGATGAAGGACGGCCAAGACAGGCTGGTGACTCATCCAACCACAGACCCACCTCCTGTGGCTCGGTGCCGGGCACCAGTGACATCGGGCGGGTCTGTCATCTACAAGCCGTCATCCAGCAGCCCCCCGACAGCCCCTGGCACCACTCACGATGCCCCCGATGCGGCCTGAGTGCTTCCCCAGCACCCACCGAGGTCCACTTCCCGCAGGCTGTGGGTGTGGGCGCCGGACTGAAGCCTGGCGGGCCAAGGGCTCACAGCTGCCCCGGTGATGCCAGGCCTCCGGGCAGTCCCGCCCATCCTGGGCCCTGTGCAGGCCACAGACATGGCAGGGCATAGCCGCTCTCTCCCCTTAGCAGCTTCAGCTTGAGGGCCGGGGGTGGGGGGTGCCAGCGGGCAGAAGCAGCCAGGCCCAGGCACAGCCACGCCAAGACCGGGCACCTAGCTCAAGCCTGCCCTGGACTGGGAGAGACAGCCGAGCACCGGCCAGCTGGGGTCGGTGAGGACGGGAGGAGAGGTGGGATGAAAGGCCACATTCCCTCTCCTGAAGCCTGCTGAGAGGACCGAGGACCCGTCTGTCTGTCCCTCCTGCTCTGGCCGCGACCCTGCCAGGGAGCCTACATCGGAAGATGAATGCTTTGGGGGACGTTCAGGCCGGCACAGCACAGAGACCCGGCCTAGGCCTGCCCCTCCTCGCAGCCCACGGGGGCCTGAGTAAGGGGCTGAGCCCCCAGAGCCCCCACAACACGGGTACAGGGGCAGCACCCCCACGCAGGCCGTGACCGACGTTCTCAGGAGACGAACGACAGGAGGTGCTCGGTGTGGCCAGAGCTGTCCTCCAAGCTGTGCCGGCCACCTGAGGCTACCGGAAGAGGACGGCGAACGTGGCAGCAGACACACGTGTTCGCCCACTAGGGCGGCCGTCCAGAGCGCCAGAGACCCCGGCTCAAACCACAGAAGCGTATCTCACCTTCCAGAGGCCAGACACCTGAGAGCCGGGTGTGGGCAGGGCTGGTTCCTCCCAAGGCCTCCAGTAATGCCATCTGCCACTTCTACGGTGACCAACCTCTGGGTGCGTCCAATGGGCCCTTGTGTCCTACCGGCAGGTGGTTCCCTGGACTCCAGGCCTGGGGCCACCCCAAGGAGAAGAGCATCCTGTCTGGGGTCACAGAGGTCAAGGAGCCATCACAGCGGGGAGGGGACAGGGTCACTGGACACACAAGCAGAGGTCGGATGGAGCGCCAGGCCCCACAGGGAGGCCTGCTGGCCGCTGGGAGGCGGCGACTCAGTGTGCGTGCCACCCAGTGCCCACTGCGGGTGCTGGGCTCATCCGGGGGTCAGAGCCGGGCCTGCCGACCAACAGTGTCTCCTCGTCCACGAAGTGGGGGCAAGGCCGTGTGCCGTCAGCTGGTGTAAGGACTGGAAACCACGTGCTCCGCTTACACGGTTTGGTAACAGACCGCCCCCAACCTAGTACTGAAAACACCAGTCTTTTCCCCCAGCCCCGGTCTGCAGGCCGGGATCCAGACACGGCCCACACAGGCTTCTCTGCTCGGTGCTGTCTGGGGTCTCCGCCCCAGCCCTGCGGCCTCCTCGCCCAGCTACAGTCCTGCTCCCACGGGGCAAAGCCGTGGCCACGGCGCTCGGCATGGAGCCCCTCCCCACAGCCTCTCCAAATGCCGCCCGTGTGCCCCCGTGTGCCCCACGGAGACCCCGAGCACCCTCCACCTAATACCCCACACGCCACCCGCGTGCCCCCCCCCCGCCCCGGGCCCATGTAACTCCACATATGACCCCTGTCCCCGCCGTGAATCCCTCCTCATGGCCTCCCTCACATGCCCACACCATGGCCTACACATGACCACCACGTGCCAGCCACGTGGCCACCTTACAGACCCCCCACGTGCTACCCACATGCTTGCTCCACGGAACCACCACAGACCCCTCTGTGTTGCCACTCTTATCCACGCTGCTGCCACAGCCCTGCCATGTGGCCCAAGGCGACCCCCACTGGACCCACACGCCTCCCCACAAACCCCTCCTCACCACCTCCCTTCCGTGCTTCTGGCATGGCCCATGCAACCACTACGGGATCACATGAGCCTCCTCTGCTCACACGTCTTCTGCCCCGGACACTCGAAAGCTGCGCTCAGAAGAGCCCAGCCCTGGGGCGCCTGAGTGGCTCAGTGGGTTAAAGCCTCTGCCTTCGGCTCAGGTCATGATCTCAGGGTCCTGGGATGGAGCCCTGCATCGGGCTCTCTGCTCTGCGGGGAGCCTGCTTCCTCCTCTCTCTCTGCCTACTTGTGATCTCTGTCAAGTAAAATAAAAAAAAAAAAAAAAAAGGAAAATAAAAGAAATATTTAAAAAAAAAAAGAAGAGCCCAGCCCAGAGCCCCCTGAATCCCCCCCGTGAGCCTCACGTGAGCCTCACACGCCTGTCATGTGTCCCCCCTGCTCCGGTGGCCCAGCGTCCACCAGCACAGCAGCTGGGTTCCGGGAGGGAGCACTAAGACACTGAGGGGGGTGGTGTGCGGCTTCTTGTGACCCAACCCTGGAGACGCCACAGGGTCACCTGGGTCTCAGGAGCTGGTCACTGAGGCAGCCCGGAGCCGGGGGCAGGAACTGCAGCCCATGGGCTGCTGCCAGGAGACTGTGGGGGTGTGTATGAGGACCCCAGAGGCAGAGCCCCTCTGGGAACTGGGGCAAGCACGCTGCCTGTCGTCCAGCAGACGTCAGTGTTACCATGAGCTGGACGTCACGCTGACCCTCGCAGAGGACGGATGACCTCTAAACATGACCCTAAAGGTGACATGACCCTAAAGGTGACACTCCTAAACATGACCCTAAAGGTGACACTCCTCCCCCTGTTTAAAGTGGGGAGCGGGGCCCAACGAACCGTAAAGGCCAACGGGTAGAGGTTCTCAGGTTTGTAGCCCTTCGGGTGGTCCTTCCGGGAGCCCACTCCATTCTGCCACGGTAGCTCGAAAGCAGCCCCAGACAGCACGGGGGCGCGGGGCTGGGTGGGTCCAGGAGAGCCGCTTTAAGGCCTGGAAGCCCCCAGTGTACTCAGCCTCGCTCCCACCCTTCCCTCCCGCAGAGGCGGTCTGCAGCAACAGGAAACCGACCCGGCAGGTGGCGCCCGGCCACCGCCCACCGCCCAGCCTGGCGGGGAAGCCTGGGGACAGGGGTACTCCGGAGGGTGGAGAGCGGGATCGGGATCCCCACCGGAGCCCCAAATGAGAGCCTGCAAACAGACAGCAGGGTTGGAGGCTTCCCCGGCCCTGCCCCAAGGCAGCCCTGAGGACACAGCCTGTGCTCGCCCGCCGGGCTCCTTACCTGTGAGCCTGGGTGGCACGTGGGGACGCACCAGACTGTGGCTCAGAAGTGCTCCTTCGTGAGGCTTCGGGGTTGTGTGAACACAGTACGTGTGCACCGGGCCACGAAGCAGAGCACGTCTCACCGTGGCCGGCGGGGAAAACTGGGCCGGTGGGGGCGTGGGTCTGTCCACGAATGTCTGCAGCAGCCCCGCGCACACTGGGGAGGGCACGGGTGCCGGGGAAGGCGTGCCGCGCGGGCGGAGCCAGCTTTCCGGAGGAGGGGGCACTGGGCCGGGGTCTCGCAGGGTGAGTAGGAGCTCGGCAGGCGGCTGAGGAGGAACAAACCGGCGAGAAGGGACAGGTCCCGTAGCGAGCAACGCGACCTCCGCACAGACCGGGAGGGCCTGATGGGGTGCCCCGGGGGGCCGGGCCGGGCCGGAGAGGGCCGGGTGCGGAGCAGGCAGTTACTGCAGAAACCCAGCCGGCACAAGGCTGCATTTTAGGGAATGTTTATTAAAACATCCTCCTTTTCTGCCATCTGCTGCCCCTTCGCGGTCGCTCCGGGCACCTTTCAAAGCTCTCCCGCTCCTTCCGCTGACCCTGCGCGGCCTCCTCCCCGAGGGCCAGGACGCAGGAGCCCGCAGCAGGGACGGGGTGCGGGGTGCGGGCTGGCGGGCCGGCGGCGAGGGCCGCGGGGCTTCGGGCCCGGGAGGCGGCGGGCCGGCAGCGCGGAGGGGGAGACCGGCGGCCCCCCAGGAGGACGGCAGCGGCCCCCAGCCTCGGGGACGCGGAGCCGCATCTACGAGGGAGCGACCCGGAACCCGGCAGGCCTGAAACCCTTCGCGAGCACGCGCGCAACCCTCCAGGGCCGGTTGGGGCAACGCCCGGGCGCGGCGGCGGGAGTGGGCCGGCCCCCAGCCCGGCCGCCGCTCCGCGGACCGCGGACACGTGAGGACGGCGCGCGCGTGCGCAGAGGGGCTGCCCACCGCCCGCACGCGCAGGCCCACCATCTGCGCCTGCGCAGGACAGACCGAGCAGCCAGCGGCGTACGCGGGTCGAGGCGTCGGGCGGCAGTGCTAAGGCCGGCGCGCACGCAGGCACGTAAGCACGCACGCCCTGGGGAAGTGTCGAGTTCCGGCTGCTCAGAGTCTCTCCGAGCCGAGGGAAAGGGAGGCGCTCTCGGTGTCGGCTCGGGCGGAGGGGTGGGAGGGAAGTGCTACGGTGGCCGCAGAGGGACGGCGGTACGGCTCCCGCGCTGGGCCAAACGCCGCCGGCCGCCGGGCGCGCAAGCCCCGGGCCCTTCGGGGCGGCCTCGGGCAGGGACGCGTGAGCGGCTGGGCCCCGCAGCCGCCGCGCCGTGGGCACCATGCGGCCGTCCTGCTCCTGGAGCCCCATGGGCCGGGGGGGGCCGCAAGCTCTGCCGCCCGCACCGCCGGCCTTCCCCGGCGCCGGCGCGGAGAGCGCACCTGGTGAGCGGCGGACGGGCCTGCCCGGGGGTGGCTCGCGAGTCCGCGCCGGTGCCCGCCGCCTGCCTGCCCCGGGAGCCCGCGGCGCGGACGCGGGCGGGGGGGGGGGCTGCGTGGCGGCGGCGGGCCCAGGGCTGGAGGGAGGGAGCCTCGCGGGGTCCAGCGGACGAGGCCCGCGGGTGCAGGTGCGGGCCGGACCGAGGCAAGCGCGCGGAGCCGCCCGGAGCTCAGACCAGGCTCTGGCCGAGCCTGCGGGGAGCCCTGGACCCGCCCGGCCTCCGCCCCCGCGCCCCGTCGCACGCCCCCGTCTGGCCCGTGGGACGCGTCCCCCCAGCCCGTAGCCCCCCGGCTGCCCCGCTGTTCACACGTCCGCACGTCCAGCTTCCCCCACGACTGATTCAGGCGGTCACCAGACCACCCGGCGTTTGTCCTTCCCTGGTCTCCGGTCCGTGGGCCTGCGACGTCCTCTGCCTGCCAGGCGCGGTCCCCAGCGTCCCCCCGGCCCGGCCGGGGAGGGGAGGGGGGCGGACCGGCTTCAGGTCACTCCTAGGGAGCCTAAGCGCCAGGGCTCCGGACCCCCTGTCTGGTCTTCGCGCTTGGCTCCTCGGTCTGTGCCCGGTGCCTCTGAAGCGCCCTCGGTGCTGCTTGTGGCGAGAGCGGCCCGTGGGCACGTGAGCCGCGGGGGCAGGTGCCTCGTGGCCCCGGGCCGGCTCTGGCGCCCCGGGGCTCACCCCGCTCCTGTCTTTGTCACTTCCCCGCAGGCCGCTGCACCCCCCCGGGCTCAGCTGCCGCGCGCGGGCCTAGGTGCCCATGACGCCTATGCCGACCGCTGCGCGGACGCCAGTGCTGCCACCAGCTCGCCACAGCGCCCGGGCCCCGATGCCGGTCATGCCCATCCCGCGGCGGGTGCGCTCCTTCCACGGCCCGCACACCACCTGCCTGCACGCGGCCTGCGGGCCGGCGCGCACCTCCCGCCTGGCGCGCACCAAGTACAACAACTTCGACGTGTACGTGCGCGCGCGCTGGCTGTACGGCTTCATCCGCTTCCTGCTCTACTTCAGCTGCAGCCTGTTCACCGCCGCGCTCTGGGGCGCGCTGGCCGCGCTCTTCTGCCTGCAGTACCTGGGCGTGCGCGTCCTGCTGCGCTTCCAGCTCAAGCTGTCGGTGCTGCTGCTGCTGCTGGGCCGCCGGCGCGTGGACTTCCGCCTCCTCAACGAGCTGCTCATCTACGGCATCCGCGTGACCGTGCTGCTGGTCGGGGGCCTGGGCTGGTGCTTCATGGTCTTCGTGGACATGTGAGGGCCTGGCCTGGGCCTCCGCCGCGGGGTGTCTTCCCCGTGCCCCGTGCTTCTCCTGACCCTGACCCTGACCCGCGGGGTCGGGACTCCTCCCGCCTCGCGGGTCTGGGCGGGGGTGGGGGTGGGGGTGCTGAGACTGCTCCGGGAAGGGGACGCGGGCGCCCCCTCTGCTGCTCGTTTTCTGCCCTGACCCTCCTTGTATGTCTCTGGGGGGTCAGCGCCTCGAGGCCGCCAGCCCACGCTTCCAGCCCTCGCTTTTCCAGGCTGTGCCAGGGTGAGGCCCGTTGGCCCAGCCTGCCCTTGGAGAGCCTCTGTGTCCCTGCTTCCTCTCCAGGACACGGGCATCACAGGCTGCGAGCGAGGGCCTCCTGGCCTGCTGCACGGCCCCTCCCCGTGAGCCCCCAGCCCCGGCCCAGCCTTAGGGAAGTGTCAGGCTCAAGTGGCTGGCGCCCACACTGCCACAAAGCTGCTTGCTCTGCCCTGGGCCACCCACGTCCCGGCACAGCGCTCAGGCCCTCTGTCTGTCCCCCTGAGCAGCAGCAGGGTCCTGAGTCCCAGGCCAGCTTCCGGGCCACGTCGCTTTGCTTAGACACAGTTGCGTGGGAGTCACAGCCTTGGCCAGTTCCCAGATCGGGGACCAGCCCTGGTCCAGAGCCATCTGTCTTCCTCTCGGGCAGGTTTGTTGAAAATGTCTGGCGGGATCCCATAGTCTCTCCAAGTGTAGAATTCTGGGAGGCCCCTGAACTCCTTCCGGCTGGGGGTGGGGAGGGAAGCCGAGCTTTGGCCTCTCTCCCTTTGAGGGCTGGCTGGCATTGCAACGTGCGTGCTGGGAGCTGACGTCAGAGGTCTAGAGAAGCACCACAGCTTCTGCGTGCTGGAGAGCCCGATGCGGGGCTCGATCCCAGGACCCCGGGATCGTGACCTGAGCCGAAGGCAGAGGCTTCAACCCACTGAGCCACCCAGGCACCCCAGACATTCATTCTTCTAGGAAAAGATGCCTGGCAGGGGTAAGGGTTAAGGAAGGACTAAGGTTTCTTAGAAGACCCTTTTGGGTGTGCATGTGCACGGGCTGGGCTGCCCCTGTGTTCTTGCCCCGTGTTGCAGTTGCTGCTGAGGGACAAGCAGAACTGAATGTGGGGCCGGAAGGAGCCAAGGGCCTGTTGGTCCATCCGGGGGCCCATGTCTTGTGCAGACCCCTCGCTTCTCTGTCAGAGGAGGAGAGGGTGGCGTGGTGGCCCCGTAGTCACAGCAGGTCTCCTTGGCAGGTGAGAAGCCGCTCGGGATAATTGCGCTGGGACGACAGGCAGAGTCCGGGGACAGCAGACAGCCCCATCCTGGGGGTGACAGACCCCTCATCCCGAGTTGTCCCTCCCCACCCCCCGAGCATGGGCAGTGGCCCCTTTGACCTTGTGGGGCCAGGCAGTCCAGGGGCCAGGGGAGCTGTCGGACAGTTGGGTGCCCGGGAGGAAGATTCCAAATCAGGGAGAGAAGGTGAAGAAAGCTCGGCTGTAAACCACGCTCTTTGATTTGTAGCCGGCTTCTGTCCAGCAATTGCCAACTTGGGGACGGTGGGAGGGCTCCCGGGACGAAGTCCTTGCTCGGGTGGAGTCTGCGGGCTCCCTGGATGCCTGGCGGGGAGCTGACCTGCGTGTACCCCACTTCTCAGCGCTGCAGAGAATCTTTTGCACTAAATCATGCTGTTTCCTAAAAGTTTTGTTCTGTGTTAACTCAGATCCCCCAGAGCCCCCACCACAGAGGTGGACACGTCCGCGCCATCAGGACGGCAGGAGGGGTGTGGCCGGGCTGCCTCCATTGTGGTTGCGGCCACACGAGGAGCTGGCACGGTGAACACAGAGGTGCTCGGTGATGCGAGCGCCTGTTAAATTCTTTATGAGATGAGCCACCTGCATTAAACTTATTTTTTTAACACGTTGATGGAGTGATTGCTTAAAGCTCAAAAGCTTTCTTTGTTCTTTCTGTAAGGGTCTGACCGACCAAAAATGCCACGGAAGGAGTCTGTCCCAGGCAAAATCGAGGGACGCCCATGTGGGGCTTCAAGGGGCCCACCTTGACCTTTTGGCCGGGGGTCTGTTGGGACAGCAGGGACAGTGTGGCCCCGCCGGCAGCAGGTCCCAGCAAGGTCCCCGGGGCCGACTTGTACCCGCCAACTAGGGTGTAGGGTCCTCACAGGGCCCGGGAATAGGAATAGGTCGCAGAGCCGAGTGCACAGTGTGAGCTCCATCCCAGGAGAAGATCCGTGTGCGCGGGGAGGACGCTGGCTGGAAACCAAAGTGGTGCTTCTTGTTTAACCAAAAGCCTTGGAAAAACGAGAGACACATGGTTAACTTAGTATCTTTATTTTGTAAACGTCTCCGAGCTTCCATGCAGGGACGCCCCTGTTCCTCGCCCATGACAGCGACGCCCCACCACGCTGTTGCGCGGGCCATAAAGTGCCACGGAAAGGCCGCCGACCTGCTGCTTCCGGGATTTTGTGGAACTGGGTGTTTTCCCAGCAGAAAACAGTCCCAAGTTGTTTCGGGGTTTGGCTTGTGGTGGCTGCAGGCGCTGGGCGCTAGCGGCCGCCAGGGCAGCAGCCCCAGCAGGCCGGCTTAGGAAGGTGCTTGGTGAGTGAGAGGCCTCTTCCACCGGGTGGGCCTCTGGCCAACTCCCGGATCCCATCTTCAAGGACAGTGTGCGGAGCCATGGGCCAAGCAGTGGGAGAGCAGGGCTGGGACCCAAGGCTGCAGTCAGGACGCTGCCACCCAGAGAGGGGTCTCAGCCTCAGGGCATCATAGGGTAGGGTGTAGGGGGGTGACCTGTGAGGGCGGCGGCTTCTGGTCGGGGGAAATTTTGCTGAGATGTCATTTAGAGCAGAGTGTGTGCTCATTACGAGCTCCCTGTCTTGGGAAAAAGGACTGACCTGCAGGCCTGAGCGCAGGTCCCAGGGCTGGGCCGGCAGATGCCAAGAGCTGGAGCGGGCTTAGGAACCAGGATTCATCCTCACAAAGCTGCCAGGCCTCCGTGGCTCCTGCTGCCTCCTCCCTCCTAGATGGCCCAGGCTGCCTTCAAGGTGGGTGGGGGAGGGAGTGACCCGGGATAGCCACTAGGTCAGACCGAGTGAGCTGGGAGGGCAGGGAGGGCCCCTGCTGCCCATGCAGGACCCCAGGTGGGTGAAGATGGGCCCAAGGTGGGGTGGGAAGGAAGAGAAGAGGGAGGAGAGTACCTGGAAGGTTCTGCAGGTGGCAGGCGGCCCCCAGTGACAGCACCTGGACGCCGGTGGTGGCAACTTCGTCCTTGACTGGGGAGGGGGGGGGTGAGCGGATGTTGGGGGAGGGGGGCTCCAGGAGGTCTCCTAGCCTGGCAGGGGGATGGTCCAGTCAGGGCCAGGCTGGGTCTGGAGGTCAGGGCTAGGATAGAAGTGGCGGGAGGGGGTGCGGGGGCGGGTGGCAGAGAGGGAGTGGGAGAGGAGGGAGGAGAGAAGCAGTTCCCTTGAACAAAGAGCGGAGGCACTGAGTCCCCACGTCCCTGAGGCCAGAGCCAGGTGCCAGGGAGGCAGGAGGAAAAGCCTCAGTGGCCACACCCTTGCACTCCGGCCCTGTCCCTCTGCCGAGTGCCTCCCAGGGCCTGAGTCCTCTGTGGCCAGCAGGAGGGTGCGAGGGGCTGTCAAGAGGAGGGGAATCAGCCAGCAGAGGGGCAACGGAGAGGAAGGGTGGTGCTTTGGGAACTTCCAGAAACCAGAGGCTTATGTGAGAAAGTCTGGGTGCCGTCCAGACCCAGGGCAGTACGGACATCTCAGGAGATGCTCTCTCTGGTCCTGCGGGCACTCCTGGCAGCCCCCAGGAGGTCACAACTGGAGGGGCAGTCTGACCCGTGTGTCTTTCCCGGTCTCCCCTCCCCCCTGCAGTATGGTGGGGGGCTGCAGGGGAGGGACACAGCCTTGTCCTGGATGATGGCTGGGCAGGTGCCGCCTGCTCTGGACCAGAGTGTGAGCCCAGTACTGCTGCGGAGGACAGGGCGGTTGGCTGGGGCTGGCTGCACAGACATGGATGGTCCCTGACCTTGAGAGGTCCCTGTCACTGGCAGCCTGTGATTGGAGGAGGGAGCTGGCAGAGAGCCGGCGAGGTGCTGAATCAGCCCTTTCTGGGCCGGAGCAGCGAGCGTCCTTCCCTCCGCAGAGCCCAGTGCTTCTCCGTTCCCCCTCCCTGCTGCTGCTGGGAAAGGGCCTCTCTGGGCCAGCCCCTCTAGGACGGCCAGCCGCCCCATCCCCTCGAGGCCCGCCTGCCGGTGTGCACCAAGCTGCACCCAGGAGCCACTCTGCAGAAATCCCAGCAGTCTGGCGTGCCTCCCTGACAGCTCCCAGAAGAGGGAGCGCCCCGCCTCACCAGCATCCTTGCCCAGAGGGGACAGGGAGGACGGATGGGAGGGAGCCGCTGATTCAGCGGCTCGTGGGCTGCGCCCCTCCCCCCGCCCCAGCGGGCAGCGTGCCCAGGCCTGCTGGCAGCTGTGTCACACGGGGCCTCTGGCAGAGTGGCTGTGGCTCTCGCTGTGTGGCCGCCTCTGCGCCTGGTGCTGGGGGAGGGCCTGCAGGAGGGTGCATGGTGAGAGGGCTGCCTCGGCCTGGGGCGGAACCATGGCCTTATCCAAGAGAGGCCAGAACGCCACTCCTGGCCGCCAGGCTTGGGAGCCCAGGTTGAGGCAGATCCCCTCCGCCTTTGGCCGGTTCAGCCATGTCCCCTGCCACCTTGACCTGGGACTGGACGCTGACCCTGAGCCCTGGGTTGGGGATGGGCTGCACTGGTGGGAGGACGACGAGGCTAGGTTGCTGGGTGGGGCAGGCAGTGTGGTTGAGCAGGGCAGGGCCTGGGGTCCCCCGCCCAAAAGTGGGCATCCCTCTAGAGGGGACAGCCATGCCCCAGCCTCTGGAGTCGGTCAGTGGGAGAACGTCTCCAGAGGACAGCCCCGCAGGCCTGTGTGCGAGCCGGAGAAGTGCACCGCCATTGGTTCTGCGAGGAGGGCCGGGGCTCGTTCTGCTTTCCGAGCACATTACTGCCTCATCCAGGCTGCAGCATGAATATTCATGCAGAAATCAGTCAGTCCAGGCTGACCAGGATGGGTGATGGCTGGAGAGAGCAGCGGGGGTGGTCAGGTGGCCTCCCAGGAGGCGTGTCCCTGGAGCCCCCCGGGGGGGCCCTTTCCTTCCAGGGGCACCCAGAAGAGGTTGTGCAGGTCTTGCCATGGACGCCGCTTTCTCGGGTGGGCAGGGAGGGGTGCCCTTCCTGCCCTCGCTTGGGTCAGGAGACAGGGTGCCACAGGGCACACGCCACTTGGGGCCTACCCTGACCCCCGTGCCCCACTGGTGGGGATGTTTCTGCCCACGCGCTGACCTAGGTGAGCAGAGATGGTGGGTGTCCAGGTCTTTGCAACGGCCCAGCCCCTGCTCCAGGACCCCTCTGCCCTCTCCCCACCCCCCCACCCCGGCCCCTAGGCTCTCCTCCTCCAGGACTGGAATGCTGCCCAGCGGCTGACCTGCCCTTCGCCTTTAAGAGCCGAGGGGGCCTCCACACGCCCCCTGCCAGCCCCCACCAGGCAGGGGCGGCCCTCGGACAATACAATTCTGAGTTTTAATTGTGACCTCGTTATTTACAACAACATCCTGGCACAATGTCCGGGGAATCATCTGTGTTTTTCCAACTGTGCTTCGATCTCCTGGTCCCTGCGTTCCTGGCTCCTGGGGGCGGGGCGAGGACCCCCCTGACAGCGCCGCCCGCAGCTGAGTCAGCCCGAGCTGGGCACCACCTGCGTGGGGAGCTGCTCTCCTCTGAGCATCTGCAGCCCCCTCGACCCGCCGAGCCACGGGGGCGTGTGTGCGCCTGCGTGTGCACTCCCACGTGTGCGTGATGCATGCATGTTTGCCGCAGCCCGAGGTTCTGAGTCTGCCCCTGTGCACCCCGAGAGCGGGCAGGGCGGGGTGGACCGGAGCTGGGCCTGCCTCCCTGCCCCCGCAGCTCCCTCCAGGCCTCTCAGAGAGGAGAGGGAAGCCCCCAGTGGCTTGCTCCGTTTGCCGTTCCCACATTTGGCTCGGACGGCCACCGAGCCGGCCGCATGGAGGGCGTCGTGTCCTTGCCACCGCCCAGTGCGGGTCTTTGTGCCTCTCCAGGACCAGTTTTTCCTGCGACATATGGGAGTAGAAAGCAAGAGCAGCTAGGCACAGTCTAGAGTGGATGGAGCTGCTGGGCACACCTCCTCCTGGGAGGAGGCCGGGGTTTGCTCCCCGGAGAGCTGAAGATGAGGGTGGGGGACTCCGAGGAGCCCAGACTGCCGCAGGGGGCCAGAGCTCCCATGGCCTCCCCAGGGGCAGGTGCTGGTGGCCAGGGGCTGAGGCTGCAGCCCTGCCTGGCGGAGGGGAGATGCCTTTCTGCCCTTTGCAGCCTGGACCTGTTCCTGGTCTTGACCTCAGGGGCAGGCTGGCAGACCGTCTCCGGGGACACGGCGCGTTCACACAGTTGTCGAATGAGCGAAGGGCCGAGGGGGCTGTGCTGTCTCAGTCCATCCCCGGCGGCTGGGATGGAGCGCTGCGGCCAGGCCCACCACCACAGCTCCGGGGGCTGCTAGTCCAGGACCCCGGCGCCCGCAAAGTCCGTGTCCGGTGGGGCCGCTCTCCGGCTCATTGACGCCACTTCTCGCTGTGTCCTCACACGGCGGTGTGTCCCTTCCTGCAGCTCCGCTGGTGACCTCCTCCCCTCCCAAGGGCGTCCTGACACCTTCACCTGGGGCGGGGTTAGGCTTCGACACAGGACTTTGGGGAGAACAGAGTCTTTTTTTTTTTTAAGATTTATTTATTATTTGAGAGAGAAAGAGACTGCCTGTGTGCAGGGTAAAGGGGCAGAGGGAGAGAGAGAGAGAACCGTAAGCACGCTCTGCACCGAGCAAGGAGCCCGATGCAGGACTCAGTCCCAGGACCCTGAGGTCACACCCTGAGCCGAAGCCAGATGAATAACAGAATGAGCTACTCAGGCGCCCCAGGACACACATTCTGATGACAGCTCGCTCCTCGTGCCCCTAGGGCCTGACACTTTCTGAAAGACGGTGTCCAAGGTCGCACAGTGCCCTGCAAGCTCGGCCTCGCAGGTGGGATGCCTCCCTCCAGAATCGTCTGTGGGGACAGGTGCCTACAGTTGGCAGACTTCTCTGGGGAAGGTAGTGCCCCCCTCACCCTGGAACTGGCCCTGGAGCGCCTGCCCTTAACTTAGCAGGGGTCCCCCGCTCTCCGCCCCGACCGTGTGGGTGCCCGGCTCACCTGTGGCTGCCCTCAGCGGCTGCGCCCACCCTGGCATGTCCGGCCAGGCTCTGCGGTCCCTCCCGGGGGAAGGTGAGTCACCGCCGCCACCCATCCCTCCGCCTGCCCAGCAGCAGGAAGCAGCAGCTGCGTTACAGCTGCACAAAATGTTAGAGAGAAATTTAGGACAAAAGAAGAAGAAGATTGGAGCATCCAATTTAAACCAAGGGGAGGCACACGGAAGCCGACACGGTGCTGCCCTAATTCACTCGCACGGAGCGCCACGGGCTCCGCAGCCGCTGCCGCGAAACCAAAATATTCACCCAGTTTCCTTCTGTGGAAGGGACCCAAGCTGGCCTCTGAGGACTCACAGATGTCCCTGGGCCCCAGGGCACGGCCTCAGATGGCCCTGGGGCCGGCAGAACCCCTGGGGCCGTGGGGTCCCAGGCAGCCCTGGCTACCACGTGTGCGTCCGTCCCACAGGAGCTCACCGCGCCCTGCACACCCCTCATAGGTCCATCACTGCCCTGCCCGAGCACGTGTTGGCCGGCCAGCTCTGCCGCCCTCGGGCTGGTGTTCCCAGCTGGCAGAGCTGGTCTGGTGCAAACAGGGGCTGCCCTCAGATAAGGGCTTTTTCAGGAGTCTGGGTGAGCAAGTCTTCATCTCCAGGGCGGCTGTCGGGCGTCTCCAGCCACTACAGAAGGACCTGCTGTCGGTGCAACAGTGGGGCCAAGGGTTGGTCTGCAAGCCAGTGAGCAGGTGGCAGGTGAGCCACAGACCCAGCGCGGAGCTCCTGGTGCCCCTTCCAGCCTGGAGCAGGCTCTGTGTGCTGATGCTGAACGGGGAGACCCTCCCTGCCGGAGCGGGCTCAGCTGCAGGCGGACCCGGCCGCCGCCTAGCCCCCCACCTCTCGGGGAAGTTTAGGGACCTCTGGCCTGCACTGCCGACATGTTCCAATTACGAGAATTAACTTCCTAACAACGTGCCGGCTCTGCCTGGGGTTTGAAGGAGAGGCGGATTACACGATAAACAGTCTTAAACCCCGGGGTCTGTTCCTTTAGCAAAATACCCCATGGGCAGATCATCCCCGGGGAGCTTTGTAGGGGGTCGAGGAGAGGCATCCGTACCCGCTCACACGCCCACTTGGGGCCGGGTGCGCTCCCCGCCCAGGAGAAGCCCTGGCTGTGGCGGGGGCCTGGGCCCTGCACCTTCACGCACCTTCCCTCTTGCTGGGAGTCTGGTAGGGGCTCTCGCCCTGGCTCCTCCGGCCTCCCCTGGTGTGTCGTTCCCAGCACAGGGCGGGCACGACCTTGTCGGCTGTGCTCCCTGAGATGTATTCCTGGGCTCCTGGCAGGCGAGGTCGGGGATGGGCAGGGATGCGGTGCTGGGCGGTGCTGGCTTCTGGACCCTGCCCTGCGGTCTGTGGGATTGAAGCCAGTGTCCCTGCTGATGCCCCCACATTGCACAGAGGTACCAGCGCCTTCCCAAAGTACTCTGGAATGTTCCGGGACGCATTCCTGGAAGCCTGTCTTCCCAGCGGTGTCGTAAGTGCCTTGGAGGTCCCAGGACCCAGCAGACACGTTTGCTGGTGAGGCTGGGGCTCCAGCTGCCACAGGGACTTGGCCATTAGCACAAAGCCCAGGCCTGAGTTAAGGCCACACCCGGTGACCAAAAGGCCAGCTCTGGCCTGTTCCCCAGACTGACCGCCTCATTTGGTTGGCCCGAATCAGAGCCACCAGGTCCTTACCCAGAACTTTCCAGGACAAGGGACAGATGAAAAGGACCATGGCCATGGCCAGCAGGGACTGGGGCTGTTGTCCCACCTGCAGCCCCAAACACCACCAAGAGCAGATGGTTGAGTCCTCGAGGGGCTGGGGCTCTCTCTCCATCCCTCATTCTTGGCTCCCTTCCCTGGGGGACCCCGTGGGCCACATGACCCACCCAGGCCGGAGAAGGGGGACAGTGCACAGCCCTTTGGACTCCTCCTCGGAGGTGAGGTTGTAAGCAGGAGGCCCCTCCCCTGGGCGGCCACATGGAGTGACTTCAGGAACGTGCTCAGTTAGCCCTCCTGCCAGCTCTGGGCCACCCTTCCCGATGACTAGCTGCAGGCCATGGCTCCCGCTCCTGCCCGCCTGAGCCCTGGAGTCAGTCTCACTTGGATCAGGGGCAGAGAGTAGAGCCCTTCCCCCTGTGCTGCTCCTCTGAGCAAGACCCTTGGCCAGACTGGGGAGAGGGAACAGAGGACTCGGTTTTCCTGCAAGCCAGAATGGGAGGGGAGGGGAAGAAGGAATGGGAGTCACACCTGGGGTATCCCATGGAACCCCCTGCTCACCTCCCTGGCCCCAGACCCCATGCCCTCTCCAGAGGCCCTGGTCTCAGGGTCAGGCCATGGCTGTGGTAGGCCCAGGAGCAGGGACACGGCTGGTGGGGGCTTGGAGGGGCTACGCCCAGCACTGTGCCCAGCTCCTGTGAGGGGATGTGCCCATCGAGGGGCATAGCCCCTGAGCATGAGCTCCCAGAGTGGGAGGGCTGAGTGGGGAGCCTGTGGTGAGGGCACTACAACCCCCTCAGGAGGCCCTGGTTCATGGTAGCGTTCACCCCGAGGGTTCCATCAGGGTGTGGTTCCACCTGCGGGCACCCAGACCTCCCCTGAGGTCTGGGAGGGGGGCCCAGCCCATCCCGAAGGGTTCTCCTGGCGGGCACACCTCGGATCCCAGTGCAGACCCCACCACCCCTGGCTGCCCCTTGAGAATGAAGTTTAGTCTTCCTGTGCTTCCAGACCCCCAAGCACCCGGTCTTCCTGGCAAGACCAGACCCAGGTTTGAATCTGCAGGGCCCAGACACCCACGGGCTGCCTGGCAGCAGGAGGGAGCTCCTGGTGAATGCGCCATAGTGTGTACATGCGACCCGAGACCCAGTGTACCTGCCCTGGGGCCGTGCTCCATTATGTCCAGCCCACCCCCCGTCATCCC
The DNA here is from genome assembly GCA_004024625.1 of Mellivora capensis. Lineage (NCBI taxonomy): Eukaryota > Metazoa > Chordata > Mammalia > Carnivora > Mustelidae > Mellivora > Mellivora capensis. The sequence goes on along the minus strand of PISX010000070.1, from coordinate 16,240 downwards.
TGAGGGCTCTGGGTCCATGGCTGGCTGCCAGCCCAGCTCCTGCAGTGGGGAGAGCAGGCCAGGCCAGGCCCCACGGCACTCCGCATGGATCCCAGCAAGGACCGGCACACTCAGACCCTAATGCGCACCCTGGCCACCTCAGCAGGACAAGGGCCTAGGGTTGGGCAGAGGAGGAGGGGCGGGAGGTGGGGGACCATGCAAAGCAGCAGCGCGGTCCAGAAGCCACTAAGTGCTTGGTGGAGGAGGGCGGTCTGACCCTGACGTCCCTGAGACATCAAGGGAAGACTGGGGCGCACCACTGGACTTGGGGCAGTGATGACCCCCAGTGACAGGAGGGCCTTCCGTCCCCGTGCACTGAGCCCTGGCTGCATCTGGTCTGATGCCTGGGGCCGTGTGACCCAAGCAGGAACCGCCCAGAGATTCCTGCAGCCCACAGAGGAGGCTTGATTTCCCCAAAATGTCCTCCCATCTTCCCATCTGGGGGAATGGGCATCACAGGCCTCCCACCTGGGTCCTTCTGGCTCCCGCTCCTGGGGTCCTGGGAGGACCCCCAGCGGGTCTCCTGGAACCCAGCAACCAGGAGACCTCTTCCCCACATACACGGGGTCAGGAGACTTGCTTGGCGTAGAAGGAGCGGAATCCCGGCTCCGCTGACCAGGCGGTCCCTTCCCTCCACACCTCCCACCTCCCGCTGCGCCACTGGGAGCCTGTCCCCCTCCACAGACACTCAGCCAACGCCTGGCAGGCGGCTTCCTCCTCTCATGTCCACACATAGAATTTGGTGTTTTCTCGTGGAAAACAGGTATCAGATTCATGTCTTCCTTGCTTTTAAGCACAGAGCTCTGGGGCAGCCCATGTGCTGGGCAGCCGTCCCCAGACCACGTTCATCTTCCCACAGTGAACAGTCGCCATTGAACGTGGACCCCCTGCACCCCCTGCCCCCCTCCAGCGGGTGACCCCTTAGGTATTTCAGTACGTGGGATCCGGACACGGCTCCACTACACGGGGAGACCACGTGCGGATGTTCTGTCGAAGGACACCAGGCTGTGTTCACACCTTGGCCCTTGTGAACAGGGCCGTGAACACGGGGGCAAAAAGAAGACTTTGAGACCCTGCTCCAGATTTTGACTCACATCAAAAGCAGAACTGCTGAGTCGCGTGTAATTCTCTTCAGTTCATGAAGAACTGTATGCCTTTCCCCACGGCGGCTGCTCTGGCCAGTTCCCGGTTCCAACTCTGCGATGGCCTCTCACCGTGTGCACATGGCTTTCTGGGCCGTGGCATGCTGGGGGTTTAACTGACTGTGCCCCTGTCTCAGACAGAAGGCCTAGGAAAGCTGCCCCGGCCCACCCTGCTCTCCCCACCCCGTGTCCCAGGGCCGAGTCCCGGGCCTGGCACACGGCTCTGGTCACGGACGACCGGCCTCCTGCTCTCTGGGGGCAGGTGTGCAACCTGTCTACCCCACACCATGCGACGGGCCTGCCTGCCACCCTCCTGGGCTGCCTGCGCTCTGGCTGGGCCTGTCTCAGCAACTGTGTCTCCTTGCCCTGGGGCCAGATGAAACCATCTGCTGGGGTGTAGAAGTACACCCCAGGAGGGAACCCAATGCTGTGAGAGCCAGCTTGGGGGTCCAAACGGCTTCCCTGAAGACCTGAGTAGGATGGAACCTAAAGTAGGACCTAAAGGATAAACCGATCAGAGTTCACGTGCCAACACAGGGAAGAGGAGGGATCCCAGGCAGGGGGACTGCAGGTGCAAAGGCCCTGTGGCCATGGGCACAGACTGGCAGGCCCGTGTGCTACAAGGACAGGGTGGTGGGTGGAGGACAGAAGCTGGGCAGCGGGCAGAGGCCGGCTGCTCAGGCCTAGAGGGAATTCACTGAGCACAGGATGAGGCCCCGTCAGCCCTTCTCTCCACTCTGGCTGCCCCTTCCCCCATGCTTCTCATCCTTGGACACCTCCCTAATCCCCAGCTCCTGTGTCTGCAGGACAACCAGACTCTCCATCAGAAACACGGAAGTTTGAAATCCCCCTCGTACAGGGTCTTCATCATCTGCAGGGGCGCATGGACTGGCGCGGGTGGGGGACCACAGCCTGAACCCCAGGAGTCTGTTGCCAGATTCAGTACAGAACACGCTTGGTCCCCCTTCCGGTGTGGGCCGATGCCTCCTAATGCGGACGCCGCACAGACAGGGTGAGGGGGCCCAGCAGGCAGGGCCTGGAGCCGCCAGAGCTTGCATGCCGCCCTGGGCTTCTGAGAGCACCGCGATGACGCTGAAAAGGGCCACCGGAGGCCTCTCGTGCCCCTGTTTCTCAGGCCCCCGTGAGTACCCACAGCCCCGCGTGTCCCCAGAGGGGAGAGGGGGACTCTCAAGGGTGGAGGGGCTGCCAATTCTCCAGAGCCATGGTAAGAGGAGGAATGACAGAGGGACCTGGGGGCAGCTAAGCTGCTGGCCCCTTTGCTGGAGGGGCAGGGGCCTGGAGACTCACAACCTGCTAGCACCTCCCATTGTTCTTTCCCTCCTGCAGGAATGCACACAGTGCTGCCCTGCACGCAGGCCCCCCAGCGCTCAGGAGCCCGGCCAGGAACAAAGTGAGGTAGTTTCCTGGGGAGGGGTGTGGGCTGTGTTCAAGGTTGCCCCCTGACAGGAGCCAGGGCCTGATGTCTGGAGCTGGGCAGTGGCTGGACGGTGGCCCAGGGCCCTGGGGCAGATGACCCCTGGGCGTCCCTGCCCGGTGTCCTGTGCCTCGTTGAGTCAGGGACAAGCAGGGCTGGGTAGGGAGAGAGGAGCGGGGTGCTAGTGACCAGGCTCACAGAAACCGGATGTGAAGAAATGTTATAGATGAGACATTAAGGACCGTTGGGAAGGAAGGCCTTGTTTGAGCCGTTCCCCTTATGTGATACAGACGAGATATCTACCAAGTTCCCTGTGTTCTAAAAAAAGGCCGACCCTGGAGGCCCTGCAGGCAAGCCATGGTGGACGGTCCCTTGAGAGAGAGCTCCTTTTCTTTCCTTTCTGTTCTCACCTTCACTTAATAATCTTTCCCTTCACCTCACCCTTTGGTGGCCCCGAGATCCATTCTTTGACTCCATGAGACCAGAATCCTGCAACACTGGGGCCCAGGGTGGTCATGAGGTGCGGGCAGCTCTTGCTCCCTCCATCCTGTGGACCTGGCTCCCCCCAAAGGCTCCCCCAGGGCCACCCTGGGGTCCCGGGCAGACGTACTGAGGGGGGCAGGCCACAGGATCCGGTGGGACCGTTTGCTGGCCTCGATTCGAATCCAAAACTGGGGATGGGGTGGGCAAAACCCGACAGGGCAAAGTGGGGGCCGGACTTGGCCTGCGAGTCTGGGGGTTGGGGTCTACGGCATCGCTGGCTCCTGCCCGCTTAGATCGAGGAGGCAGGTCTGCTCCCCGAGTCTGGGGTGAGACTGGGGGCCCTGCTCCAACCCTGGCTGCAAGGGGATGGCCCGAGTGCCCAGGCGTTCAGCGACACCCCACCCCCCGGCGCTGCCCAGTTGGCACAGAGCAGGATCCTAACAAAGGGGTCCTTTGTGGGCCGCTGGCGTGTGGCCGCACACGGGCAGCCAGGGCCTCTCCCGGAGCTTCCCGGGGGAAGGGCCGGAAGTGGAGCCTCATGGCTTTTCTGGCAGCGGCCCAGGCTCAGGGTCAGGGTCGTCCCTGAGTTAGCCTCTCCTGGGAACGCAGGTGCTCGGGTCGATGGCAGGGCAACCCTCCACCGGCCGCTCCCCATTGGGGCTGAGGAAGAGCACCGCCCCCCCGCCCCCGGCAGCTTCCCAGGGAGGGTGAGGGACCTACCATCAGTCAGGTATTTACTTTGGCTCCGGTGAACTCCTCCTTGGACCATAGAGAGCAAACGCCATGGTGCCAAAGGCTTTCCGGCGTCCTTGCTTCTGTGCCGACCGGCCGGCGTGGGACAAGGAGGGCAGACACCCTCCTTCAATGCCCCTGCGCGGGCCTGGCCCTGGCGCCCAGGTGCAAGGACGCGCGGTGGGCACCCAGCTCCCACTCAGCTCAGGCCCACAGGACTCTGTGTACACCTGCTGGGGGAGGCTCCGTTTTCCTGCTTGGCCATTTACGGGGCTGGAGACTGTTCTCATGCCAGCAGACCCGGCCAGGGTCTGACCCTGGGGTCCCCTGCCTACTGCTTCCCGTCCTACCACAGAAGACTCTGGACACTCAGGGACCCCCAACTCAGGCAGGTGGACAGGGGCTCCAACCCCTCAGGCTCCCACACTCTGTAGACATCTGTGGTCACCTGACCTGTACCAGGCACCCCACTGGGCCAGGGCTAGGGTGGTGAACAATATGGGGATGGGGAGCTGGTGCCTGTGGGGGCAGGGGAGAAGGGGGCTGTGGGTGTCAGAGTGGATTAGCAACCGGGGTTGGGTCAGGGAGACTCAGCAGGCAACGGGCAACGGCCCATCTGTCACTTTCATATGGGAGGGTTGGGAAGGCCCAGTCTCCAGGGATGACTGGGCAGAGACCCAAATCGTCTCAAAGACATGGCGGGGGCAGGGGGGGAAGGTACAGGTAGTGGGAATGGCAGGTGCAAAGTCCCTGGGGCAGAAGGATGCCAGCAGTTGAAGGGCCCATGCAGAAACCAGTGCGGCTGGAGTGGAGCTGGGGTGCTGGAGCTGCATCAGGACCAAGTAGGGGGGGAGTGTGGGCTGGGGACCCAGGTCTTGGCCGTTGCAAAGACTTGGGCTCAAAAGTTCTGTGTGGGAGGGAGATGGGGGGCACTGAGGGATCTGAGCAGAGGGGATCTCTAATCTGACATGTTTAGAGGCATCTCTGTGGTCCTGTGTGGTACAAGACCTGGACAGGGCAACGGGGTGGGGGAAGTCGGGGGACCACAGCTTTGGGGCTGCCGCAGTAACTTGAGAAGGGGATTGGACGGGGAGGGTCTGTGGAGAGATGGTGGGTGTGAGAAGGGGTCAGCTGTACGGTGGAGCTGCAGGCCTAGGGGACCCACGCGACCTGGGATGGGAGAAAGGTGACCCAAAAGCTGGTGTTTGGCCTGAGCTGCCCAAGGGTGAGCGGCAGAAGGGGCAGGGGAGCAGGCCTAGGGCACGGCGAGGGACTCTGTCCGGCCATGGCACCGAGACGGCCATCAGCCACCCAAGCGGGCAGTCGAGGAGGCAGCTGGCTGAGCCCATCTTGAGTTTAGGTGTGTTTGACCATCCTTAGTCCTTTGAGACAAGCCTTGGATGGAGGAGGTCAGTGTCTTCCAGAATGGATGTGGCACAGCGCACAGACCTGACCCCCAAAACCGCTCACGGAGGACGCCCGGGACAGAACCGTGGAGGAAGCAGAGTTTGGGGTATGTGTGGCTGGAGGAGCCCTGGGAGGAGAAAGGTGCCCCCCCGGATCCCTCCTCGATGGATGGCCAGCCCCGGGGGTGGTCAGGTTTGCACAGAGCCACCTGCAGGACCCGCTAAGGCTTGTGGCATCCGGGGGAGGACAGACAAGTGGCCAGGCACCAGTTGTCTGCCTTGCTCCCAAGTGTCCCCCCCCCCCCTCCCCGTGGCTTATCTGTTTGCAGATTTCTCTCTCGTCACCTCCCTCTCCCTGCTCCTGCCCCCGCCCCCACCCCCAGCCCTATGCTCTCTGCATTAGCGAAAGACCTGATGCCAGGCCGGGCCTTCCTGAGCTGAGGACATCCCCCCCCAACATTGGCCCTGCAGAGGGGCTGCGGCGCTAATCAGATCCCTCAGGAGGGGACTGTGGCCGCCCCGTCCACCTATCAGCCCACACCAGGCTGACCGCGCACCACGTCTAACTCACAACGCTCACAGCGGAGGCAGGAGGCGCATGGCCCAGACCCTGAGCTCCCTGGTGACCCAGTCTGGGAGCCCTGACTGAGCGAGCCCGGGGTTGGCTACACGTTCTCCCAGAGCTGCGTTATTCTCATTAGCAAAACAGGAGTAGGGACAGAACTAACCTCCCAGGATTGTCGGAAGAGACAGAGTGCCCAGAGCGCGCCCAGAACACGCAGCCCAGGCCTGCAAGAGTTAGCGGGCAAAAGCATTCGTATTTAAACGTCTGGGTGGCTCAGTCGTTAGGCAAATGCCTTCGGTTGGGGTCACGATCTCGGGCTCCTTTACGCAGGGAGCCTGCCCCCCCCCCAGCTTCTGTTCCCTCCCACTGTCTCTCTCCCTGTCAAATAAAAAATCTTTGTTACAAAATAAAAAACAAAATGTACTCGCGCAGTAGGCTCACATCCAGATGCCCAGAAACCACACCGAATCCTGGTAGTTACCCTTGGGGAATGGGTTTCGGGTTCCCTGTTGTCTTTTAAAACTTCTCAGTGTTTTCCAAATGTCCTCCATTAAAGAAGAAAGACTTCCTTTGATATTTAGAAAACAACGTGAGGGAAACGATTGGAATGTGCGAAGTGTGAACCAGCTCCCCAGCAGAGCGGGGTCCCCCAGGGAGTGCGCAAATGGAGGTCGCGGTGCCCAGTCTTCACTGCCTGCTGGGGGGCAATCACCCCTCCAGACCTTCTGTGGGGCCTCATGGGCCACCAGGAGAGGACTTCGGGGGCCTAGTGGATGGCTTCTGTGGCCTCACCCTGGGCTGGAAGTGCCCAGAGACTAGTCTGTCCCTGCTCACCATGTCATCTGTAGCAGCCCCAATCTCCAGGGGGCTTGAGGAGAGGGGTCAGGGCTTGGGGGGAGGGATGCGGGGGGCAGGGCTGGGGGGTTTGTATTTCCACTGCCCAGATGGTCCATAGCACTTAGGAGCCAGCGGGAATCCCAAGGCTGCAGGGGTGGCCTGGAGGCACCCAGCCCCCGGCCCCCACCTGTTCCAGAGCCTTCTGTAGACAGCCCCTGGGTGGGTGCTGGAGGTTTACCTTAGTCTCCCTCACCTTGTGCCTCTGGAACCACGTGACCACATGCCAAACCACATGACTGTGTCTCTAGTGGGTAGAGAGAGGCCCCCTGGACGTGGCAGATGGCTGCATGGGGTTGGAAGGGGCAGTAGGCTGGACTGGTCTGGAGATGAGGAAACCAGAACCCTGTTTGGGTCTGATCCGGGGGTGTTATACTCATCCTGCCAGAGGGCAGGGCAGGGCAAGAGTGAGCTGGTGGGAGGATGTCTTCTGCACAGACCCACAAGCTGGGGTTGGTGGTCCGTCTATGATCAGGTTGATAGACCCAGCTTGAGGTTGGGGACCGAAGTACTTGGACCAGCTTCTGACCATTGTCCTATGAATGACCTTGGCTAACTGGCAGGGTTTTAGCCCTAGCCTCTGACTCCCAAGGGGTCTAGAACATTCTCTGGGAAGGCAAGTGGACACCTTGTTCTCCAAGCAAATTCCCTCCTCCCGACCCCATGCTGGAGATCACTGTTCTGGTACCTCCCTCATTTTCCCACGAGGACCCTTGTGGAAGGGAGGGCGCCACGCTGCCTCTGGCCCGGGAGGACCACTGTGGTCTGTCCTGACCCCAGACCCCAGATTAGGACGGGGGTGATTGAGAAGGGGGCGTTCCTGGGTCCCTTCCCCTGTGCGGCCTGTTTTACTCAGAGGCGCAACTCTGTCCACAGGCGCGAACCTAGAGCCGCAGGGCTGGGAGGGGAGCGGCGGACGGCTGGGGACGCATCCCAGCAGCCGCCAGTGTGCCCGGATCACGCCAGGCCTGAAAGCAGCCCCGGCCAAGTTCCCGGCGCGAACAGGAGGCCCGGGTGCCCGGCGTCGGGTTCGCCCAGCGGCGCTCCCACATCCCCGCGGTCCTCGCACGCGCTCCCGCCGGCGCCGCCTCGCGGGGGCCGCTCGGTGCAGGCTCGGCCGCCGCGGGGGGGGGGGGGGCGCTGCGGGGCCCGGGACCCGCCCCCCCCTCCCGGGCTGCGCGGATCCGTGCGGGGGCCGGAGGGCGTGGGTCCGGCGCGGGGCGGGACGCTGGCGGGGGGGGGGGGGGGACGGAGGGCGGCGCGAAGGGCCCGAGGACCCCCGCCCCGCCCCTCGCCCCGGGACGCCCCGCGCCCCCTCCCCCCTCGGGCGCCTCCCCCCGCGCGTCCGGGCTCCCACCTGGCGGCGGGGCGCGCACCCCGGGGCGGCGAGTGCGCGCGCGCGGCCGGCGCGCTGTCCCTTTAAACGGCCCGCGGCGCCTCCCCGCGCCCCGCCCGCCGCGGTGCGGCCGGTGCTGGGCGAGGCCGGAGAAAGTCCATGTGAGCCGGAGCGCGGGGACGAGACTTCCTGCCGCCGCAGGCCGGACCGGGCCGGGCGCCCGCAGGTACGCCCAACTTGGCGCCGCCGGCCGGGCCCCGCCGCCGCACTTCCCGCAAACTCCGCGGCGCGCCCGGCCGCCTCCTGCCGCAGCGCCCGCCGGCCGCCCGCAGCCCAAGTTCGCGCGCGCGCCCGCCCGCCGGCCCGGGGAGGCGGCGGGGCCCGGCCCGGGGAGGCGCCGACCCGCCCGCGCCCGCCCCGAGCGGGGCTGGGAGCGGGGCCCCGGGCGCCTCCCGCCCCCCTCCCGGCCGGCGGCCGCGGGGCCCCGCTCGGGACGCCCGGCCCCCGCCCTCCCGCGCCGCCCCGGCCCGGCCCTCCCGCGCGCCGAGGCCCGGGGCCAGGGTCCGAGAACGGCCGCGCGGCTGCGCATCCGCCGGGCCGGCGCCTCTCCCTCCCGGTCCCGGGGGGTGGGGGGGGCCCTGGCTTGGGCGTCCCTGCCCGCCCCCCCGTCCCTGCCTCGTGCGGACCCCGCCCGGGGAGAACCTGGGGGCCGGCTGTCCCGGGAGGGGCTCGCACCTGTCATCCGCGGCTCTGACCCTGCGGAGCTGAGGTCTTGGTGCCCCTTATCCGAGGACCTCAGAGGTGACCTCTGAGGCCGCTGCCCGCGCCCACGCCCATGACCCAGGGGGATGACCCAGGTTCTTCCGAAGTCGGCCGCGTGGGGGGGGGGGGGTGTTGGGGCGGGGCATGAGGTCAGAGGTCACCTCCCGGCCCCTCTTCCGGGCCTCTCAGAAGTTTGGTCTTGGGGCTGGTGATTGCCAACTCTCTCCTGCCGCCCTTTAATTAAGCTGTGGGCTTGCAGGTGGTAGGTGTCCTGGGGCTGGCGTCACAGGCCGGCGGCCCTGCACCCGCCCCCCTCCGAGATGATGTGGGCCGTGGGCGGTTGGGCTTCTCCTCTCTAGCGGTAATTCTTGGGGCTCCCCAGCACCCAGCTGTGTGTCCCCTGGTGGGCTGTTCTAGCTGAGCCTATCCCTGTGGGGGGAGCTGGGGGGAGCAGTGGGCCCTGGAGACCGGGGTCCTGCCTGCCCCCAGCATGCTGGCCCTGGGGGAAAGCTGCTCGTTCTCTGCAGTCTGCAAGCATTCCGCTGGGCCCTTCCCCAGGCAGAGGGGGCGGAGACCCAGGCCCACGGCGCCCCCTTCCCCCATCCTGCACCCACAGGCGGCGGGCCCACCCTCCCGACTGGTCTGGCCTGGCCTGGTGTGGTTCCCTCCGCAGGTCTTCTCTCTCCACCCCTACCCCTTCCTCCTCCTCCTCCTCCTCCTCTGGAGCCCCTGAGCGCTGTCCCCTCCCCCCCCAGTGTGCCCAGAAGACGGCAGCAGGGGCTCTCCGCACTGACTCACTTAAGTCTCCTGAGGAAGCCGGAGACACGGCCTCTGTCACTGGCTCCGCTTCACAGGTGAGGAACCAGCTTGGCATGCAGGCCAGGCAGAGGGTCAGGCAGCAAGCTGCCTCCCACATCCCGAAGAGCCACCTTGTGGCTTCTCCTGTGGCCCCCTGTGGCGCCTGTCCCTCCCAGGAGGTCCTTTGGCATTTCGGTAGGGTCATTCCACTGTTGGGTGGCACCTTGGTTGGAGCCCAAGCCAAGGAAACAGGAGGAGGAGACCCACGGTGTGGGGCCCCTGCTCTCTCCGCGAGCCTGCTGGGAGGAGCGCTGGACACCAGGTATCACTTGTCACCTCGCCCAGAGGTCTGAGCTCAGTAGCCACACCCAGGGTAGAGGCGGTGCTGACCAGAAGCCGGCTCTGCCCACCCCCTCCTGCAGCCCTGCAGAGGCGCCCGGGCTGCACGAGGCTGTCCCTGGGTTCTTTCCCTGGTTTCAGCTGGATTCCGAGCACGAGCACGCGTTCCTCACGGGCTGGGGTGTCAGCACAGGCCGGGTGGGCGTCTCCAGCCAGGGTTGCTTGTGAACCTTGGCCTCAGGGTCCCACCTGCCTGCCTTGCGTCCTGGGCTAAGGTGGGCCTCGTACCCACCGGGGGACAGGAGATGAAAATTGTGGCATTGACCCTTTCCAGAACTTTCCCAAGGGTCCACCCCACACTACCGCCTCTGAGGCCTGTGCTTCCTGGAATGCAGAGGTGGGGGTGTGTGGGGAGGGTCGCCCCAGGCCTCCGGTTGCCCCAGCACTGGCCATCGCCGAGGGAGAAGTCTCTGTGTCCTGAGGCCTCACTCCCGGGTGCCCCAAGCTGCCCGGTCCGCGGCTCCCCCCACCCCGCAGCACGGGCCCCTTCTTCCTGGGTGTCCCCTCCCTGGGCTCTCCCTGCACTCTGTTGCCCGGAGGGGAGGGCTATAAGGGGTGGGAGTGGCTCCCCAGGCTGGGGGCAGCCGTGGTCAGGGGCTGTTGAAGCGCAGCCCAGGGGACCAGGGGGAGAAGGCACGAGGTGGCTCTTAAGGAGGTGGGAGGCAGCGCCCACTGCCTGACCCTCTGGCTGGCTGCTGCGTGCCAAGCTAGCTCCTCACCTGTGAAACAGCCAGCGACAGAAGCCTTGTCTCCCGGCCGCATCCTCCGGAGACTTAAGTGACAGTGCCAAGAACCCCTGCTGCCCTTCTCTGGGCACCTTGGGTGGGGGGTTGGGCTCTGGAGGAGAGGAGGAGGTTGGAAGGGGTAGGGGCGGAGAGGGAAGACCTGGGGAGAGACCCACACTACCCCAGGTCACACCAGCTCACGGCCCTTCGCCCCGGAACACTGCATGTTGACCCCCGTGCAGTGGGCGTGCTGGGGAAGTTTGGGGGAGGCTGGGTTCCGGGGGCGCCACGAACTGCCTTTCCTTTCAGGGTAGTGTCAGCCACTTGGTTTCTGCCTGAGGCTGGTCTTCTGGGCCTGGGCTTTTGGAAGGGAGCTCAGGGACCTGTGATGTGCTGCTGCTGGGAGGGGGGGGTTGTCCCGGGGCAGGGACAGGCGCGGCTAGTCTGGGAGCGGCACCAGCTCTCGGCCGCCCCACTTTGGGAGCTAGTGAGGTCCGGTAGGGGCTGGGGTCTGCCTGGGGCTGGGGAGTGCCTCAGGCGGTTGAGGGCTGGCTGGGTGGGGCCTCTTGCCCGCCCCAGCCTGCAGGGTGTCCTGGGCCCTCCCGGAGCCCCTCGCCCAGCACCGTGCTACACCCTTGCCTGGCCTGCTCCCGGCCAGCCGCCCAGTCTTCCCCGAGATGAACAGTTGGGCTCTCGGGTGCTTCTGCAGCTCAGCTTGGGGCTGCGCCTGTTGCCTGTTCGAGTTTGCACCTCAGTTCAGGGGTGTGTGGGCCCCACCCTGGGACCTGTGGGCGCGGCCCGTGTGGCCACGGGCCACCGCGGGTGTCCAGGGATCCCGCGTGCAGGCCGGGGAGGGCAGCGAGCGCCGCCGTCCTCAGGGCAGGGCGGGGATCCCGGCGATCTCGCCTTCTCCTTGCTCTCCCCAGGCCTGGCTCTCCGGCTCTTCTGCTGCCCAGGGCTGCCTCCTCGAGTCTCCTGCCTGCCGGGAGCTGGGCTTCCTCCGCCGTGACCTCTGGCCTTTGTGCTTGCAAGTTCAGGTTTTGGAAGTGGGGCCTTGATGGGGCCTTGGATGAGGGTCTGGCGGGCTGTGGGTGGACGCAGAGGGGTCTGGAAGTGGTCATAGACGTTTGGGACGTGACCTTTGGAGTGAGGCTCCCTGGTGGCCGCCGTGGTGGTTCGCATCTTCAGAGTGGGGCAGTGTCCTTGAGGACAAGGGCAGCGGGAGCACATCTGAGTGGGAGAAGGAATGGAGGGGGGTCTGACCATGACCCTGGGCTCTCCAGGCCCCTTCCCAGCCCCCTACTAGACGTGCCGGCTGGCCCTGGATCCAGGCACTGAGGCTGTGAGGCCTGACACAGCGGCAGGGGCTCTCCCAGGTCACATCCCGCCTGGAGCTATGTGACCTTGGATGCTGAGCGCACCCTCTCTCTGCCCCACCCTGGCCTGTGTGTTTCCCTGTGAAGTCCTAGCTTCCTTGTTTGCTCGCCCCGCTGAAGGTGAGTGAGTGCGCAGGCCGGCGTTGCGCCTCTGCAGGTCGGGCCCAGTCTGTCGGGGTGCCCCTCCCTGGAAGTGGGCCGGAGCCAGGGAGGGGCACATGTCCCTTTAAGGGGAGGCTGCTTCTCCTTGGCTCTGGGGAGGACGCAGGCACACTGCAGGCATACTTTTCCTCCGAGGCCTTGTTCTCCGTCCCAGGGGGAGGAGAGCCTGGCCCTGGGTCTCTGAAGGAATCTGCCCCCTCCCCCTCGGCCCGGGGCCCTGGCATCCAGGAGGGCACATGGCCATGGATGGGTCCCGCCCAGCGCCTGCCTGTGTGCTGGGGAAGCAGGCAGGTCGGGGGCGGGACTGCAGGGGCCTGAAAGTGCCCATATATAGTCACTGGGTTTGAGCAGAGTACTGCTGCGAGCTGTGTCCCAGGCCCAGCTCCCAGGTCCCCCGGAGGGAGGCCTTGCCTGGGGGTGGGGTGGGCTGAGGGGTGTTGCTGAGAGGAGATGGATTTGGGGTGACACCATCGTGCAGAGCTGCGGTGCTCTGTGAGTGTTTGTTGATTGCAAATAAAAATCTCCCGAGCTCTCCAGTCAGGACCAGGTGCATCTCTAGGAACTGTCTTTGGGAGTTGGAGCTAGTGCTCTGTGGCTGCCACACCCAGGAGAGCTGCCCCGGCTCCTTGCCTGTGAGTGTTGGGGGTGGGACGTCCCAGCCTGGACCCCCCAAAACCCTTGTGTTATGGGGATGCCCCTAGATGCCCCCCCCCAGCACCAGGGCCGTGCACTCTGATGGCTGTGTGCTGTGGATGTCGCGTCCCTCCTGGTCTGCCGGACGCTGATGGGAGCCTGGACTGCGGGGTGGCCTCGTGCCTGTGGCTCGGGAGCAAGAGGACGTTGCCCTGGGTGTTTGTGGCCTGCAGGCCTCCCTGGGGCTCCGGCTGGCTTCCAGGTTCTGCCCCTGCTGTCTCCTTTCTTTGCCCCGTCCCTGTCCCTGTGCCAGGAAGGGAGAAGCACCCTCATTCCTGACTTTTGTGCCGTTAAAATATCACAATGTTAACATAGTTCTGCTCATTTAATTTAGTTTCCATTGCGGTGCCCAGCGCCTCTGAAATCCAGCCTCCTGATACTTTTGTCGTGTCAGCGGTTTTTTCTTCCCTTTTTTTTGGGTCTAAAACCATTAGAGAGGCAAGATTAAAAAGATACATTACAATTAAAATGTTAATGAAATCTGCATCCTATAACTTTTGGAGCCCTTTAGGCATTAATCTTGCCTCTGTCACGTCCATTAACTTCGGCTAAGCTTGTTCCACACTGACCCCTGCTGAGAGGTTTGTGCTATAATTGGATTTTTTTTTAATAAAAAGGGAAAAAAAAGGCTTTTAAGAAAATAAAGGTTGAGTGGTGGCTCTGGCTCCTAAGCAAAGGGAGGGGGGAGCAGGGGAGTACGCAGCCTCCCCCTGGAGGGCTCCCCCTCTGAGCAGGGTGGGGACCCCTGTGCCCCCAGCTCCAGTGCCCCCGCGGTTGCCCCAGGGTCCCTCGGACCATCCACTCGGTGGGGGGTGGGTCCCTGGGACAGGACGGCCTCTCCAGGGTGTCTGACGAGCTTCTGCTGGGGTGTGGGTGTGAACCAGTCAAGGCTACGCTCACCTGCCTGGGGAGCAGACGCAGAGCCCAGGTGCTGGGTGCGGGGGGGGGGGGGGGGGGGGGGGGGGGGGGGGGGGGGGGGGGGGGGGGGGGGGGGGGGGGGGGGGGGGAACAGGGGCATCGCCAGCTGGGCCCTTGGTGGGACATGGAAGGGCTGCAGGCACCAGAGCCTAGGGTTTGTGCATTCCCGGAAGTCTGGCCTCCTGGGCACTGGGGTCTCCAGCAGGAGGCTGGGTCTGGGGCCTGTGGGAAAGGGAAGCCCCTCTGGCCTCCTGTCAGGGCAGTTGGGATCCCTGGTGAGTGTGGGTGGTAGGTGCCCCCGCGGAGTTCTCTGTGCGGACTGGCCCTGGGTGCGGGCGGTGCCGCAGCTGGGCAGGGTTCCCTGGCCTGAGTGAGGCTGGGGTCCGGGGTGGCCAGTGGCCAGTGGCATCTGGGTCCAGCCGGCGGGGCGGGCTTTCCCGGACCCCAGCGCTGCAGTCACAGCCGTCACCGGGAAGCTGGTCAGGTGGTTGGCAGTGGGGCTGCTATAGACAGATTTCATGTCTGTGTGTTTTTGCAACACCTTTCTATAAAGGGAAACATAATTTAAAATATGATTACTTAGTGTTGTAACAGCCGCCTCAGCGCTCCAGCTACGCCGAGATCATTATCAGAGCCTGATATTAACTTGCAAAGGATATTATGCAAATTGCCTGCTGGCTCCTCCGGGAAACCTGCTCCCGGGATGGGCGTGCGGCACCGTCCAGTGCCTCCAGGGGGACCCTGAGGGACACCAGGAGCAGGGGCAGCCCGGACCTGGTGGAGGCTTCAAGGGGCTGAGTTTGCTGTGATGTTTGCTGAGTGTGCATCGTCTCTGCTGGGACCTGGCCTTCCCAGAGGTCCCTGGGATCCATGCAGACAGCCCTGGGGTGTGGTTCACTGTGACCGGGTCTGGGAGGAGCTGGACCTGGGGGTTCACAAGCCCCAAGCCCTTGTCATTCCCTGAGGGAGGGACTGAGGTCACAGACACCCCCCCCCCGTCCCCGCCCCGGGTGCTGAGGCCGATTTAGCAGCCTGGCTTTGCGGTGTGCGGGGGCTGGGGCAGCCCCCGACGTGTGTGCGGCCGACTGTCCTTGGGTCTTCACTGTAGCATGGGCTGTCCACTCACACTCATGCCCTAGGGAAGAGAGGCAGGATAGCTGGGGTCTGAGGACAGCTCTCTGTCACCAGCCCAGTCCCGGGGGCCCGCAGTTTAATGGCTTCAAGGTTTCCTTCCAAGCCCCTTCTCCCCGTGTCTGGAAGAAGTCAGACAGAGCAAGTTTGGGGTAAAAAACACCCCTGACCTCACGGGGCAGACAATGTCCACCTGGAACTGGAAGCCTGGTGGCGCCCCACAACCTCAAGTCCCCCGTGCTTCCCGTGAGTGTGGTCACAAGTGGGCAAGGTCTGGAAGGCAGGGACCCGGCTGGGGGTGTGTGTCAGGCTCCCCCACAGTTTGGACAGGAGACTCGCTCTCCCCGGGGTGATATGGCCAGGAAGAGGCCTGGATTGGAAGCCGCTGGGGCTGGATGGGACCGTGACCGTGACCATGCCCAGGATCCTGCTAGGGCTGTCCCCGGGCTGCACCCCACCAGCAGCCACTTTCTGCAGAGTCTGAGCGTGTCATCTTGGGGTTTCTGAACTCCGTTCCTCACTGCTGCTGTGGGACCCGAGGTAAACACGGTGGCCTCCCCGGGCCTCGGTTCCCCACATGTAAAATGGAGGAAGAGCTTTGAAGACATGCAGACGTGGGGCACACCCCCTTTCCGGCTGCTAGGATGGTGATGGTTGGTGCGAATTGAGGCTCTGGCTGGAGGGCCAGGCTGTCCCCAGCTCGCTGTTGCCCCCACTGACCCGGCAGCTGCTTCTCTCTTTCCTGCAGGGATCCTCCCCCTCACGCCCCCCACTTGGTGAATGCTGCTCTGAGGGGTTCCCTTGGGTCCTGTGGGCTCCAGGAGGGGAGTGATGTTTGTGGGGGGGGGAGTCAGGCGGGCAGGGAGGGCATGAGCCGTGTGGGCATCCAGTGGGTGTGGCCCCGGCAGCAACTGACCCTACCCCTGGTGGCTTACAGCGACACAAGTTTGTTCTCGCCACCGTTCTGGAAGCCAGAGCCCAAAGTCGAGTGGGCCTGGCTGGTTCCTTCTGGAGGCTCAGGGCTGAATCTTGGCCTCTCCCAGCCCCTGCTGGTGCCGGCGGGCCTCGGCCTCCCTTGGCTTGTAGCCCCATCCCTGCTGTCTCTGCCTCGATGGTCACACGGCTGTCCTCCCTCTGTGTGTCTGTGTTCAAATGTCCCTCTTCTGACGAGGACACCGGTCATGGGGCCCGGGCCTGCCCTAAGTCCAGACAGCCTCGTCTCCGTCCTTAACTGATCATGTCCG